>CM074490.1:19411789-19905028 GCA_037389245.1 Oryzias sinensis
AGTTTCAAAACACCTTTAATGACCAATCATCATTACACAAATAAAATATTCACATCAAAAAATTAAAGAAAACACAAAAACAAAGAAACAAAACTCAAAAATTCAACACTAAAAAGTCATCCTTGACAGAACACAAAACATTTTGTACGGCCCAAATATCGTCAAAAACATCAAGTGCGTGTGTGAGCTTATAAAAACCAAACTCGACGTTCAACCTTGCCACCAAAAGTCTCTTAAAAAGAAACAGGACATCGTCAGACCCAACTCCCCGTACCCGATTCTTCCTCGTCAACCATATCGCCAACTTTGCCTCACCGGAAAGAAAATTCAACAAAACATGGACTCTTCGCTTTTTTGCCACATATTTTGGCCCATAAATAAAACACACAGAAGAAAACTGTTCCCCCAGCCCCTCAAAAAAGGAACCAAGAAATGAAAAAAGTCCAGCCAGACGTTGACACTGCAGAAAAAGATGTTCCATAGTTTCCGTAACAGAACAGAACGGACACCCATCCCCCGTGCCAGGATTAAGGTGCTCCAGATATCTGTTTGTGGCTAGGATCCCATGTACGACCCTCCACTGGAGGTCACCTACCCGTTTCTCAATGGGAGCTTTGTACAGGGATCTCCAACAGCCCCTCGGAGAAGACCCCGTGCCAAACAACTCAGCCCACCTCGACACTCTGACGTCCATTAAGGAGCGCAAGTTCAAAATTTTAACGCATAAAAAATATAAAGACTTCCTCCCGATGATTTCAAATATTCCTATTTGAGGAGTAGTCCAGGACAGGAGTTTGGTTCCGTCCTCCAGCCATCCCTCGCAGGCCGGAGAAACCCGCAGAGGAGGAAAAATGAAATCCACACCATCCACCCACTGGCTAGATGCAGTAGGATCCATTATGAAGGCCTGATAGGACACAGGCAGGGAGAGACAAATCTCCGTCACAAGATTTTCCAGTGTTCTGAGAGATTGTATTCCAGTCAAAATAGAAAGTTCAGGAGCAGGAGTCTGTAGGAGATGTCCAAGCTTCACACAGCCCGCATCTCTCAACTTTAAACTCAGGGTAGCAGAAACCAGGATCTGTGATTTGATGAGGTCGTTTCCAAAGATGGGTTCCTCAAACAACCATGTTCCAGGTGTTGAAACCATTTCCCTTTTGCAAACCAACAGTCGCCAGGCTTGCAGTACAGAGCAGTAAAAAGGCGAAAGTCCAGTCAGGTCCAAGGTATGAAGTTGAGGCAGAAACAAATGTTTGTCAAATCCATAACGCCCAGCTTTCCTTAGCAGCACACATGCAGTATCCAACCACGGCAGTCCAAAACTGTAGAGCAGACGCTGCGCTGTCCGCAATCTAAAGGCGGCCACACGGGCTGAAATGTCAATCAACCCCTGACCGCCCTCCTCAACCGGCAGGTAGAGAATGGCAGCTCTTAGCCAATGATGACCAGACCAAAAGAAATCCACCACGGTCTTCTGAAGTGCAGTGATGAGGCTTGCAGGAGGCGGCAACACCATCATACTGTGCCAAAGTGTCGAGGCAACCAAGTTACTGACAACAAGAACTCTACCCCTGAAGGAAAGCTGAAGTAGCAGGTATTTCCATTTAGACAGTCTGGCACACACTCTCTCCATGACACCCTCCCAATTCTTTTTCTGAAAAACGTTACTACCCAAATAAACTCCTAAAAACTTCATCCCCTCCGTTCCCCAATTAAGATTCCCAGGCAAAAGAGGCAACGAGGAGCTCGACCAACATCCTAACAAAAGAGCGGTGCTCTTACCCCAGTTCACCTTAGCCGAAGAAGCCCTTTGGAAAAGATCCAGCACATTACACAAAGAATCAATATCTGCCTGATGTCGAACAAAAACCGTTACGTCATCTGCATATGCAGACACCACAAGGGACGGTTTGTGGGACATTTCCGGTAAAACCAACCCAGTAAGCCGAGTGCGTAACCTATGGAGAAAAGGTTCAATGGCGATAGCGTAAAGCTGTCCAGAAAGGGGACATCCCTGTCTAATCCCTCTCTGAACCATAACAGGTCTGCTCAGTCCACCACCAATCTTGACCAAACAAAAAGCATCTTTATACAGAAGAGTCAACAAAGAAATAAAAAACTCTCCAAAACCAAAAGCTCTCAAAGCAGAAAATAAATAAAAATGATCAACTCTATCGAAAGCCTTCTCCTGATCCAAGGATAATAGTCCAACTGAGGTGTCACAGTGTTTGCAAACATCAAATAAATCACGTACAAGAAAAAGATTGTCCATAATAGATCGGTCAGGCACACAATAGGACTGATCTCTGTGAATGATTACACCTAAAACATTCTTAAGTCTATTGGACAGGACCTTAGAAAGCAACTTATAGTCTGTACAGAGCAAAGCAAGCGGTCTCCAGTTTTTCAGAAGAGTCAAGTCTCCTTTCTTAGGAAGAAGAGAGAGAACAGCATGACGGCATGAGAAAGGTAACAATCCAGTCTTTGAGCAATCCTTGAACACCTCTAGTAGATCCGGGCCCAGGCACTTCCAGAAGTGTTTATAAAAATCCGCCGGCAGCCCATCCAAACCAGGAGACTTCCCGAGCGCCATCTGACCCACAGCAGCAGTCAATTCCTCCATGGAGATTGTAGAGTCCAAAAGATCCCTGTCTGCGTCACTCAGCCGTGGGAGTCCCTCCATCAGCTGATCCACACAGTCGCTATCGCAGTCCTCTTTTCCGAATAAGCCGCTATAAAAATCCACCGCAAGAGTTCTCATGGCAGCCGGACTCGTAGTAACAGTCCCATCAAGAAGGCGCAGACAGACCATCTGTTTCTTCCTAGAAACAGATTTCTCCAGGTTGAAAAAGAACGACGTGGGAGCATCCATGTCTCTGATGGTGGTAAACCGAGCTCGAACTAAAGCTCCCTTAGCCCTTTCACGGAGAAAAGAACTTAATTCACCACGTCTGCTCTTAAGTAATTGACCTTTTGAAGCACTATGAGTCGAACAAGTGTTTTCTAGCCCAGATATTTCTTTTTCCAAAGCAGATATTGCTCTCTTAGTTGTAACTGTGGAATGACTGGTATACTGCTGACAGAAAACCCGTATTTGTGCTTTACCCACCTCCCACCACTGGCTAACAGAAACAAATTCAGATCTTCTACATCTCCAAAGCTCCCAAAAAAACTCAAATTTCTCACAAAAAACTCTATCTAGTAGAAGCTTCACATTAAAATGCCAGTATGAACTTCCTTTTGAAGAAGATCCAAGGTGTAATTCTAGTGTTATCAAATGATGATCACTAAATGCAACTGGATGAATGAAACATCCATAAACCCTGTTTCTAAAACTGTCTGTGATATAAAATCTGTCCAGTCTAGCGAGGCTCAATTTCCCACCCAAATTCCTGGCCCACGTGTATTGTCTGGTTTGGGGATTATTAAGCCGCCACACGTCAACCAAAGAAGAGTCAGAAACAATTTTGGATAAAACCGATGATGACTGGAAATGAGGTTCTGCACCTGTTCTATCTAAAGTAAAATCTAACGTGCAGTTCCAGTCACCGCCCATCACTATAACATCCCCTGGATCACAGTTTTTCAAAAAAACCTCTAAAGTGAGGAAAAAAGGGATTCTGTGAGCACCTTCTGCAGGTGCATAAAAGTTAATCAAACAAAATTTAAACCCGTTCAATTCAACCCTCACAGCGAGGAACCTGCCCGCGGCCACCTCACTAACGGACAAGATATTAAAACTCAGCCTAGGTGAAAAAAGAACCGCCACCCCAGCAGAGAAGACTGTACCATGAGAAAGGAAAGACTGACCCCTCCACCATAGAGCCCATTCTGCTTCAGTTAGTACATCACTATGTGTCTCCTGTAAAAACAAAATATCCAGAGCTTTATCTTCAAAAATGTCTTTTATAATCGCCCTCTTTTCCGCATCCCTCCCACCATTAATGTTTAAAGAGCCTGCCTTAAATGTAAACATAGAGTGAGGAGGGAAAAGTGAAGAAAATAACAGGAAAAGGATCATCCACACACACACAGTCATAACTACGTCAGTGTTTCACCCTTTTTCTTCATTTTCAACCTTCTGGAGCTTTTACCCTTCAAAGCCTTCAACTGTTTGCGAACGGTAGTGACATGTTTCTTTAATCGAAACCGTTTCTTTTCATCAAGTATATTAAAGTCAACCAGTTTCTGCAAAGTTAGTGACGTCAGAATGAACTTCTCCAAATCTGGAAAATAATCAGCCACTTTAACTGGTCTACCAAATGAATCATCAAGGAAGTGATTGATTTCCTCAAGTGAATAGATGTCATCGGACGATATCTGGGACTCTGCCAGAGAGACACAGTCAGAGTCTGAATCCAGCTCCATGTCTGTGGTGACAGGAGGAGGAATCACGGCAGAAAAATCATCAGTAGCAGCAGACTGTCCATCTGCACACTCAACCCCTTCACCAGTCACCCCTGTGCCCATTTTATCACCACTAGAATGATTAGAAATACCGCCAACATTCTCAACACTGACACTCACACCACCTTCAGACTCCTCCTGAGGCTCTGAGGCAGGAGCAACAGTGTTGTCTCTAACATTCACCTCACTAATGCTGCTCTGAGCAGCTTCAGAGCTGCAACCTTCACCAGGATCTGTACCAGTGAGAAGGGCAGGGTCCCCCACACCCACAGAGTCTGCAGCGGCGAGCCCCTGCTCCACCTGAGCGGCCGGAGCGGCCTCATCAGGCCGTCCTTCAGCTGCCCTGTGAGGGCAGGCGGCGCGCTTATGCCCAGCGTTTCCGCACTCAAAGCACTTCAGATTTCCCGTGCTGGCATAGACCAAATAATTGCCATCCCCGTGCTTCACGCGGAAGGACACATCCAGAGTCTGAGCAGAAGAGCTCAGAAACATGAAAACCTGTCTGCGGAAGGACTGAACATGCTTCAGTTTCTCACTCCTGCACCCTAAACCTACAGTCCGGAAACCGCTAGCAAACTTTCCATAGCGCTGCAGCTCTTTTTCCAGAGCGTCGTTGGGAATGAACGGGGGAACCCCCGAAACAATGACACGCGTCGACGGGACCGCAAGCGGGGACACCTGCAGGAACTCCCCGCCCACAGTGACGCCACACGCGATCAAGTCGGACACCAAACGCTCCTCCGTCAGAAAAACTATCACTCCTTTGTTCATCCGAGAAGCATAAGTGATGTTAGCGTGACCAACTAAGTCTCCCACGGCAAGGAGAATTGTCTCCACAGTCACCTGTGGGTCGGGTTGGACGCGGACCCCATGCCTCAGTGACAAGGACGGCGTCTGAGACGCCATCCCGGCGAGGCGGGTGAACCGCTGATCCCCCAAACTCACCAGTGAAAGTCGTTAAAAACAGTAAATAACTCAAAATAGAAACCGAACAAAGGAACACTAAACCACACAAACCTTCTGTCAAACTCTCAAACTCACTCACTCACCCACACCGTCCATGCTGCCGCCGCTACCAATCTCCCAGCATGCAGTGCAAGAAAGAAAGAAAGAAAGAAAGAAAGAAAGAAAGATAAAGAATCTGCCATTCGGGTAAGAAAATGGTCTTACTAAGAATTCTTACTTAAAATAAAAAAATCTCACCAAACATGTTTTCTCAAACTACGATTACTTCGTCAATGACAAATCTTCTTGCCAAGATTATTTTCTTGCATGACAAAAAATAAGACAATTTTCTTGAAACAATATTCCGTTTTTTGCAGCATAAACTGGACACTTGCTCAAATGGTTCAGTCAATTTTATGGACCACAATTAAATGCCATGTTGTTGCATGTTTTTAAGACTGTTGTTTATTTAATCATTGAAAGAATCCCCTTGAGAAATATAATCCAGAAACCTTAATTATTTTGATTTACAGTCAAAACCTTTTTTCAGTCACTGGTTTAAACATTTGCAGAAAATCCCTCCCAGACCACTGGCCTCCCAGTGGTCTGCTTGGATGCACCAAATCAAAACTGGATCATTTCTGGTGTGTGGTTGGGATGTGGGGGGCACCTATTAGGCAACCATGTTCTATTTTGACCTTCAAACCACATTTAAATGAAGGAAAGGTGAACAATCTTAAGTTAAAAAAAATATCCTGATGTGCAGACCTCACCAGATCAGATAAATTGGCATGACTCCACATTTGCAGAGAAGTCCAAATCTGTCATTGCCGGAAGTAGCAGGACTCACATTTGTGAGAGCTGGATGTCCCCCAGCAAAACGTTCTGCTACAAGAACAAGTTTTCAAGCTGTAGGAAAAGAAAAAAACTTCTGAAGTGCCAAAGTTTCCTTTACGCTATTCATATTGGTTTGAAAAAATTTGGTCACAGCTTTACCTTTGTGTGAACTCAGCCAGGAAGCTGAAACAACGATACCTCTTCACTGAAAGCTGCCTCACTATGCTGAATGTTGTGTCTCCCTTTTCAGGCTGACAAAACACTCTTTTTGCCTGTGACAACATCTCTTTATTAAAATTTTTACAGTTGTGTTATTTAATGTACCTCCAGTATTCATAGTTGTCCTCAGTAGACTGATACATCCTACAGTGAGCATTTTGGGGCATTGAGTTAAAAACTATTGTTCACCTTTCAGGACATCCCTTCAGGGGTGGCTACAGCGAATCAACTTTCACTGTTTTACAGTGGTGGTTTGGCAGAGATTTTTACGCTGGATGCCCTTCCTAACACAACCCTGTATTTTATTTGGATTGGGAACCAGTACAGGGGGACCCATACAGTGTACCTTATAGTCCAAAGCCCCATGGACTGACTGGTTGTGTTCACTCATGTCAAAATGATTTTGAGAGATACACGGCGCTCCGTCTAATAGTTTGGTTGAGTGTTATTGTGAATATGCTAATGCAGCTAACGTGTTGTGCTGTTGGACTGGGATTTATTTTTTTTAAATGTTACAGACAAGGTTGAGAGTTAGAGCAATCACAGTAATGACTTTAGCTATATCAGTCATTTATTTTACATGTTGCAAGCAAAGTTAGGAGTTGCAGCTTGGCCTTTTGTAAATACGCAAACGTGGCTAACGCTTATGGCATGGCTAACATGTAGTGTGCTACAAACAAGTTTTAGGCTATGTCTGAATTCTCTCCCTACCCCCTAACTACAAATAAACTATTTACTGCAGGACTATCTAGTGCCCCTTTATTTGAAAAACAATTCAGACACCAAGCTTACTACTTTTTTCTTTTCTTTTTAACAGTAAATATGACATGACCAATTTCACAAAGTAAAAACCTTGTGTTCTAATGATGAAAATGTTGGTGGTTTATAAAAAAAGAAATCAATGAAATACTTTTTTTCACAGAAATGAATCAAACGCAGAGCATTGTGGTCTGTATTCACCAATCTAGTGAGCATTGATGCACACTGGTCTTTTGCAAAGACTTCTGGGAAATTTCTAGGGTACTTGAGTTTGGAATTGTAGATTCTGACATCTCTACAAAATGGTGAACGTGCTATATAGAGCATTATGTAGTGAGTAGTGAAGGAATTAACACCCAACCATAGAACTAACCACTGTGAACGCAGAGGGTCTGTCTGCCTGATGGATTTATCTTAGAACTCTATATAGAACTCTTATATCTGAATTTGACTTTTAAAGAGTTTTACACTAAATATTAAAACCCCTTTAAAAACAGCTGCTCTAACTGATTCCTGTAGATTCTTTGGTAATGAATAAAAAAATGAAACAAAAGGATGAATGGGGTTGTTTAAATCCTTATTAAAATCTACCATGGGTCTAGGATTGCACTCAGACTTTGTAGCTTCACTCAAAAAAAACAACCAAGAGATCAGCGAAAGTTTGTGTCTACTATTGAAACAAACAGATCAAACCTTGCAAGCGATGTTAGATTTAATTCAACACGGCTCAACATTTAAACTGAGAAAATGTTACAAAACAAAAAATCCTCATAAGATCATCTTTGACACTTTCAATAAACATCTCTAAGCTCTGAGATCAAGAAAATCCCAACAGGATCCCTCAGCGTTTGCTGAGTGCTTTAAAAAACGGTGTTTTCCAATGAATCATGTCCCTCTTAAAACTTTACATAATACTGTGGTCTGCCCTGCACTAAATCTTTGCAGAATTCCCGGCTGAAGGAGCTTCAGGGCACTCACAGTATCAATGATACAACAGAAAACACACATACATCAGGCTGGATGTGGAGCATTTGTTTGTGTTTTTCCTTGTTGCGTGTCGGCATTAGGTGCATGCATGCAGGGAAAACAGCGGAACTGCAAAAAAAAGACCTAGTTTAGATTCAAAGAATTAAACTTTGTGCGATTTTTTCCCCTTAAAAAACATCCTTTTTTTCAACATCTTTAATGTCACCCTCTCTGAATGATCACCAATGTACAAGATGCAGCCGACTTATTGTTTTGTGTGATAAACTTTCCCCTGTGAATCCACAGTTTCCACAAAATCTCATGGTAAACTTCCTCTACTGTTACTAATGTCATGTTTTAGTTTGGCATTTTAGATTACCAAAAACCAAATTAAAGACATAAATAGATATATCTACTATATCTATTTTTGTATCTATTTTTCTTAATAAATTGCAGCTGGATCAAGTAATTAAAAAATATATATACTCAAAAGAAAATCCTGAAAGTATAGAGTCTTAAACAATTCTATTAGAAAACAGCAATGTTTTAATTAAGAATAAAAAAACATAATAAAAACAGTGGAGAAACATCTCAGCGTCTATCTGTGTCCAGCACAGCAGCTAAAAGCAGCTCTATTAGCTCTGACTCAGACTTCTACCAGCTGATTGCTTCCTGCAGACCTCTAAAGTGGAGCAGTTGTTTAGCTCAGGTCACATGTTTGACCAAACACAGCTTTTTTAGTGCTTTTTTTAGGAGGCTGGCTTTAAAGAGACAGGCTTCAGTGTTCCAGAGAAGCTCATCCCTCTTTACACCGTCCACAGACCTCTGTATGAAACTGGTTTCACATTCTGCCTGATTACCGTACATCCAACACAAGTCAATCTTTGCACTTGGTCTGGTACTTAAGAGGGTTTTCAGACTGAAAAGTCTGTTGGTCCATAGCAAGTCCTGAACCTTGCGTTTAAACTGTTTTCAGACTGCCTTCAACAGGACATTTCTGTCTCAGACCAAAGCTTGTAAACAAAAGCACAAGACTAAGGATCTCCTCAGTCATTGGCCAGGAATTACTAGCGGGGCAAAGCAATAAGAAAAAGAACAAAAGAAGGACAGCACTTTGCAATCCTTGTCGGGATAGTTCTTTTATTCAAACTCCATAGTTCCCTGAACAGTTTTGAACATATGTAACGATGTCAAGTACAACACTTTTTACTTGCTACTTTGGTACGGCGGAGGCGTACTGCAAGGCAGTTACTGAGGAGACAACGACTAAGAAGGTACGCTGATATGTTTTCATGACATAAAGATTCCTCGAAAAACAGTATAAAAAGCAATGTGTATTACGTTAAAAGTTGTTTTGATGAGCCTGCAATGATCCAACCACATTTTATTGAGCTGCTGTGTCTCATTGTCACGGTTGCCTCCGTCCTACTCTGTTTACGTCCCATAAAGCCTGGCTTAGGTGGCCGTGGTTCAGGTGTTCCACCCTAAGCACGGAGCATATTCAGACTGAGGAAACTCATTGTGAACCAAATCTCAGTCCAATTGGAAACAAACTGAGACCACCTATAAAGATGGGTCAGAGGGCGGTTCCTGGTCCTGGACCAGGGTCCACTTGGACAAATTCAGACTGAAAATTGGGGGGGAAAAGTCTGGTTGACCTTAACCCATGTGCTATCCTAGGCACTTAAACATTGGGAGTTGGGTCATCTAGACCCCACAAGACAGTGCGCTGAACCTTTTTTCTTCAATGATTTGTGATCTTCACTGGTGTCCGTGGATTACAGGAAAAGCTCTTCACCTTTATCCACCTTTGTCATGGTAGGGAGAACACGTCAGTGTAAGGGTGGGGTCATCTAAGATAGCACAACGGTTAAGCAAACCAAATGTGTCCAGTCTGAAAACACCATAAATTTGGTATAATATTTTTTTTCTGTGTAATTTAACTTGAGCTCCATGTTTTACTCTTTATTTATAGTGTTAGTAATTATGAATCTGTTCACTGACATTCTCTGCTCTGTTTTTTTTACAAAATATTTTGAACAGCCATGGAATTTGTTATAGGTTTGTTTCAAAATCCACCAGGACCGTTTTCACTCTTCCTCTTTACTGAAGTTCTGTCTTGCTATGGATTTGAGTGAATGTAAATTTGAAAAGTTCAAACCAAGTTTTGTACTGAGCAAACTTTTAGCTCTTTTTCATCCTCCCAACTGGCCCACAGTTCTTTGCTTACACATTAAATATGCATGAATTTCTCAAAACATTTCCTGTAATGTTACTTCTAGATGTCTTTTTTTCTCATTTTTGGCGGAACCAGGTAATCAATGCAGAAAGTGTTGCCAGGAAGGGCATGTGTCTGTACTGAAGCCAAACCCCATGAGCGATTTGAGGGCTGATTTGCTGGGGCGATTCCTGAAGGGAAAAACAAAACATTGGTGGAACCAGGTGAGCAAAGTGACAAACAAAACCTGCAAAACAACTGAGATTTTGTCGGTTTTATCAAAATATGTCAACACAAGTTTGTCATTTATTCCATAAATATGACCTCCATGGAAAAACCCTTAGGAATAAAACTCCAATGCCCCTATTCAAACCTGTATCAGCATGCTGATGCTCATTGGGGGCAGCGGTGCGCCTGCTGTGGAAGTGTGTGTGGATAATGCTAAGACCTGTGATTGATGGAAAGGTTAATCATTCTAGACAGATGCTATGCGCTCCTAAATCAGCATTAGGAGGAGTGACTCTGTGTGTGTGCATGTATGTGTATGAGTGCATGGATGTCTGTTTAAGCTGTATTGAGTGGGTGTGGGAGCAACCCAGTCAAGTATCAGGACAACCAGCAATGCATGCGCAGCAGCTTTGTGACTCAAAAATTCTGCTGAGATCAACATGCTTTTTGTGGCTGAGCTTTGTCTGACTCCATCCACTGTAAACACGCTAAGGTCAGGTCAGGAAACCACGGCTTCCCTGGAGGGCTCAGAAGTCTCCTCTCAGAGAGCAGGCACTACACAAACCTGATCAGACCTTTGCTTCAAACCTGAGAAATTGTTCCCCAACAGAGACTTTTGAGAAATCGACTAACAGTTCAGGCTAGTTGGAACATAAAATATTTATGCACACAGCTCAACTTATGCACGCCAGTTAGTAGAGACATGCATTACAGCTGATTTGCTTTATGCATTTAATTCATTACCCATGATTCTGTGTACACATGAACGCCTTCGCCCTGCAAACTCTGTGAGCCAGCTTAAACGCCTGAGTTTTAACAGACATGGCGTAACGTTAAAGACTCAAAGAGGAAACAGCATCACAGCCACCAAAAAACAAAAATAAAAAACATACATGACAATTATTATGATTTAGCAAATTGTAGGACCCTTGACATGACATTCTAAAAATCCTTCTACTAAATTAAAAATTGTGGGCCTAAAATTAGCATTTTGTGCATAATGTAAGTCCTGTTTTTTTTGGCCACAATTACTATTATGTAGCCACACATTAGTAGGCCTAGGAGTAATTTATACAAAAATACAACTTTTTGCATGCTAACCCATAACCACAAAATGATACTTTGTTCTCCCAAAATGCTCATTTGTGTCCACAAATTGACAACTCGTGCACACAAAATGCTAATAGAATAGTAATGTATGTTCACAAAATATTAATTTCTGTCCACAAAAAACAATAACAATTCCAATTTGTGTCTACAAAATGTTAATTTTTACACACAAAATGCTAATAAAATGCTACTTTGTGTTCACAAAATGCTCATTTGTTCTTTCTCCTCAAATGCTCATTTTGGTACACAAATTAATCATTTGTGCACACAAAATGCTAATTTGTGTCCACAAATGTTAATTTGTGTCCACAACTTGTGTTGTGGAATAACATGTTAATTTGTGCCAACAAAATGCAGACAAAATGGTAATTTGTGTCCACAATATGCTAGTTTGTGCCCACAAAATGATAATGAAAGGATTATTTCTGGCCACAAAATATTAACTTGTTCCCTCAAAAGGCAGATGTGTTCCTACAAGATGCTCATTTCTTTCCACAAAAAGTAAATTCTTTCCCTCCAAAAGCTAATTTGTGCGCACAAAATACTCACAAATGGACACAAATTATAATCAGAGGGGGAACAATTTTTTTGAATGTCAAGTCCAGGGTTCCATACAAAAAACTCTACTAATACTAAAATCCAAAAGAACTTTGCAAGAATATGAGCATGCACAAGATGTAAAAATGAAAAGGTCAGTCGTCGAACAAAGAGCAAAAAATAGTCAAATAATAATTATAAAAACAAGATACAACCTTTAAAACAATTACATTTTAAGTCAAAACATTAAAAATATTTTTTTTTATAAAAGTGAAACATTTGCAAACAAAAATGTTTTGCTGTGTCTGACTTTGTGAATGTCATCATCAATGGGTTTATCTTCCTCTTTGTTTTCTTCAATGTTGTGGTTTTTTGTATTACAATCTTATACACTGATTTATTTTATAGTTTTCCATTTAGTTGGGACAACCCCCCCCACACACACACACACAACTTATGAAAATACAACAAACAAAAAAGCGCCATATGAACAAAAAGGACATAAAGCTGAAAATAAACATTGAAACGTTGACTCTCAATCAACACCTGAATTCTTTTTTCTCATATATTAAAGTTGTTGTAGAAATAGAACATGAATAGATCGTTCCATTATTTCTTATATTTAAGGGCAGAGTTTTCGAAATATAGAGGGGTGTTATATTCAGATGTTGTCATATCATCATGGTCTGCAAAAATTCAGAGCCTCTGCCGTTGAACATCAAACTAACTGCTTTTGTTTTCCTCTCTGGGTTTTTCTGACATGTCCTTGAAGTCAGCGGCACAAATATCAAACTCCTCAGTCACTGTTGGCACCAAAACCTGTGACAGATCGCTTAGTCAACCAGCACCATTTATTGTGATGGACGCCTGTGAAGCGCTGGATCACACCTTCCAGAGTACAGACCCTCCCAAACACGAGTCACTTGTTGGTTGGCATTTCCATCTTATATTCTTTACATATACGATATAAATATATAACATTTTTGGCTGAGGTGAATTAATTAAGATGCTCGTCCTTCTTTTGATTTTAGTCATAAAGTCAAAGGTTGAAAGGTTAATCTGGATCTCTCCTCAGTGGGAACAGAAACATGAATGGATGAATAGATAGATATATTTGAGTAATACCTTTTGTTTACTTTTTTCTATTGGCATTGATGCAATAAAATAAACATTTTTTTTAAAATATGATGCTTACCAATAAAGCTCACACCCAGGCTGATGAAGTAAAAAGTAAGTACCAAGATATTTTATATCAGGCTTTTTGTTCAAAGGTGGGGACTATTTATTTTGACTGCACAGAAACACCTGAAGGACTGGAGGAGACTTGTATAAAAAAGTTTTTCTGCAGCGGTGTTAACATCTTTTGTGAAATAATACCTTCAATGTTCCGAAAAACGGCTTCTTGCAGAACGTGCACTGCATTAGAAAATGTGAAAATAGTCTGCTGTGATGTTGGTTCTTTGTTCAAAAATGAACAGTGAGACCAACCTGAAAAACAGGTTTTACGAATACAGGAAAATGTCTGTTCTGTGCTCAATGACTCTATTAAATGAGTCCTACGCACTATAAGGCACACTTAAAAGTCACAGTAAAAAAAACTGTTTGGGCCTTATTCACGGATTCATTCTGGTTGTGTTACTGATGTTGAAGTGATATTGATAGGCAGACGGCGCTCTGTCAAAATGTCAGTTTTTTCTACAAGTTTCAAACAAGGTTTGATGTTATGGTGAATATGCTAACGTGTAGCGGAGTCCGACTGTTATTAAAGTGTTACTAACAAAGTTGGGATGTAGCTTAGTCACAGTAATGTATGTTTTAGTATCAGTTTCAATCTGTATCAGTTTGTTTTTTTACGTGTTGCAAAATAGGCCGGGAGTTACAGGTTTTGTGAATGCGCTAACACGGCTAACATGAAACAGTTTCGGACTGTGTTTTTTTTCTTGTGTTACTAACAAGGTTTGAATGAGGTGTTGTCACAATAGGATTTGTGTTAGTGGTATCGCTCTGTTTTTTTTTTTTTGAGTCATGGAAACAAGGTTGGGAGTTACAGGTGTACTGAATATGCTGAAACTCATAACGTGTAGCTTGACACAAATAAGAATTAGAATTAGAATTGAACGTAGTTAAAAGTCTGCGTTATCTCTTTCATCTCGCTCAATGTGCTTTATAGGTCAGGGTGTCTTATATATGACATAAGTTAAAAAAAGACCATTAATTGACGTTGCATCTTATAGGACGGAAAATACAGTATGACATCCCTACAGAGTTGCCGTACTTTAAAGTTATGCTTTTATCTTTGACGTAAACTAAAAAATAAAAAAGGTATTAAAACAAGCACATAAACTTTTGCCAAGATGTAACAGTTTTTTTTTTAAGCAGGCTCCTGGCTAGTCAAAACACTCCCTTTTGTGAGAAGCCGCTTTGTCTATACTAGACTTATACTAAGTCTTGGTCATGTCTCTGTTTTCTACGGGGCCCGGGATCTGACATGGGTAAAGAAAATAAAGAAATCGTTCCCACGAAATAATATTTCGTTCCCACGTGATAATAATTAGCTCCCACAAAAAAATGTTTCGTTTCCACAAAAAAAATGTATTCGTTCCCAAGAATTAATTATTTTGTGCGAACAAAATAATAAGTCAACAAAGAAATCTGTCACCATTAAGAGCCCAAAACACACTTCTTCATGTGTGTAGATGAATTCAAAAACTTGTCATCTTACACCTTTAAGGAAATACAGTGCAGCCTCAATTATGAAATGCTAATGTGTCAAAGTCAAATGAAGGAGCAAATGTTGCTCATGGTTATTCTTTTGTCAATGTCAAACTCAGACTTTGACATTGAAATCATTTATACAGAATATCTAAAATACCAAAATAAACTTTAATGATTTACTAAAAACTGACTTTATTCAAAATTTTAAAAAGATATATTCCCTTTAAAATACATTTGCACAATAATAAGTATTTGCATAGCAATAACTTAAAATGAAAATTGATATTTTTAAAAGAAAATTATTGGTTTTTAATGTTTGTTTTACATTAGTTACTTCTAAAACAAGCTAGTGTTTGGTATCCTTCATTAAAACACCAAGCATTATAAAGTTAAAATATGGTTTTACTTTCTGTATCAACTTTGGAACTTTAGGTCCTGTACCATAGGAGGACATTTTGTTTAATCTTACACCAGTGAATGTGTCATGCCATGAAAAACATGTTTATTTAGAATGAATGCATGGCGTAACATAAAAAGCAGGCCATCTGAGAAATGCGTGGGTGACCTCCTTTTTATATTATTTGGCCTTCTATTATTTATTTATGTACTTGCATCAAAAATCACAGCTAGAATGGCTACAGGAAAGCATTGGGGCATTAAAAGCTAGTCATAAATAGACAATATTTTTGCGATAACATTTCCAAGGATTAAGTTAAAAAAAAAAAGTAATCTTCATTACAGATAACTGCAACTGTTTGTGACTTTAAAAAATGTCACAGTTAACTCTTGACTGAGATTCATGCTAAATGCAGCATAGCTGTGTCAGCATGATCTGCTAAAATGGTAGGAGCAATTAGGAATATTCATTTTTCCCCTTTAAGAAAACATTTTCTGTTCTTTTCTCACTGCTTTATGCTAAGTTTTTTTTAATATTGAACTGTGGAATTTTGTCCAATGTTTACCCAATACCTAAGTACAGGTTCTAAACCAGGGGTGCACAAACTTTGAGGCCAGATTTGGTGAGGTGAATATGTTTGAAGGCCAAGATATTCTATGAACTATTTTTAACTCCTGTGCTATCCGAGGCATTTTAACCTTGGGAGCTGGGTCAATCTAGACCCACTAGACAGGGTTCTGAACCTTTTTTCTTCAATGATTTGTGATCTTCACTGGTGTCCATGGATTACATGAAATCTTTCCACCTTTATCCACCTTTGTCATGGTAGGGAGAACAAGTCAATGTAAGGGTGGGGTCAAGATAGCATAAGGGTTACATAAAAATGAACAATTTAATGAACATTTTGGCACAAATGAATAGAAAAATAGATACACTTAAATATGTTTTTACTAAAATTACTGTCAATTTTCAATTTTAGTTAATTCTGAACTTATTGGGTATTTGACGAAAAAAGGTGGGAAAAATAAAGTTTTATTAAAATTGAAGAGAAAATGTGGAAAAAATAAAGTTTTATTAAAATTGACAAAATCCGTTTCAGCAGCTCTAAAGTAAAAAAGAAGAAGAAAAAAGCATTGAGGGAAGTGGCTCACAATTAAGGCTGAGATAAATCCCACTAGAGTGAGAAAAACATGACATCAGTGGCAGTGTGAGGTCAGAGCTGCCAAAGTCGCCGTGTATTTCTACCCATGGCGGACTGACAGCCTGAAAGGCTTTTCTCCGTTTGTGTCCTGTATGCTGTCAAACCTGTGACTTTGTAATGTGTGCAGAGTGTTGTCTTGAATTGTTAAAAAGTACAGAGACATGCCAGCAAAAGATTTGGCTTTAAAGGCAGCATGTGCTGCGCCAAAATCTTCAAGTGCTTTTTCTAAATTCATGCTCCCAAACAGAAGCGGTGAAAGCCTCTTTCACTGTCCAAACCAGAACAACTGCAGTTGTCTGCTTTTCAAGTTAACGCTTACAAATAACTGGAATATGCTTTCCCTGTGGAAGATCTAAAATATTTATTAGTCTCATTGTCAAGGCAGGTCATGCTTCCACAGTGTGATGGTGAATCCTAGATTTCACTACAGATGCATGGATTAACCGTTTGAACAAATGTTTCACTGAAAAAATAACAGGCTCAACTTTCATGCATTTGCTTTTTCTCTATGTTTTTTATTGTTTATATAAATTCAGCTTGATGACTTAAATTATGTATTAATAGTTTGATAGTTTTCACGTTTCTTTCTTACAATATTTGTACAATATTTGTTGTGTCAGATCTATCGGAATACGAAAGTGCCTCAATATGTGCCTGAAAATATATTCTGATTTCCTGATTTGTTTTATAAGTTGCAAATCTTTATACCTTCATTCAACAGTAGCCACGTTAGGCTCTAGCAGCGCCATGACCCCGATGGCATACAGGGGGCTAAGAAAATGGGGGGATGGTTCGAATGATCTTCCCCTTTTTCCCATGAGGGGTCGCCACAGCGAACAAGTCACATGGTTTACTTCCCAATGTTTTACGCCAGATGCCCTTCCTGACGCAACCTTCTCAAAGCAACCGGGCTTGGAACCGGCAGAGAAGTGGAGAATGGAACAGGGAGCAGCCCGGATTTGAACCCAGGTTTCATGGACGGAAGGCGCCGCAAACCAGCATGAGCTAAACGGTTCGAATGATAGTTCTGAATAAATTAAAGAATAAGTGTGTTTTACTTACTTTTACAAACAGGAATTGTTGTAACATTTACTAAGGTAGTTTGTTCACCTTTCACAACATCCCTTTAGGGGTCGCCACAGCCATTCAGCTTTCACTTATTTGCACAGGTGATTTGGCAGAGGGTTTAATGCCGGATGCCCTTCCTGACACAACTATTTATTTTATCTGGGCTGGGGTCTGGCCCAGTGGCTTCAAGACTTGGACCCCCTGTGACAACAAAGTTAGGCAATAGCGTGAAGGGTCTTGCTCAAATTACTTGGTTTTAAAATGCATACAGGTTTAATTATTAATCATAATTGGTGAGAAAAGGCTGCAGGCACTGGATCTAAATTCCCTTGATACAAAATTGTGCTTCAGTTCTATTTTAGAATTAACTTTATAGAATTGTTTCCATTTGTGGTAACTGACATATCTGTATAGACAATGGTAGCAGAGCTCCAGCACATGAGGGCACACCCACCTCTGGGGGTTAAAGTGTGCTTGGTGGTAAAAGGAAATAAAAAAATGCATCAAGTAGGTCTTCAGGTAGGAGAGGAACCACAGCAATGGGTGCAGAGAATACCGTTTTGTGCCGTTGAGGGAAATAATGCCCTGTTTGTTTGGAACTGAAGTGTATAATTTAGATATACATCTTACTCCCTTTGTGTTTGGATGGTTTCATATAAATGCATACATCTCCCTGTTGTATTCTTTCCAGGAAATTGCCCATTGCAGCAGGTAAGAGGAGACATTTGCAGAGCGATCATTGTCACTTCCCCGGAAAGTTACGTGAACATGCATGTGTGTCTCAGCATGCTGCAATGAAATGACTGTTAGAATGTGCAGAGAAAACACAAGGCCCTGTCTTTTTATATTAAAGAAAAATATAGCTGGCAAAACTGTTTACAACTCATGTGGGTCAAATGCAGGTTTCTGAGGCTGTGGATCATTTACCAAAGAGGCAGAAAAAAAGACACATTTCTGAAGATTCTGATCCATCTACAGATGATAAAAAAACTTGTTCATGTGCCCAGAAAAACTTCATCCAATTACATCAAGTGTTTACATATGTCACACATTTAATCGGAATAAATCATTTGACAAGCAGAACTATCTAAATTACAATTACTGTAGAAGAAGAAATACAATAACAAACATAGATGCGACGTAGAGCGAGATGATCTTATATGCATGCTTTTATTTTTGTTATGATAATTATTAAGTGACTGTTTACTTATGATTTTTTAAATCAGTGCAGCAATTCCTTTTTCTTTAATGCATACCGACAATATTTAGTCTTACTCGCACTTTAAATCCATGCAGCCAATGCCACAATGTGCATCTTGGCCTCTTCATGAGCGCTACGGAGTCCCTGACCTGACATGGGTAAAATAATAAATATCTTGTTCCCACAAATTAATTTTTTGTTCTCACAAACTAATATCTCGTTCCCACGCAGTACTTAAGTTGTTCGGACGAAATAATATCTTGAACCCACAAAATAATATTCCGTTCCCACGCATCAATTAATTTGTCGGAACGAAACAAGCATTTAGCAATTGTTTTTATTTAAAGCGAGATTTCTCACAATTGTTGAGTGATCAATTATTGGCGGGTGGATGGTTCAGCTGGTTAAATGCAGGACTGGGTCATGGGAAACCAGGGTTTGATTCCAAAGAGGGGCATTGAGCTTCATCCAGTGTGGGTCTTTGACATCATTACATAACTATGTAGCTACAAGGGCCTCAAATTGGGTCCTTCTGTTCTGGTTCCCAGCCTAGATAGAATAAAGATTTGGGTCAGGACGGGCAAACGGCGTAAAAATCTCTGCTAAAATCACCTGTGCAAATCAGTGCAACTCCTTAAGGGAAATGTTGAAAGGTGAACAAACAATTATTAGCTGTCTTGGAGTGTAAAGAAGCAACCAATTCATTAACAAATAGCTGCAACCCACCTAACTTTCATCCTTCCATCCATGTGAAACTGCGTTCACAGGGCCTTTGGCAACGCCCCTTCAAGAGACCACTTCCAATGGAAAGTCAATGTAAACCCTCATAAATGCGTTTTTTAAGCTTCAAAGCACTCACATTCATGGGCGGCTCCGCACATTTGTAAGACAGTTTTTGGGGCTTTACGTACAAAACGCGCAGTTATTGAAGAGGCATTGAAGGTTAAACCAGGTTGACCAATTAAGGACTCAGATTTGGTAGTGATGTAATTCAAAGTGCCAACTGTTTGAAGACTGATGATGGAGGAGGACTGTAGATGGCGGACATGCACTAACAGCAGAAGAAGCCCCTCCCTGCGTGTCCAGTGTGAACCCCATGGACGAAATGCATCACATGCCTCGTGTGTTTGTAGCTGAACAGTTATTTGGACAAATGTACAAATAACTGTTCAGCTACAAACACACATCAGGAAAAAGAAAATCCTTTTGTTTTGTTTTCAATTCCAGACCTATTTTATTATTGTATTAGTCATATAAACTCCTAAAGTGTAAATCTCATGCAGGCAGTAATGAGTTGCAGTACGTAATGTGTGTTATGACACAATAGCAGCAGCATAGCAATTTTCTGGCTCATGCTGATAACTTGAGTTGGAGGCTCAGAGCAGATTCAATAGAGGCCAATCATAATTTACTGGTAATGTTTGCTAAATTGTTTTATCTTTTTCCAATAGCTTCTTCCATTTTGGTTTGTTTAGTT
The DNA here is from genome assembly GCA_037389245.1 of Oryzias sinensis. Classification (NCBI taxonomy): domain Eukaryota; kingdom Metazoa; phylum Chordata; class Actinopteri; order Beloniformes; family Adrianichthyidae; genus Oryzias; species Oryzias sinensis. Next base: position 19,432,075 of record CM074490.1, read on the forward strand.
TTTACTATCTTAAATTAAAGACAAACAAATCCAAACGGTTCCTTTGTGTAATATTTAACTGTAAGAAGCAGAAGAATTTCTTTTCTTAATTAATTCAGTAATTATCAAGAAACTTTCTGTCCTTTTTTAAAATTTATTTATCTTGTTTGAACTCTTTCCTTTAAGTGATTCCGATTGATATTTTCTCAGATTTTGTTAAGAAATCCTGTTCATGGAGACAAAAGTGTAACCATTTTTCCTTTTATGTGGCTGCTGTTAATTTGTCAGACAAAGACATATTGTGCACAGTCTGACACGCGGCTCCCTGCTTGGGTGCAGTCTCCTGTAAACATCCAAATTAGACAGAGCAGGACACAGAGCAGATCCATCACAGTTTTCTAACAAATGGCAGCAGCGGGAGATTCACTTCAGGACTTTAACATCCCGATCACCCCACTTTAATTATCCGAATATCTACCACTGAGCATCTGCATTTGCAGGCACCATCATTTTTTTCCCCACAAATTGTTTCGGGTTTTTCTGTTTATGGAAAATTTTGTTTCATCGTTTCAAGAAATAATCACAGGATGGGCTCTGATGGTTTTGATAGGAAATAGGTAAAAGAAATTAAGGCAGATGATCTTAAGGAGACCTAAAGAGTTTTAATCCTGAACTAAATAGATGCTTTTTGGCTGTCTGCCCAGTGTAGAGATTTGTCATTTACCTAAAGTATCACAAACGGACAGACAAACCAGATGCTTAGGCAGAGAAAATAGTTGTGACACACTGAGCTAAAAAAAAGTAAGACACGTCTTCTTTTAAATTACATAGCAATGTGAATCATTGCTGTGTAATGTTTTCCAACCATGCAGTCTTTCTTTTTATTATAAAAACTATTTTCTTATTGCAATTAATGATGAGACTGGGTCAGATGGCACTGTAGTAAGTGTCCTTGAGTTAACTCCCAAGAAAGCTCACTATATTTAAATATCGACAGAAAATTCAAATATTCTTGAATTAAGATTTTTTTTAAACTCTTTATGACAAACTAAAAAAATTTGCAACTTATATTTTTATTTTTGATTGTTGTAGATGGCATCGCATTGTGATACGATGGGTAATGTTATTTAAGGATGCTTAAATGTTGACCTGTTGTTTGAAAATGTTGTTTGGAAGAAAATAACCTTATTTAGCCACTGTCTCAAATTTAATCCACCCATTTTAACATGGTGTAACTGTGCTCATTAGATACAAATTTCCACTCTTTTAATACAGCAAGTAGTCTGTGAATGGCAATTGGTGAGTTATTATAACCATAAACAGTTTGGAAAATTAGCAAAATTTTTCCAACCAAAAGATTTCACAGAGGCAGCCATTTTGAAATGAGTAGGAAAGGCCTTCTACTTGAATGATGATTAACTATGACAAAATCATTGACCAAGTTAGTGTTTTAAGGAAAGTTTGATCCCGGCTAATAAGATAGGGGTTTCAGAAATTCCTGTATAAAATAAAAATAAATGGTTATATGGGGTTAAAAATGTAATGTTGGATTTGCTTATTTTGCATACATATGATCACATTTGTTTTTATTGGCAGTTAGGAAAGCTACAGTCTTTCACTGATCCTTTTTGGAGTTTCTGTCTCTCTATTCCTCTGCCAGTCATGACTTCTATTGTTTGGAGACCTGACAAAAATAATTGGTATTTCACAATATTTGGTGCTTTTCCAAAATAAATGTCACTAATATTGTGAAAGGAAAACATCTGGACTGCATGAACAGTGAAAAGTTTAACTGTTATATCCTTGCTTAGATCCATTGAACTGAATCCATGTTTTCTTTCTTTTCTTATCAAACATTTTTATTCAATGTGTAAACATGTGAATGTGTTGTGAGACGTTAGTCCTCGCTATACATTGTTGGCTCTTTGTGAATAACAAAGCATCTTTCTGCTCAATTTGAACAACTAATAGATCAGCGTTGCTACAGCAGCCTGAGAAGAAACAAACAGATTCCCTGAAGGTAAAGATGAGGTATTTTGCAGGCCTTTTTACTGATCTTCTATGGGGATTTTGGAAAACTGCTCCACCTCATACGCTGCATACGGAGACAGTTTCTAACCTAAGAGGTTACACATTGATTAGACCTTAGGCTCATTTGCCTACTTCAAATGTGCACAGTATTAATCCACAAGCATCACATTCTACTTTTCATTTTATTTCTCAATGATAATGTGCTCACACTCCTATCTCTTCTGTGATTTTAAACAAAAGTCATGTTTTCGCGACTTAAATGAAAGCTTCTGCGACAGATTATTTAAAATTACATGTTACGGTAATACGCAAAAAAATCAAGAACAACTAACTGATTGTGTTAATTATGAATTTTAACATGTTTTGTCAATGTGTGGTGAGGTTTGTAGCTGGTGAGGCACTGACTGGTCTCACGGTTCGATTTACAAAAATATGAACCCAATATACACTTTACCACAAAGTAAAACATTTAGAATGGCTGCTCTCAGGAGCGCCAGCGACCAGCGTGGAACTGTCATTGATGCCAAAATCCAGTGGTGAAATGTCCTCATTCCTAAATATTCCACATCCAACTGTCAGCTCTATTATAACAAAATGGAAGAGTTTGGAACAACAGTAACTCAACCACAAAGAGGTAGACCACGTAAACTGATGGAGAGCGGTCAGCAGATCCTAAAGCACAGTGCAAAGAGGTCACAGACTTTCTGCGCAGTCAATGACTACAGAGCTCCAAACTTCATGTGACCTTCAGATTAGCCAAGAGCACAGTATGCAGAGAGTCATGGAATGGGTTTCCATGGCCGAGCAGCTACATCCAAGCCACACATCACCAAGTGCAACGCAAGGTATCTGATGCAGTGGTGTAAAATATGCTTTTCCAATCGGCAATCTGATGGACGAGTTTGGGATTGCATTTGGACTGCATTGTGTCGAGTGTGAATGGTGGAGGAGGAATTATGGGTGTGTTGCTTTTCAGGACTCGGGCTTGGCCCCTCAGTTCCAGTGAAAGGAATTCTGAATGCTTCAGGATACCAAAACATTTTGGATTATTCCACGCTCCCAACCTTGTAGGAACAGTTTGGAGCAGACCCTTCCTCTTCCAACATGACTGCAGCAGTGCACAAAACAAGGTCCATAAAGACATGGATGACAGAGTCTGGTGTGGATGAACCTGACTGGCCTGCACAGATTCCTGACCTGAACCTGATAGAACACCTTTGGGATGATTTAAAGTGGGAGACTGAGAGCCAGGCCTTCCACCAACATCAATGTGTGACCACGCGCTTTTTGAAATAATGGTCAAAAATTCCTATAAACACACTCCTCAACCTTTTGGACAGCCCTCCCAGAAGAATTGAAGCTGTAACAGCTGCAGAAGTTGGACTGACATCATACTAAACTCTATGAGTTAGGAATGGGATAGCACTTCAGTTCATATGTGAGTCAAGGCAGGTGAGCGAGAACTTTGGTAATATGGTATTTGCAATGTTTAGTTCATATTTGCCAAGGACGAATGTAAATGTTAGAGGGGTTTATTATGTCTCCAAAAAAACACAACGGTGCATGCTACAAATAGACTATAACATATTATAGACTATTGGTTTCTCTTTTTAATGGTACATAAAGGTTTAACAAGCAAGTGTCTTTTAACTATTTTAAGTTTCAGGGACATATAAGAGGCTGTAGGAGGCAAATACATCAGTTAAACTGCTGATTTAAGCGTAAATAAAACAAATAGAGAAATATAGAATATTACCAGTGAGAATTCTGCTGCAATAGAGTCGATTACAGTCGATTTACACAATGACAATTTCTAAGTAATATTTCAGGATCCTAGGAATTCTTTGGAGAGTTTAGTACTACATCCACATTTTTAAAAGGTGTAATACATACAGTACAGACCAAACGTTTGGACACACCTTCCCATTCATTTGAATGAGAAGGTGTGTCCAAACTTTTGGTCTGTACTGTATGCATTTATATATGTTTGATCTGATCACTTCCTAAGGTCTGACATTTCGCTTCATCTCAGAATAACTTTCATTCACCAGTTCACATTCATCCACCTTCCTCTTTCCTATCCCATTTCCCTTCCTCTTTTCCTTTTCCTTACACACACTGGCCGGAGCCAAGATGTTCAATTAGAGCTCTCCATCTCCTTTCTCTTCCTTTATAACACACTCGGTGGCAGACACACATCCTGGCAGAAGCAGCATTCATTTCTCCATCCAACTCAGAAACTGGGCTCAGAGATGAGAATCCCTTGGCAGGGATCTCTATTTCTTACACAATCAACACACACAAAGCCACATACACACCCCCCCAAATTCAATCTATAGTCCTGACAGGTCAAAAGGACAGAAGTGACGAGTAAAAATGTAAAGTCAGACGTTGGCAAATCCACAGGCAGACGTACAAACAGATGCATTTGGATCCATAATTATCAGCCCGAATGCTATTTGCTTTTCTCAGTGCTCGTCGTTGAAGACAAAACATATGAGCCCCAAAGATGATGTTCGTTAGAGAGAAGATTGAAAAGGATGAAAAAGTAATGATAATGATTAAAGTGATGAATGCTGAAGGTCGCAGAGACAATATCAGTGATGGAGCTGATGATAATGACAGCGTTCTGTCATCTGTTATCTCATTTAAACAGCAGACTAGGTGGAAACAATCATAACAAGATCAGTAGAATCTCCCACTGTTAATTTCATGTCAAGAATCTTTTAATTTGTGTCCAATTGTGAAAAAATGGAGGGAGGCTGAAAACAGCAAGTCCTGGAGCCGAGAAGAGTTGTCAAAACAAACTAATGACTTCAGACCATCAGCACAGCCACATATTACAGACGCATTTTGCAGGCATGTTCAGGCAGTTCAACAGAACTACAGAACATACACTTTTTAGTAGTGGACAGTTTCTGCATGTTCAATGTTGCACCTGCTAAACCCTTAAATGTATAATTCTGGGTTTCTGGTGAGAACCATTGCCGATAGAAGGGAACAGGACTGAGTGAGTGGGACGCCACCTGTAGAAATGGACTTACTACTGGCTTGGATGAAATTCAGTCAACATTTTTTCGTGAAACGGACACCACCATGTTGGAACCAGACTGCATTAGTAAGGAGTCTGAATAGGTCCGAGTCATCGCTTCTATAGGAACCACTCTCACAAATAGGAAGTGAGCTACCCCAGGAAAGATGGCTTAGGAGTTTAAACGATGGACGTGGGGGTCTAGCAGGCACTACATCATTATATTAAGGCATGTGATTAGTAGTTTATAGCTTGAATAACACTTGCTACAGCAAAAGTATAATGAAAAACAATATGATTTGATAGAACATGTTAAATAAAGGTAGGAGAGCAAGAATGTTTTTTCTGAAAAATATATTGACTCAATAATAGCTGTTTAGTTAGGTCTGTGTTGGATTTCTTCTTGGAGCCAGCAGGTACTTCCTTTTTGGGATGTGAGGGGGGAGGGGTCACTCAGTGCAGATCTTATGTACAGACAACGGTAAAAATCAGAAAAATGACAAAAGTCAAGTATGAAAGCTAATCACCAAAACATATTAAACAAGCTGCCAGGCAAACCTTTCAATCTCCTGATGTTGTTGCTCTAAGACAGAGATTTATAATATATTAGCTTTCTTCCCCTTTAGAATGAAAGTTGCTCCATTTTCTTCTGTTCTGAACCGAGGGTGTATTCAGACTGGACACATTTGGTTTGCTCAAAGTGAACCAGAGTTTGTTTCCCTTAATAATCTGAAACCAATTTTCAGCCTGAATATACCCAAGCGGACCAGGTCTGGGACCAGGAAATACCCTTCTTTGGAGGTGGTCTTGTTTTCGTTCTGACTGAGTTTCGGTTTGTTCTGAGATTCCTCTGTCTGAATACAATCCCTTTATTTTAACACCATCAAAACCACTTCTTACATGCTTTTCTGTTTCGTAGCACAGCTGTGACTTCACCTTAACAGCTATCCTGCAGTTCCTTAATAGAAGTCTCTTAACATAATGCCAAAACACCACAGCTACTCGTTGAAAAGTGATTGCATGAATGCAGGCTCGTTAAAACTATTTTTTACATGACATTACATAACATTTTCATAACACTGCATTGTTCCTGGCCAGTGACTGAAGAGATATTTAGTCACATGACTTTGTTACAAGTTTTGGTCCATAACAGGATACTCCGCTTGAAGGCAGACCAAATGCAAGGTTCGGGACTTGACCCAGAACAAATAAAGCACACTCGATCCGGAACAAAGGATTTTTCCCGTCTGAATACATCCTAAAATAACTAACTAGGAAGAAATAGTTGTTAGTTACACATAAAAGTCTTTTCCAATAGAGTAGTTACAACGCTGGTTTCTAGAATCACTTTAGCTTCAGCAAAAACTTTTAGCCGGAGAAGCTGACACTTTAAGCTGCAGACAGTCGAAATTCGAAAAGCTTTGCTTGTTGTTATTGTTATTTGTTCTGCAATACTGCAGAACAAACTAAAATGAGGAGCTGGGAACAGACACCTCCATTAAAACATAATATTTTTAAGGATAAGAGCTACTTTCTTAGTCTAAATATTAAATTATTAAATGAGTTTCCTTTTTTTTTTGGACAAAAACACATTTTCTGGCTCATAAAGGTTGGCACACAGGACTTTTGGACTTTGGGAGGAAACAGGATATTTGAAGAATCTCATAATATTATGTGAGAGGAACCAAAAAATGTCCAGTTGAGACTGAATTCAGCAAAATCTGAACTGCTGCGATGTGACAGCAGGCAGAGGAGGTCTTTTGTTTTACCAGCACCCTGGAGATTTTCTAAATCTTCATACAACCCAAGAAAAAAACCCTTTTCTTGTTCTCACATTGATAGCTACAACCCAGTCCTTCATCTGGCAGCACTAAAATGGGTAATGAAATGCCCTTGAGCAAGGCTTTTGCTCCACCCCAACTGCTGTTAAAAAATTTTTGGTCAGTAATAGAGTAGAATCTAGTCTGCCCTTGGCATATTTCAGTAACGTGTGCAGCTAAAGAGTAAAGTTTTCAGTAGATTATTTAAAAAAAGGTTTGAAAATGTGTTGTTAGGTGCTTATTTATGAGACCTTGCCTGTCAAAAAATATCTTCTTTAACCCTTGAGCTATCCTAGGCACTTTAACATTGGGAGTTGGATAGACCAACTAACCCCCAAGCTGGAGGAGTGGCTACAACAGATATCTGGAAAGACCTCAGACCTCTCAGTCCAGAAAAGCGCAGTGCTAGGAACAGCTAAGATATTTCGCAGGAACCCCGTGGGTTGGGCATTTTTGTTGCTGGCACTGGCGGTTTTCACATGACTTTTGGGCTGGGAAACTGTCGCACTATCACACAACACTGAGCTGTACAGATTTGAACCAGATCCCAGCTCAGACGAGGGAAATGAAGACATACATGGATCTATTGCAGTTCTGGGTGGCTGACATGTGTGCCTGGCGGTGGAATTTCTTTAATCAGCTATACCACACTGGCTGCTGCTTTGGCGGGGGTCTTGGTGTGGGGGTGACGGACATTCCCCCTCTTTTTATGTGCCATTATCCACCACAGTAGAATGCAAATGCTCACCTGAGCGCAGGTTTCAGCTCACCTTGTCATTCTGCGTGACAGAATGACATGCTTGACATGGATTTGTTTGTATGTGTAGGTATGTGCGTGTGAGCTGTTGTCTACGTATTGACATGATTGTGTGTGAAGGTTTTCTGGAGCCAAAAGGTAAGTTGGTAATATTTGAGTGTGTCTGCGGACAGGCCACACCGCTTTGACTAACATCTACACCTGACAGTAATGATGATAAACCTCCAGCAACGGTGTTTCTACCCCCCTCCTACTTCTTATTCATCCTCCATCTTCTTTATGCCCCTTTTTTCTCCCCTTTTGTTTTGTACCCTTATGCCCCATTTGTAACTCCTCACTCTCTTCTTTTCTCTTTTAAGTTTTGTTCAGTCCCGCAGAAAATGTATAAAAATAATAATAATGGATTGGATTTATTTGCGCTTTTCAAGACACTCAAAGCGCTTACAGTGTGTCCATTACTCATTCACTCCTCATTCATACTTGGTGATGGTAAGCTACTTTTGTAGCCACAGCTGCCCTGGCTGACAGAGGCGTGGCTGCCATTTCGCGCCTACGGCCCCTCTGACCATCACCGGGAGCATTCATGCACATTCATACACCAGTGGAGCAACACTGGAGGCAAGGAGGGTGAAGTGTCTTGCCCAAGGACACAACGACATTTTGGCTGGTGGGACTGGGGATCGAACCGCCAACCCTTCGGTCATTGGACGACCCGCTCACCCACCTGAGCCACTGTCACCCCAATGTATGCAAATATAGTTAATATAAAAAAAGTTTAGCCTCAAATACAAAACAAGTTTATACAAAGATACATCTTGTGTGTCAAAAGATCCATAACCCCCGACTGTGACAGCAAAATCTCTCCAATACAAAGATTTAGATAAAGAAATATGCCACAAGAACATGTTTAAAACACCAAAAACACCATTTTCGTCGAATTAGGTCTTTAAACAACTTTGGTTGTCTAATAAAGTAAAAAGAAAAATGACACTTTTGGCTCTCTCACACAAAATATTCTTTTGTATCTGTGTCAGGAACGTTTTCTCAGAGGAAAAAAGGAGTAAAGCAGATGATGAATATCCTGTTTTCAGTGGAGCGAGTGTGGCTGAATGTCTGTATGTGTGTGTCCGTGTGTGTGTGTGTGTGCGTGTGTTTGATGGGTAGCATATTCTAAGCTGAATGTCATTTTTGGTCTGGACTTTTGAAGCTGTGTTTGGTGTTGCACTGGTGTCTTTTCATTGAAGGCTGGCCTTCAGAAGCAGAGCCAGAGCAGGATGTATAACATGCAGAGGCACAGATGAAGGGGGGGGAACAACTTTTACCTTTCCAGATGGAGGTCTTCACTGTCACATCACTGTGAAATGAAAAAAAAGTGAGGAAAAAAAGACAGATGTTGTGAACAGAGGAGAAACATCAACACAAAGTCGGGAACAGGAGCAGCTGGACAGCATCAGAATAATGAAACAGTATAAAATAATGATTCAGTAAAACAAAATTGAAAACCTTATAAAAATTCTCATAAATATAGGAGATTAAGTGGAAACATTTTTTGGGGAAAAAGGGCTGCGTGTGGAGATATTGGGGGGATTCCCATTACAGAGACGGATTATGTGACGACTGAAGATGACAGCAACATCTGACAGTTGGCAACTCGATGAATGGAGAGGAGTAAATGGGAAAAAAGGGGGAGGCTAACATGTGGCTCATGGGGAAAACATCATTTTTCGCTCAGTTCACAGTCTCGTCCTCACATGTGAAGCGTGTGTTTGTGTGGGAGTGGGTGTCAAATGGCAGGAAAGAAACCCTTCAGTAATTTCAGCGGTGGACAAAACAATAAAAGGGAAACTCATAACGCCGTAAACCGTGAAATAAAGGAGTATTTTGACAATCCTTCAACAAAAATTGTAAGCTCCGTGCTGACTATTACTGTGGACAATACTGCGATAAAAAAATAACCTTAAACTGACAGTAGATCGTGAGCACGCACAACATTTAAGTCCCTGTTTGCAAAGAGCCATCAAGATAAATTGAAAGATTAGGTTTCCTGCAGTGTGAGGTGTGTTTGAGAAGAAAAGCCCTGCAAGGAAGAACAACTGATCCTCTCCAACTCCAAATATGAAATAGTAAATACATTGACTCATGAGGTTTTAGTGAAGAGCAGAACACTAGAGAAAAAGAATTCTTTCATTCGCTGTTAGTACATGTATCGGAATTTCATTGTTTTTTGAAAAACAGTGTTAGTCAGGTTTTCATCCATCTTCTGAATCCCTTTTGGGGTCATGGCTCATGGGGCGTTGGAGCCAACCCAGCTAGTGTTGGGCGAAGGCGGGGCACACCCTTGAACAGGTTGATCCAGGTTTTTGGACTTTGGGACGAAGCAGGAAAAAATCCAAACAGCCAAACTCCATATAGGAAGAATCCAGGTGGGATTTGAACCAGATGAGAGTTTTCTAAGAAACAGTTTCTGCAGAGTGGCAGTAGTTGGTAGAAATTCACCTGTCAGTTGTGGGCAGAACTGTTGATGTGGAGTAAGTCTGCCTCCACTTCCAATCATCCATCTGTTTCTACGCTCTCCTGCTAGCTTACAGCCCCTCACACCCCAAAAATAACATGACCGGTGCAACACAAAATAGTGGGCAATATTGGAGGTATCCAGCTGTGCAGTTTGGAGCCAGATGGCAGTTCAGACGAGAAAAACAAAGACATACACAAATCTACAAGTGGATGCTCAGAATGGAGCAGAGCAGGGACCTTGTGACCCATTCAGCATATTTAACAAATATGCTCTTTTTCAAATGGAAAATACTCTATCAATCAATTTTCCTAACCCGCCACATCCCCTTTGGGGTCAAAGGGCTCCCTCAGCCTGTCCTGGCTACTGTTGGGCAAACCCTGGACAGGTTGCCAGTCTGTCACAGAAAGAAATACTCGGAACTGCAATTTTAAGCTGAATTTTCTTTATATTTGTCCTGCATAATGAAAAAATGCGACAATAACATGGTAAAAATGCAGAAAACACATATTTGATCGGTGTGGCTCGGTAAAATCTCAGACCTTTAAATTTGACAGTAGGGGGCCATATCTTGTGCATACGCTGGGACGTTCAAAGATCAGCTTTGAGTAGACTGCAGTGCATGATAAACACATTTCAGACCTTCCGTGAGAACGCAAACTTAATCTCAGCCTTTCCATTCCCAATAAAAATTAGGGCATGCATAGAGATCCTTTTGATTCACAAACCCTATGCTGGAGGTGGCAGTTTGGACGTTTTTTTTTTGTTGGCTTCCCATTCAACAATAGATTTAGAGAAAATACTTTTTGGTGTAAAGGAAATAGTTCAGTATAAGACGACACTCTTGCAGCAAATTTAACATTTTTGATGAAGGTTTTCTCCTAGAACTTAATGCTCTTTCCATTGTGGTTTACTACTAAGACACAGTGTGTTATATATCACCAATTGCTTTGGAGGATTGGAGGATGCATTGCATTTATGCATTGACAGTTTATACCCAAATGAGAAAACAGTACCTAAAGTAACTTTTTTCACAGTCTTTGCCTTTTAAAACTGAACTTAATCTTTATTACAAATTAATTTAACTTTTAAAATACAAAAATACCTTTTTTAAATTCTTGCTAGAATTTTTTTTCCTGAAAACATATTTCTCCTTATTTTAGTCATGTTGGACAGCTTTCTCCCTTCTAAAAGCATTTTCTGCTGTTTCTGGGTTGCCATGGTGACAAGTCCTGCATCAGTGACACAGAGCACAGACTGCAGTCTAATAAAGCCTCGTTATTGGACTTGAATACATGCCTTTTACGGGGGTATCCTCAGGGCTGAAAAGTGATATTTCAAAGGGTTTGAACTAAATCCTTGAGGGCCAGTCACATTGCATAATTCTCAGCACATGTTTCAGGCCATTGGCTGCCTTCAAGTGTTTTTAGAGATTTTTTAAGCAAGTCTAGTCTTGTTTCAATTCATATCAACTTAAAAAAAGGACCTTGCTGTTCTTCTCAGATGTGAACATCTTGAATATTTCTTTTGACAGTTGCTGATGCAATTTTACTGTCAGTGTCGGAGCAGAGCTAAGGCTCTTTTTTTGTGTCTTCAGTGCAATGTATGAAACTTTTTCTCTTATTTGCTCTAAACCTTAAAAAATAGATTATGCGTGTGTGTGTGCGTGTGTGTGTCTGGGGGGCAGGGCCGGCCCTGGTCTTCTGGGGGCCCTAAGCGAAATTTAATTTGTGGGCCCTCTAAATGATCAGCAGCACCAACAAAACGCAACTGTTGTAATATAAATGAGATCTCTCTATTAATACATTTGTGAATGTTTTATTGTTGCTGCTGAAGAATTTAATACAGTTTATTGCCTGCATGTTAAATGTGCATTAAGTGGTGCCAAACCTATGTTAAAAGTGAAAAGAAAAAAATATGAATGACAAATGTATATTTATATTTTTAATGTAACATTAGGCACTTAAAAAATGACATTCACAAAACTCCAACTTATTAAAAACAGCAATTTAATAGAAAATCAAATAACGATAAAACAATCCAAAATAAAGAACACAACAGCTCAATGATGGGGATTTTGAGGGGGATTTTGGAAAGTCAGAGTCTTTCAGTCTGAAAAGGACCTCTTTGCACCAAATTCATTCTTACTGGATCAGAGAGTGTGGTTGGCCATTCAGATGGATCAATTGGATTTGAGGAAGGTGGAATTTTGAATCCAGTCTGCTCCTCTTCCATACATGCCTCTCTTGGAGCCTCTGGAACATAAGAGAAAGGATTTCAACAAAAGCAAACAGTGAAAAGTCAAAGATGTCCAATTGAATCTACATAACAGTTGCTGTGACACTGGAAGCAGATTGTTGGAAAGACGTGCCTTCACCTTTGTTTGTGTGTGCTCAAATGTATGACTTTCTATTAAGTAATAATGAAACAATAAGTGTGATATAGGTTCCATTTTGGGTGGATTTGAACGTACCAGCAGCAGCATCAATGTTTTCCTTTTCAACAGTAGATGTGGTGACAGTAGTTTCTTCTGCAGCTAAAAAACAAGAATTATTATTATACAATAATCACTGATAAAGCTAATAAAATAAGACTACTACTAATAGTTTACTGGCTCATTTAAAATTTCTGTGCAGGTTTTCCACAATTTTAATGATCTTTTTATATAATTATGAGAGATTTATTGTTTGATTGTATATTTGCAAAAGATCATATTTATTTATTTAATTATGAACAACTTTGGACTCCATACTCTGCAGCTGCTGTTTTGGAAAAAAGGGGGTTATGCAGACACTGATTTAAATTACTTTACTAGCTATTAAAATGACCTGAGATGACATCTTCAGTGATGTCAGGAACATCATGGGATGTGGACGCTGCACCACCTCCAATACTTTTTGAGAGCATAAGAAACTGTTGGCTGAGAAGGAACTGTGCAAAACATCATCATTATGTAGAAACAAAACTGCAAAATACAAATAAGAAAAAATAAATGTACCCATTTATAAATAATAAATGTGAACAATAATTTGAATATAAGAGGAAATATAAGCATTTATACACTTCTCTATTATTTAGTATGTTCATAATTTTAAAATTAGTACATTTATTTTGTCTGTCATTTATAAATGAGAACCTTTATTTCCTATTTGTATTTGGCAGTTTTGATTCTCCATATTTCACGCTAATGCAAGATTTTAAGACACATTGTTGAAAAAGTCAGAATACCTGACTGTCTATAACAGATAAACAGCAGTTTTTATGCTGTAATAAACCGGAAAATGCAGAACGCACTAAATATGTGTTAGCAAAACAATGAAACAATAAGATGACGTGAATTAAAGCATTTATCAGCCATCACCGTTGTCATTATTTACTTTTCTCTGCTCTCCGCCGTTAGAAGGTCATGTCAGATCTCATCTTAGTAACTTGGGTATCAGAATTAGTTTCCAGTTTTCCATTGGAAATTAATTAAGAAAAACAGGGACGTTTATGTGCAATATTCTTAACCTGATGGATTAGTATTATTTTACGTAAATTGCGCAGCCACACATAAATACTGGATAATGTAAAAATACGGCCCCAACATCCTCCAAACTTACCTTGTGATTATTGTTGAAGCTCTTCATCTTTTTTCAGCTCCTAATGATGGGTAAAGTCTCTGTGGCATGAAGTTCTCTTGTTGTCGCTTTGATCAGTGTGACAAAATGTGCTCGTTTTTTTCTTTTTCCCAACTTTATTGAAACAAAATGCGCTCGTAAATGCACAGTGTGCCAGGCTCAGACAATGACGTTGACCAATCGTTGCTAAGAGTGGCGTAACGTCCTTATTTGGGTTGCCAGATTGGTTCAGGTGTGCTGACGGGGGGGATCATTAAAGTGCAGGAAACTTTCCTTTGCACACATTCAGAGCTATGAAATGGGTTGCCAAATTTGGGTCTTTTTTTATTTATTTTTTCGCCACTTCGGGGCCCTGCTGGTGACGGGGGCCCTACGCGGCTGCGTAATTCGCGTATAGGGAGGGCCGGCCATGCTGGGGGGGGGGGGTGTGCGTGTGCCCATTGACCTGTAAGATTTAGCACGCTCAGTTTAGCTGTCTTTTACCTCTTCTTTTTTCCAGTAACCATTTCTGGCTAAAACAAACACCATAAACCATTGTTTTTACATTTATGGAAACCTTAGCTACCCGACTGGAACAGACTCATCTGACAAGAACACATAGGTACTCGATACCACATTTTCTGTTGAATAGAGAAAAAAAGACATATCTGTCATTAACCCTTTAACACTGGAGCTTCAACTAAGGTTTCCTTGAATTACCGTAACTCTTGGTTACAGCTGTGGTGCAGAGGTAGGGCAGTCAACCTCTGACTGGCACATTGCAGATTTGGTTTCTATCTTGCCCGTCCGTGTTTTGAAGTGTCCTTAGGTAGGACACTGAACCCCTCAGTACTCCTGATGGTTATAGGTTGATGCCAGTGTGTGAAAGTGTGTGTGAGTGTGGGTAAATGGGACTGTTATGCTACATTTAATCGACCGATTCCAATGAAAAATCTATGTAAATGCCTGTATGTGCCCGTTTGGGGGTTCCGTGTTAAAATCTCTCTAAGTCAGTTTTTGGGCTCTGCGTACAAAATGCGCGGCCATCGAACATGCGTTGAAAGTTAAACCAGTTGAACTTTGGCCAATCAGGAACTTGGATTCGGTAGTGACATATGGTTGATGTCCCTTTTAATTTATGTTTAAGGTTAGCGCTGCAAAGTAGCTTTGCAGCTACTTTGCTTTACTAAATGTGTATATAATAATAATAATAATAATAATAATAATAATAATAATAATACATTTTATTTATAAGGCGCCTTTCTGGGCACTCAAGGTCACCACACAGCATGTATACAGCATAAAATACAATAAACAGTTAAAACAACAACAATTTAATAAATACACAATTAAATAAAAAATATATAAAAACATGAAAAGGTCAATGTTAAAGTGAATAGGCCATTTGGAAAAGATGAGTTTTTAGCTTTGATTTAAAATGTGGGAGTGTGTCAGTGTTGCGGAGGTCAGGGGGGAGCGAGTTCCAAAGCCGGGGAGAAGAAGAACTGAATGCCTGGCTCCCCATGGTGAAAAAATGGTTGAAGACTGACGGTTGTTCAACGAGTGAACCTCAGACCTTTGCATTTTGTCCTTTTAACTTTGTAAATGTGTCAAAGTTGGGAATTTTGTGACAAAATAGACTTAAACTTGTATGATTTTTACAAAATCTCTCAGGTCTCTGAGAGTCAAACAGTTTCAAGATGTTAGCTCTAAAAAGTCACCAGTTTGAGCTAAATGTGTTATATCTGTACCTTTTTATTGAGAAAAGGAGCAGGTTCATGATCAACTACATCAGCGATGCAAACAAAAAAGAGATTTGATTTGTTTTTGTTGGCCATCCAGCAGTTTGAAAGCTTAAAAGGAGCCAATGATAAAGAAGGAGTGATTTTAAATGGCAATATCACGAGAGAGTACAAATTGAATAGCTGACGTATCTTATTGACAGATGAATAATCTCGCTGCGTGTGTCCTTGCTGTCCTGTGACCCTGCTGGACAAAACAAAGAACAGAAACAGCAAAATGTTCAACGCCCCTGGGCTCCACAAGCTCTGATCTTTACTGCGGGGATTTGATTTTTGACAAAATGTTGCAAATGCTCCATGATCGCTGCAGGCTGTTCGGACAAACTGCACACGTTTTTGTCTCCTTGACCCCTTTTTTTTTTGTGTGCGTTGACATTAAACACAACGACAAAAGAGAGACACTTATTAAGGATGCAAACAGAAAAGCAACAGTGACGAAAAAAGTAGAAAAAAAGTTAAAAAAAAATGGGAAAAACTAAAGAAAGATCACAAGAGGGAGGATAAATAAGGATCAGAGAAGCATCATAATAGGTAAACACTGGCTGTACTGTTAGCAGATTAGCTGCACAACTACTCACACATGCATGCACACACATGGGCTCTTTAGTTATTCCTATAGCATCTGCGCTGTGTTTGCTCGTCTGTAGTCCCCTTGACTGTGAATGGAGAGGACAGAGGAGCGTTGTCCTGGCTGTTCATTGTTATCCTGGCAGATTCATGTTTGGAAAGGCTAAAACCACAGTGACCAGCGAGCCAGGAGCAGGGCGGGTGACTCAGCCTTAGCTGGTCTGCATCAGTAAGAGGTCTGCAGTGTGGCTCATTCAATTTGCAGCAAAAAAAAAAAACAAGAAAAAAAACAGGCTCACAGGAGGAGGGATGTGAGCTTTGCCAGCCACAGCCGCCTCTGTCTGACTTCTGTGCTCATCATTTCACCGTAATGCTTAACAACATAAACATTATGTTTGTGTTGTCCTGGTCAACTTGTATTCTTATACTGCAATGCGCAGAAAAATGCTGGGAAAAAAACGTGCTCCTTTTTAGGAGTGTTGCATTCAGGGACACACAACAGTTTGCAGGCCAGATAATGAACGCATCCATGTAAAACCTGCTCTGCAGGACTCAAAGTCTCCCACAGCATTACAGGAGTGTCTATGTGAACACAACAAAAATCTGGTCTCCAAAGGTCAAACTCTGGAAGTGGAATGCCATCAAATCCTGTCTAAACGGGCAGAAGAGAGCTACTGAGACCTTGATAAAGATGATAAAAAAGGCACTCTTTCTGTTAAGAGAGAGCTAAAGAGGAGGATAAGAGGAACACCCACCAGGAGAGGACAGAGGGCAACTTGACGTGTGGTGAGAACAAGCTGCAATGTTAACAAGAGGAAACAGGTAATAGGTGAAACCTGTAAGCACACTCAGAGACGGCACTCTGCTTCAACAACCCTCTTCTTCCTTCACTACAGTATCAACTACAGGTTACAAGAAAAGCACCAAAGTAAAGGTTCGGACAGCTGTTTAAATAGAAACTGTCTTTTTAAATCAATTATAAAGAGTCTCTATTTTAAAAAGACGACTGTTTTTAAGCTAGGATAAGACTGAGTGGGTGAGCTGATGGCTAAGCGGGGAAAGACACAATGCAAACGCACATGAGCCTGATAATTGAAGCTTGCATGTGCCGAGCAGACATGATGGAGTGGTATCCAAGGTGGGTGGAGTTATTTTAGGCTGCCGAGATTGGCAGTCATGTCATGTGTGCACAACTTTACATAAATCCCTGTGAGGTGCAACATCTATTTAAAATCATGCAGTTCCACTTTCCTGCTGAATACGGACAGACTTTACAAATCCCAGCACCTCAGGCTCTAAAATGGAGAACTAAACTGTTTTTGAATGGGTTTGAGAACTAATTGCTGCTTGAATATCTGAAGTTTTAAAGTAACAAAAATAATGTCGTCTGTGCCGAAAAAAAAACACATGACTTAAGAACTTGTTTTAGGCGACTTTCAGAGATAACATAACAGTAACGCTGGACAAACAAAACTGCTATGTCTTTGTAGACAAGTAAAAGTTAAAAAAAAAAAAAATCAGGTTTTGGCATTTCCAGGTAAAGGTGTCCTGGGCACAAAGGACCACTTAGTTTCTCGTGCACACCAGTTAGTTTGCCATGTGCACCGGTTAGTTTTTCATGACATTGATTAGTTTCCCATGTACACCTCTTAGTTTGTCATAAACACTGGTTAGTTTGTCATGTACACCGGTTAGTTTGTCATGAACACTGGTTAGTTTGTCATGTTCACCGGTTAGTTTGTCATGAACACCGGTTAGGTTGTCATGTAAACCGGATAGTTTCAAGAGTACACCAGTGAGAGTTTCTAGTATACAGCAGTTAGTTTCCAGGGTACACCAGTTGGTTTATAGTGTATACCAGTTAGTTTTTAATGTACACCTGTTAGTTTCTAAAGTACACCAGTGAGTTTCTAGAGTACACCAGTTAGTTTCTAGTGTACAAGTTTAGGTTCTCGTATAAACCAGTTAGTTTCAAGTGTACACAGTTAGGTTTTCGTATACACCGGTTAGTTTTCGTGTACACCGGTTAGTTTCTCGTGTACACCGGTTAGTTTCTAATGTACACCAGTTAGTTTCTTGTGTACACCGGTTAGTTCTCCTGTACACCAGTTAGTTCCTAGTGTACACTAGTTAATTTCTCTTGTACACTAGTTAGTTTTTTAGTATGCACCAGTTAGTTTCTAGTGTGCACTAGTTCGTTTCTTGTGTGCACCAGTTAGTTTCTCGTATACAGTAAACCCTTGTTTTTCACAGGGGTTACGTTCCAAAAAGAACCCGTGATAGGCAAAATCCGTGAAGTAGAAACCTTTGTTTTTTCTTACAATTAATATACAATTAAATGCTCTATTATACATCGAAAAGAAAGAACAAACCATTTTACAGGCTTAAGCATTTGTTTCACAAATAAAAGTACTTTAAAAACGTTTTTTTTAAACAACTATCTTCTGTACTGTACTGTCTAATTATAATAATTTTAATCATCGATGTGAACAGAAAGCTCCAAATCGTGGAGATTAGCCCCGCCCACCGCGACCAGAGTAATTGGATTAAACGGGAGAAAATGTAAAATGATTATGAAAACATACAAAGTACAGTCGGACAAATAGTGACTCAGGTGTATTTCACTGATCTTCAGACTGACTCCACTCTGCAGTGTTTTCTTCTTTTGAAGCCCGCGGTGCAGCTGTGTTTGTTCAGGAGAAGAACATAGTGATAGGCAGTTGTTGTCGCTCTTTTTTCTATGGGTTTTAGAGAAACTCGAAATTGCAAGAGAATTTGCACATACGTAATGTAAATTTGGAAAGCTGTTTTACGTACCTGTACATTTTAAACTGCAACGTTATCGACACACAGGTAGAGAAAAAGCAGAGTGACTTTTTAGCCAATCAGCATGCAGAACACAATGCACGATGCAAATCCGTGAAGTAGCAAAACCATGGAAAGTAAACTGCGTTATAGCAAGGGATCACTGTACACCGGTTATTTTCTAGTGTGCACTAGTTAGTTTCTTGTGAGCACTGGTTAGTTTCTCGTTTTCACCAGTTAGTTTCTCGTATACACCGGTTACTTTCTCATGCGCACCAGTTAGTTTTTCATGAGCAGCACTTAGTTACTTGTGTGGACTAGTTAGTTTCTTGTGAGCACCAGTTATTACCAGTACTATTTTTTTTATATTACTCTTGTCTCCCTTTACGGGCTTTTTGTTAAAAGCTCTTTTTCATTTTAAACTGTAATAGTGCCAAACAGGAAACGGCGCCAGTCAAATGGGGAGCATAAAGGCGGATCAGAGATTGAGGGTTATAGCAGTTTTGAACAGAATGAAAATATGAAAAAATGCCTGAGGAGATCAGAGTCATTTTTCTTTAAGATTTCAATTATTAAATCCAATGAAGCTTTTCAACTCTCCTCAGCCTGAAAATGCTATGTGCAGATCTGTATATATGTGTGTGTGTTTCTGGGTTACTGTGTATTTAGGGAGCTTCTCAACTTTTTTCTTTTATTTTTTCTTGTTTTTTCCTTAAGACAGCTACCACCTGTGGTTCTCTTTATCTCCATTGTTCTGTTTTTTATTTTATGAACCCATAAGTCATGCCTGTTTGTCAGTCGTTTTCTGGTTTTGAAATTGTCCTTCAAACCCCACCATCTGCCAGCTCAGCATGCAGCATCTGTGCAGTTCTTTACTCATCTTTCCTTGAGGCCTTTCTTCACGTATCTCCCTCTTCGGTTACGTTTGTCACTCTGCTTTCATGAACCCATCCTCTTTCTAACACATGGAGGTGAGTGCCGTAAGTTTTAAATTGATCCCCGTGGTTTGAAATACCTGTATTAACACCTGCGTACTATCCCTAACTGTTGGTGCTGCACAAAGATTGGGATTTGAACACATCAAAGTGAAGAGAAATGACAAAAATGAACCCAGTGCTGGGAGGATTCTGCACAGAATTACACAGTACTTATGGATCGTCAAATTGGGTGTGATTACCTTTCTGTTTCATTCGCTCAGAGAGCTGTCTGAATACAAAACTTGGAAATCCTGGCCCAAAAACTGGCTGTCCTGATGAAAGTACACCCACTCTAAAACTTTTGACACGTCTTTAAAAAGATCTGGCAGTTTAAAACCTCGATGTGTGGAAAGCAGCTGTGCAGAAAACAAAAGTCCTTTGGCAGATGACCACTCTGACTGGCCCTCTCCTGAGCACGCATGTGGGCAAACCACTGTTGGGCAGAATTTCAGAATCTGTTTCAGCATGCAAGTGCAAATCTACGGTGGCCCGGAAGTGCAAATCCAATCAACATATCGCTCAAAGCAGAAACATTAATGTGCTATCTTAGATGACCCCACCCTCAATTTGACGTGTTTTTCCTATCATGACAAAGGTAGATAAAGGTGGAAAGATTTCATGTAATCCATGGACACCAGTGAAGATCACAAATCATTGAAGAAAAACTGTGAAGTGGGTCTAGATGACCCAACTCCCAATGGTAAAGTGCCTAGGATAGCACAAGGGTTAACACAGCAAAATAAATAACAAAAAAAGAAACACTATATTTTAGAAAATAAAAATAAAAACATTTCTGAAAACAAAAGTCATTTCCAGAAATCCAAATGAAATGTTAAAAAAATGAAACAAACTAAGAAACTAGAAAAGGCAAGTATCATGGGGCATTGCTGATTGGATAATGACCTTTGTTCACCTTTTAAACCAAAAGTTATTAGGCAAGATCTTCCTAGAGAATATATTTCTTTAAACTTCTGGCCAAAGCCACTGCAAAAGTTCATTGATTGCTTAATCTAGTCTGTCAAAACATCCTTTTGCTTTCCGTCTTCTTCAAAACTTAAACGTCATCATCCAATCAGTGATGTCCCATAAGTCTACCTTTACCGGTTTCTTATTTTATTTCATATTTTATAAAACATTTCATTTGATTCCTGGAAATTACTTTTGTTTTCTGAAATGTTTCCTCCCTATTTTGCTTCATTTTGGAATTTTATTTTTTTTAAATATCGTTGTGATCTTTAACATGATTTTTGCGTTGCGTGAATTTTATTTGCACTTCAGGGCCACCGTACATTTAAGATCCTGTTCTTATTCCATAACTTTTGGCGTTGGCAGCTCCTTATTAAGAATGCCAAGCACTGCCAGCTTGCTTGGCGGTAAAGTAACATCCCAGAACTGATGTAACCTTCTTTCTCTTTGGCTGTTTGATTCTCCTCTGTGCCTGTTTTTCTTTGTGTTTGACTCTGGCTCATCTCGCACACGGCTGTGTTACAGAATCTTTGTCTCATGTTTCCTGAATAATTTCTGAGACTCTTACAAACTCGCATGTTTTCGTTGTATGTGTGTGTGTGTGTGTGTGTGTGTGTGTGAGAGGTGTGCACTGCACTAGAGAGGAGTGTGCACAGATTAATGACCTTTGCTCTGGTGCATTTTTTAAAACAGGGTGTGAATAATAGATTCGGTTGTAATAAAATGATGAAATATGGATTCATAAGGTTTAGGGGAATCAAGAAAATACCAATGAGGAGAATGATTTGAATCAGCTAGATCTCAGATTTCCTCTTTTTGTGGCCTGAAAGCTTCAAGCTACCAGAGATCACCACTTCAACAATCCATAGCCCCCAGATAATGATGTTCAGGCAGTCATGGTGTTAGAGCAGTCCATGTTCATTTCCTGTATGGATTAAAAAAAAAATAAAAGTTTACCATTCACAGAAAAGGGAGACTTTGATCTCCTTATTAAAACCATCTAGAATTTCAGACAAAGGAGGTTCAATCAGTGAAATTCTTCCTCTATGCCTCTATTTACTGTGGAATTTAAAGATAAGGTAAATGGCAACTATGGCCAGCTTAACCCCCAAAAAACCTGTAATTTATAAAAGGAAGAAAGAAATCCGCATTGATTGGTCAGTGTTTAAAACTACTTTCTCTTAATTATTTTATTACTTACTGACAATTATCATGAATGTTATCAGGGGACACAGATTAAAACCAGCCTTTGGCTACTTATAACTTTTTTGTACATGTTATTATGTGGTTTTTAAAATTGCATTGTCCCATTTTAAATAAGTACTACTAATAATAATAGTAATTATTAATATTATTTCAGGAGAGCCGAGCTTCATTCAATGTGGGTCCTTGGGGAAGACCCTTTGTACCACTGCCTAACCACAAGGGGGGCCAAGTCTCACCCTCCCTGTGCTGGTCCCCGGCCCGGGTAAAAAACAGGGTTGTTTCAGGAAAGACATCTGACATAACGATCACTGCCAAACCACCCGTGCGAATCAGTGAAAGCTGAATGAATCCATTAGTAATCTTACAGATTTCTTCTTAACTGGTGATCCAAATGTTTGCATCTGTGCGATGTAAACATTTGAGCTTATGGAGCACATATTTGAACAATGCAGACTAAACTATCAGCAGGTTTTAGAAACAGTAAACGATATGACATAGATGGAGTAGTGATTTATTTATTTATTTGTAATTAGTTTTGGACTAAATTAATCTGTTAAATGTTGTACTGCTTCAAATATATATATATATATATTCCCCTCAAGAATAAGGAAAAGCAGCCAATTAGTTAAAGCTTGAAATAAAAGACAGAAAAAGTCTCAAATGTACTGCATGGTATACATATTTTCATGAACTTGATGATCTTTCATGAACTTGATGAGTTTTTATTCTTTTGTAGTGATTTTTATCGTAGAAATCAGAACTGTGTCATCAGCAAATGTAAGTTGGTATTTCAGTGGGCAAAAACCTTTTATGAAACTTTTATTCTAAAAGACATTTGTTGTTTTTGGCTTCTGCTGAGTAAAATATTTGTACCAAGTGAGCTGGAACTTTATTTTGTAAGACTAAAGTGTGTTTATTTTTATTAGCTCAGAGCTGTAGATCTGCTCCTACTTCACACAATAGGAAATCCATCATTAACCCACTGAATGTTCAAATCTAACAGACAGTGACTTCTACAAACCAATGAGATCCGTCTCATCAGCACATCATTGACTGCAATGCTGCAGATGCTCCTTGAAATCAAAGATAATAAAAGTGAGCTCTGTGGGAGACAACCTATCGGCTCCTCTGAGCCTAACGCCAGTGCAGAGAAACGAGATGGGCGGGGAGGGGCTGAGCGACGGTCGACTAACAGAACCTCCTCAGAGTCGAAAGATCATTATAGGAGAAGCAGAAGCTCTCCTCAGATAATTACCCTCAAGTTGAAAGAAAAGTTTTTTCTCTGTTTTGTTGAGTCACACCCACAAAGGCGCCCTCCTGAAGGCTCTGGTAATGCTTGGCCCAGTCAATAAACTGCTCCATCAAACACTCAACTAGGTTCAATGAATTGGAGCAAACAAAAAAAAGGCCCATTTTTACGGTCCACTGTGGCACTAGTACGGCCATCAGATGATGAATTGGAGTTACCTGAGTGTGCAGTGACATGTTCTTCTCTGCCGTGCCTTTGTGCTAATGTTGCTGACATCTTTCATAAATCCTCTTTTATTATTTTTATTTCCAGGGGCGAGAAAGGGCATCTCGAAATGCAGTCGCCAAGGAGGACCAACCGTGAAAATAAGGCAATTCAGCTGACACTGGGGGTGAAAGTGTTTTACTCCCAACTGTCCCAACGGTGAAGGTGCAGGAGGGGAGAAATGAAAGAGAACCATCCAGAAAAAATCCAGTTTGTGCACCAGGCATGACACCACCTTTCCCATCCTCACCCACACTCCTGAAGAAGGGCTGATCTAAGGCTGCGAGAAGGGTGGTCAAGAGGTATTCTGCCAAAGGTTGCATCATTATTAAAGCATTCTGATAGGGCAATAAGATAAAGTAAGTTAGGCATCACAAAACATGTTTTTCTTTGCCAAAACTGATAGCCACAATCACGAAAAAGGCTAAATACTACAAATGCAATGATATGCTTTCTTCACGATTCACTTCAAAGCTCCATTTTTGGGTCACGGTTTTGTTTCAGTTTGATATAGCATTAGTGCATTAAAGGACAGCGAAAATTAAGAAAAACAAAAATTCAGAAAAATACTTTTTAAATTTGCTGATAAGCAAATAAAATTAAGAAAATATTTTAGTTGGCTTATACTAAGCCTGGATTTATATGTTAAAGAATAAATAATAAATCCTTCTTGAATTTAGCCCAATACTTTGACCCAAAAGTATGGATGCAATGAGGATGCAACAATACACTCAGTTGTAATCACAAAATTGTGGTATCCCTAGTAAATACAAGTTGTTTCCGTGTCAAATAAAAAAGCCATTTTTTAAACTTCATAATAAAAATTAAAGAACTTTCTGAAGAACTAATTTTTTTCAAATATTTTGGTTATAAAATAAGGTCATCAGTAAAAATATCAATTACGCCGAAATAAAAAGAGTATTAACACCATGCTTTCACTCATGTTAGCACCATGCCGGAAAAGTGAATTATTTAATCCTCTTTAATTTAAAAGAAAAGCAAATTTACCTGAAAAAAACAACAAAATCCCTTGACTTTGTGAAGATGCACTGATACGATAAAGCGTATGTTCTCTTTTTCACAATAAGAAAAAAGTTCTTCATCTACATGAGCTGAAAAGGAACAAACGATCACTGCCTTAAAGCTGGAAATAGGAAAACCAAGAACAATTAGGAGGTAAACATGAGGTAAGACGCAAGACACGGCCAGTGGTCTGATGAAACTGAAGGTGAACTGTCTGGTCACAGGGCCAGGAAGGCAAGCCATAGAACTGCAAGTGAACAGCATGGAGGAAGCAGCATCATAATGAGGGAGCTCATTTTTGCAGGATTGCTTTTCAAAGAGCTAGACATTACAAAGTGAATATTTTATGAACCATAAAATTAAGATATTGAATTGATCAATAAACATTAATGAAATTGTTCTTTTTGAGAAACAAATTGGAGTTCTAGTAACTTTAGAGCTTGATGGTTTGCATAATCAGATTTAATGTGTCTACCAATGTAAGTTTCAATAAATTAGCTTTTTTAGGTGAGACAATGAACCCTAGAGTGGTCATTGTGTCGTTTACTTCATAGAAACATAGTAAAAATACAACATCTAACTGGTTACCTCCTCCTAAAAAAATCCTTTTTCAGTCTCCTTCTAACAGAAGAGCAACCGAAAAACTGCAAAAGAGAATAATCAGCAACTGAAAATTGAAGTCCACCAAACCTGGAATAGCATTCAAAGTGTGAAAAGCAACACAAACAAACATCAGCAAAAAACCCTCAAATTTCAAAGGAAAAGTCAGGAGGCTCTTAATGTCTGCAAAGGAGAACAGAGAAACAAGATGAGATGGGTTTGTTTTTCCATTCTGCGATGTTTGTGTTTGGTGATGATGTGCGTCTGTAACCTCGCTTCATGTCTCATCGCCTCTGTGACCCACTTAGACGAGGAGCTAATTCACACATTACAGGAGAGTGGGAACGTGGCAGCGCAGGGAAGACCATACGAGGGAGACGGCAGGAAAGATGGCAAGCCACAGCAGCGATGCTGAGGGCAAAATGAAGGAGGCATTAGAGGGAACACGGGGCAAATAAAAGCAGAAGGGTGGAAACAGAGTCGGATGATGAAGCTGGTAAGTGATATACTGAGCACGGAAAGAGGTAGAGTGAGGTCAGATGGAGGAACGGATAGAGGGAGAGGGGAAGAAAAGTGGAGGGGAAATTTGTGTTGATAAAGTGCAGCTGGGTTGGGAGGGAGCTGAGATGAGGAGGGCAAAAAGGGGGAGAGACAGGAGGCAGGAAATCAGTTGAGCAGACAGAATGTAGAGTATGCGTAGAGAGGATTATTGGAGGGGGTGTAGATGAGAGAGGTGGAAGGAGAGGAGGATAAAGGGGGAGATGCGGAGGAGCAGTCATCAGTATTCCAGCCTTGCACTCAGTTTGCAGCCTAGACAAATGCAAGCCAACACCAGGGAGGAAGTGGATCAGCTGATGACACACCGACCTCTCCCTCTGTCACCCTGCTCCCTTTTCTCTCGTTTTCTTCCTATCTACCCCCCCCCCCCTCAGCGGCCGAGAGAAAAGAACCTTATGGGTTCAGTAACTCAGATCGTGGCTTTTTCCCCTCAGCTCTGCACAAACATACAGAGATGCAGCACCATAAATAAAAAATGAAGGGAAACGCTGCTAAATGTTGAATTTATGTGAGCTCCAGCAGCGCCATGACCCAACACGGGCTTAGAGGATGGATGGATGGATGGATGGATGGATGGATGGATGGATGGATGGATGGATGGATGGATGGATGGATGGATGGATGGATGGATGGATGGATGGATGGATGGATGGATGGATGGATGGATGGATGGATTATTCATATTCATTCATCTATCTATTCATCTATCTATCTATCTATCTATCATCTATCTATCTATCTATCTATCTATCTATCTATCTATCTATCTATCTATCTATCTATCTATCTATCTATCTACCCATTCATCTATTCATCTATCTATCTATTCATCTATCTATCTATCTATCTATCTATCTATTCATCCATCCATCCATCCATCCATCCATCCATCCAATCCATCCATCCATCTATCTTACATCTAGCATGTGAAAGTGTACGCTCAGTAGCAGGGTCAAAACATCTGATCAGACTTATCAAGGCTAGAAACTGAACAGTACTGGAAAAGTTATGGGAGAAAGAGACAGCACACAACAACAATGCCCAGTGGCTGGTCTCTCTGAGAAAAGAACATAGCAACCTCCCTGAACAAAATCCAGTAACCATCACAGTGGCAGACATCCAAGAGAGAATCTCAGGTATGAAGAACTGGACAGCACCGGGCCCTGACATGATACATGCCTACTGGCTAAAGAAGCTTACCGCACTCCACGAGCGCCTGGCAGCACAAATGAACCAGCTGCTAAGAGATGGGACTCACCCCGAATGGCTAACAGAAGGGCAAACAATCTTGATCCAGAAGGATCCCTAAAAGGGATGCAGTCCCATCCAACTACCGGCCAATAACCTGTCTCTCCACAACATGGAAGCTCATGTCAGGCATCATTGGAACCAAGATAAATAGGCACATGGATCAATACATGGGCAACATACAGAAGGGCATTGGTAGAGACTACAGAGGTGCCAAACACCAACTCCTGGTTGACAGAACAGTCACTCAAGCCTGTAGGTCACAACACACCAACTTGTGCACAATCTGCATTGAAAAGAAAGAAAGCCTATGACTCAATGCCACACACGTGGATCACTGAATGCTTGGACCTGTACAACATCAACAGGACTCTAAGAGCCTTCATAGACAATTCGATGAAGCTGTGGAAAACCTCCCTTGAAGTCAATGGCAAGCCACTTGCACAAGTGTCCATCAAATGTGGGATAGACCAAGGTGATGATCTGTCCCCACTGCTGTTCTGCATAGGTCTGAACCCCCTCAGCCAAATAATCAACAAGACTGGCAATGGATACCGACTCAGAAATGGGGCCAACATCAGTCACCTCCTCTACATGGATGACATCAAGCTATATGCTAAGACATTGACTCCCTGATCCACACCACCAGGATCTACAGACTGACATTGGGATGTCATTCGGGCTCAAGAAATGTAGCCGGATAGTGACAAAGAGAGGCAAGGTAGTCCACACAGGAGGGGTCTCACTCCCAGAAGGAACAATGGCAGACATTGAGGACAGTTACAAGTACCTTGGAATTCTGCAGGCAAATGGCAACCTGGAGCAGGCAACAAGGAAAGCTGCAACAGCTAAATACCTCCAACGAATAAGGCAAGTCCTGAGAAGCCAGCTCAATGGCAAGAATAAGACCCGGGCAATAAACAGCTATGCACTGCCAGTTTTCAGATACCCTGCAGAAATAATAAGATGGCCAAAGGAAGGGATACAGACCACGGATGTTAAGACACAAAAAGTCCTCATCATGCATGGAGGGTTCCATCCCAAATCCAGCACCTTGAGACGGTATGCTAGCCACAAGGAAGGAAGCCGAGGACTAGTGAGCGTGGAAGCCACTATCCAGGATGAAACATCCAATATATATATATATATATATATATATATATATATATATATATAGGGAGTCAATGTCTCTCCCTCTCTCACACTCTATATATATATTTCATATCATAAACAGCTAACTATTGTAATGTATAGCTAAAATAAGTAAATCTGTGTAGCACGTAATATTTATTCTTTAGGTTAAAAGGATAATCTTAACATTTTGGTTAAGTTTCAGGCCTTAAATGCAGCAAAAGTCATCAATGTTTTCATGATCCAAGGAGAATTTTTTTATTAGGATTTCTAAATGTAGGAACCACCATTTACTACCACTATAGAGGTCATGACTTCCAGCCAATGACTTCTCTGTCATGTTCCTATCTTTGGTTTTGTTTGGTGAAATTTGGGTGGTAATGTCTTTGAGCAGATTTGAATATTGTGGAGTTCCTAAACATATAGTTTTCCCAGTCTCTTGTAATCCAGTGTTTTCCCTGCATCAAATCCTTTCGTCAGATTCTTTCTGTAATTATTTCTCCTGGAAGGATCCCCTTCCTAAGCCAACCTATAAAACTGTATTTTCATGACATGCTAATTTTCTCAGATTTCTCACCAAATAGATTTTGTGAAAATAGAAATGACATTATAAACCATTGTGTGACAGTTCCCATCATTACAGCTCAATGTGTGGAAACACTTCAAAACGTTTTGCAGACCCAAACGGAATCAATGATGTCGATTTACCTTAAACTTCTGTGCACAAAAAAAACCACACATCTCCACAGGCTCTCTACCCGTTTGATGATTAATAAGCACAAAGGGCAACAGTCTTTTACCTTTTTGTGCATCCGGGAGAACTGTTTCAGGTTCTTCAGAGGGAATCCTCTCTAAATGTTTGTCCTTTTAGAACTGCTGTGTCATTTTCTCCAGTGGAAGCTGCAAACAAAGACAGACATAAGATGACATTGTAAGATTTGAAAGATTTAAACTTGAAATAAAAATCCCAGATATTGCTTTTAAAAAAGTATAGGACATCCTTTTTAACCCCATTAAAACGTTGGCTTTGGTCACTAAATTGTTTCAAGCACAAATTTATTCTAAGCTGCTATGATGAGGTAAATAACTTTTACAGCCTAATGTATAAAGTGCTGCTAAGTTTTTACTATGAAAGAAATAACTGTTTTATTTTTATTATTCACATGATAACTTGTTTCTGTAAAGGGATGAATATCAAACTTTTTTAATGGTAAAATCGGATGAACAAATCAAATTTGGATGTGTAGGTTTTGACCATCAAATGTGTTTGGGATCAGATTTGGTGAGTGGAATGTGTTGCTGTTGAGTACAGTTGTGAATTTTGCTGAACAGCATCCGTTGGCGTTACAGAGTGGCAGCAGCAGCGGCAGCTCTCAATGGTCCCACCGGTCGGAGCTCAGCCAGAGCAGCTGCTGCTGCAGCTGCACTTCCATCTATGGCACAAGTGTCACGGGTAATATCATCCTCACTGTGGTGAAAGGTAAACTCCTGTGCTCATTCTTCTTCTTCCATTGCTATCAGCAAATACGTTGGAAGGCCGTGCACGTTTTTACAGGTCAGCTCACTTATCTGATCTTTTTGCATCATCATTTTGATGATGTGTGCTTAGCGCCGTGTTTATGACGTGTAACTTTGAGCAATGGTTCTCATTTCTGGTCCCAGGGACCCACTGGGTCATTTGACATGTTTCCCTGCTCCAAGACTGTCAGCTTAACTTATGTGCTGAGCTGAGACCAGATAGTGAAAATCTAATATTTTAGGGATTTTGACCATTATTCTTTTTTTGCATATTCTCAGAATAGTTTCAGTTTGCAGTGACTCCCATTTTTAAAAAGATTGGCAACTGTTCTATACTTATGTTTATGTGTTGGACAAAATCAAAACGTTTTTCTGTATGTTTTACATTTGTGTGCATCTTCCACAGGTTCTCGTCACTGTTAACGCCTTTCTTTCTTTATCATGTCTGAACTCCTCTGAAGGTTTGGTAGGAGCACTCACTTTCCATGTCTGCTTTAGAAGCTGCTGATGTTCAGGTATTGACGACGTCTGCACCTTTTATCTCTTCATGCGGCCGATAATGGTGGTCGGCATCAAATTTTACTAAAGGTTTTTCATTTTGCCTCCCACAGTGATAATCAGAGTGTTGGATTTTTCTGGCCAGTGTTAATATTGTCGGAAAGTTTCGTCTACACGCAATTTGCTTTTCTTCTTATTTCAGTCACATGAAATCTTTTAGTTAATTGAAGAGTTTCAGTCTTCAGTCTCTTAGTTTAGTTTAAAGGTCAAGACTCACTCTGGATGTCCCAGAAAAAGAGAGTTCTAATCGGATCTCGTCTCCATTTGTCCTGCCCAACATTTTCTTTAACTAAGGTTCAGTTAGATTTAGCCAAAGTCTTTGGCCGTATCCCAATACTTCCCCTACCTCTCCGTCTTCTCCCCGCCCCTCCGACTGTAGGGGTATTTGAAGCTGTAGTGGTGACCAAACTTGTTTTTTTTCCCCCAATATTTTATTTTCAAGTTTAAGTGAACATATGGCATAAAACACAACGACAAACAAAGACAAGGGGGGAAACGAAGAACAAGACAACCCCCAAAGAACACGACACCTGCCAAAGGCAAGAGGCAAAAATCAAAAGAGCTTCCCCGATTACCATACTGATTCATAAACAAATACACAAATAAATGTTGCAGTCTGACATAACTTGTACAAGAGAGAGAGGCAAAATTACATTTGTGACCCAGATCCAGCACCTCTGCAATTGAAGTCCTGTTGTTCAGTGTTGTAGTTCAAGTTATATTGTAGTGAGCCAGAAGGAGTTTCCAAACAGTATTGAATCTATACTGTGAGCCAAATCTGCAGAACCTCAACCTGTCTAGCCTGATGACATATTTGATCTCAGTCAGCCAATGTTCAAAGGAGGAAGAAGTTGTTGATTTCCAGTTTAGAAGAATAAGCTTTTTGGCCACCACCATTCCCAACTGTAGCGCTGTCTGTATATGTCATGGCAATTGGGGCGTTTGTGAAGAACATACAAACACTACACTACGCAACAGGAGGGTTGCTCCACGCCAAATGTTCCGTCCACACAACTCAGAGGCGAATTTCTAATGAACTGCTCCAGGTCTGCAGAAACCATGTCCTAGAAAACAACCATTTTTTTAAATACTTTTTTTGTTGTAATTTTGGCTAAAAACAGCATAATCAAAATTAACCCTTGTGCTATCCTAGCCACTTTACCATTGGGAGTTGG
Organism: Oryzias sinensis; assembly: GCA_037389245.1. NCBI lineage: Eukaryota > Metazoa > Chordata > Actinopteri > Beloniformes > Adrianichthyidae > Oryzias > Oryzias sinensis. Next base: position 19,463,451 of record CM074490.1, read on the forward strand.
GTCATCTAGACCCACTAGACAGTGCTCTGAACCTTTTTTCTTCAATGATTTGTGATCTTCACTGGTGTCCATGGATTACATGAAATCTTTCCACCTTTATCCACCTTTGTCATGGTAGGGAGAACACCTCAATGTAAGGGTGGGGTCATCTAAGATAGCACAAGGGTTAAAAGACCACTGGGACCATTTTTACAACAGATCATAAGATGACTGGAGTGGGAATTTATAAAGAGATAAATATGCATTACAAAAAATATATTTAGGGCTTATAACACTGCCCTGTGGAGTGCCTTTATTTACTATACAATTCTCTGAAAGTGAATTTTCTGTCTTTATCCACACTTATGAAAAAACAATTCTCAGTTGAATTAAAAGTCCTCCATTTAATCTAACCAACTTTTTTTAAGGAGCTGGCCTTTTTTCTAAACCATATCATTAAACTCTTTCAGACCGCTGCACCTGCTATGGTTAACTTTTCTAAAACACAGAGGTTAGCAACCTCTACCTTTTTTTTAAATCCATCCATCCATTTTCTAAACCCATTTCATCCCTTTTTGGGGTCACAGGGCTGCTGGAGCCTAACCCGTTTACTTGTGGGCAAAGGCAGGGGACATCCTCAACAAGTTTCCAGTCTGTGCCAGGGCCACAATCAAACACCCGTGCACACTCATACTCATACCTAGAAACATTTAGAGACACCAATATACCTGTGAACCATGTTTGTGGACAGTGGGAGAAAGCCAAAGTCCTGGAGAAAACCCACGCATGCACGGGGAGAACATGCAAACTCCACACAGAAAGGTCCCCCATTGGTCATTCTTTTTCAGGTCCCCCACCCGGGACTTGAACCGGGCCCTTTATGCTTTCCACCAATGGTGATTTTTTTTTTTGGTTTCTCAAAATGACAAAGTCAAATTTCAATTTTTGTTTAAAAATGAATTAACTCTGACACTATTTTAGCAGAGTGTTAACTGTATCTAAGTTCCCGGTTGTTTATTGCTGTTTACTTGTTGGCTCTGGTAACATTATTAGAGGATGTATTGGTACTATAGCCCCAAAATAACATTTTTAATTAGACAATGTGCCTACAGGAAATTGTCATGTATTTCTTCAAATCGGCCTGGAAGCATTTATTTAAAGCTCCATAATTAGACGTTAATTAAAACAGTGCAGCAGTGTTTAGCAGAGAACAACCACTGCATGATGTTTTGCTGAACAATGTTGCCTCTATTGCTTCATACTTTATTTAAAAAATTGCAGCCTAAAAACAGGTTTTTGGTTGCACAATTCTGATAGCTTAATTACAAAGAAAAGATGGAGCAAGCAAAATGACTCTACTGCATTTTATTTGCGCTAAGAGGGACCAAAAGGAACAAAAAAAGAAGGTTAAAAAACATAATAACAGTGCAGCAGCCAAGAAAAATGGTTGTTAAGTTGAATTAAAGTGCTCTCAAGATGATAGGCAAATGGGCCAGTCATAGCAGGAGGAGAAACAGGAGAAGGAGAGAATAGGTGGAGGAGAAGAGAGTCAAGATGGAGAATTGATAAATAGATCATCGTATGCATGGAGTGGCTCTGCCTCTCCTATTTTTCTTTCCCACGCATCTAGCAACCCCACCCCCCACCCCCTGACACCACATAAACAGAATTTCTAACTCATCTGTTTATTTTAAATGAGTCTAAATAAGGCCAGAGCACAGAGGATACACACAAACACAAAGGATCCAAACTGTCTTTTTCTGCTTTTTATTTTTTATTTTTTTTTAAGCCAAGCATCTCTGTGAACCTGTAGTCAAGCTTTTGATACGACTCACAGCCAAATTCTAACAACATTTCACACACACACACACGCAGCAAGAATACCCATGAGGCCTGCAAACTCCCCTGATGTGCTGCTTTTCTAATGGAGGAAGCTGTTGTACGTGACAGAAAAAGCGAGGCAGGCCCACACTCCTCACAGGGTCAGGAGACAAACTCTGTGCTTTGGGTGGCTGTATTGACTGGCAGAGAACTCAACAGAGAGGACGGCAGGTTAAAGGCCGAAGGGTCTCTGTTTTCTCCACCTCCTTCTGGAGGAAGTTGCCAGAAGCTTTTCTCCCATCTAAAGACGTCCTTGGAACTGTTGATCTTTATCAAACTACTTAGTTGCTATTCAAGACGTGACTGTTGTGAGAGATGTACAATTTGGCATCAACATTTCTGTCTAGAGAGCGTAGGGCAAGGAGGTCCAAACCTTTTTCAAGAACAAATTATTGGAGAAATTCTGTGAAATGAGTATAACATGAGTTTGTTGTTTGGTTCATGTGGCATTATACATAACACTTTTCCAAATATCTCCATGAGATTTTATGTTCTACATCTGTAGTTCTCCTCGAGAATATACCCTAAAAAATACATCGTGTATATGAGAGCCACATTTAATGCTTTTAATTTGTAGAAAGTGGGAGTGGAATTTTGCAATATTGAACATTTTTCTTTTTTTATTGTTTGGTTTTCTGTTATTTACTTGCGCTAAAGGTGTTTTAACTCTTCAATACCTGACCCAAAAAATGGAAATAATATTAACTTCTTAATGTTTTTAACTTCGTATCGTATTCAACTAAATGAAATTGCAAGAAATAGCACAATACTGCATGCACACTGGACGCGATTTGTGCGTAGGGGGAAAAAGTTTCAATGTAAAGTCAATTAATCTGAGATCCGTCAGCATGATTTGAGTGTCGGGCGCAGCACGTCAGTCTGGCAGCAGTGCGATTTGAGCATCAGGAGTTTAAAAATCTGAACTTTGGCAGGGAACTCGCCACGTGGCGTTTTCCCTGACTTGATCTGTGGGTAGATCTAGACAGGTGAAAACACGTGACCACAATGGGACAGAAACAGCATAGCCTCAATCGTAGTTTTTAATGAAAGTCAATGCAAATATCTTTTTTTTTAATATGACTGACATGACATTCTAGGAGTTGATTCATAAAGTTTGAAAAGAGCAAGAAAGGCCAATCACAAAAACAAAAAAAGGTTTAATCAAAAGTTTTAGGAATGTGGTGTCTAGATTAGCTTTTCTCAGGATGTTGGAGTCAAAAAGTGACAACATTTGAACACACACAACATTTATGCTTCTGCCCTTTTCACAAGCAGCACGTTTAAGCTGCCCCTCCACGTAACCTTTACAAATTCTCATTTTGTAAAATGTAATGCATTTACCATCTGAAACCAGACATTTTGTTTTAGCAGAGAACATAAAACAGTAGTCTACACTTTGAACGCTTGTGACACGGCAGTTCTAGCTTGACCTTCAACCAAATGGATGTGGACTTATGATCGCAATTTTTAATGCAAATTTGAGTTTTTATCGAGCTGCCAGGGACTCAAACTAAAACCCCACTTGACTCAAATTGACCCTGATAGTAATGTTGAAGCTTTTTTCACCCCAACGTGAGTCCAGAGAATCCTATTTCAACAGTAAAACAGGGGAATAAACATCGTTTGTGTGTCTTTTTATCTTACAATAACAGAAAGCTGTTATTGAAAATAACAATACACATAAGTGCAAAATTAAATTAAGTGCATTTAATTCATTGATCATTTATAATCAGACTTCCATTTGTTTGTTTCTTTCCTTCTTTTACCAGGGAGAAGCCAGTTGCTAATGCAGATCTATGAGACACTAACCTTTGCATTTTTACAATCAAAAACAAAGAAATCACACCTTTACCCCACTCCATTTTACCAAAAAAGTGGTTCCTCTTACACTTAAAACAGTGTGATAGGAACCACTTTTTTACTCATTCTAAGAGACTGGTTTAAGTCCATGTCGTACTGTAACCCTTGTGCTATCAAAGGCACTTTACCATTGGGAGTTGGGTCATCTAGACCCACTAGACAGTGCGCTGAACCTTTTTTCTTCAATGATTTGTGATCTTCACTGGTGTCCATGGATTACATGAAATCTTTCTACCTTTATCCACCTTTGTCATGGTAGGGAGAACACGTCAATGTAAGGGTGGGGTCATCTAAGATAGCACAAGGGTTAAGAGTGTTTGGTATTGTGGTATTGTGGGATGCATTTTAAACTCCTTCGGGTTTGATTAAAAAACCTGACCTGGGTTTTGCATAGAAACACATTTCTAATTTGAAATGCTGTCAAACACCTGTACACAGTAATGTATGAGGTATGTGTACCCAAAACTGTCATTAATAACTTTAAATACTTAAAATCTAACGTATTTGCTGCATTTGTTCTTTTAAATCACACAACTTCTGCATTCTGTATGTCAATAAGCTTCTGTAAACAAAGCAAATTTCTCTTAAAGCCCAAAGCAAACCTTTACCATGTGTTTGGAATTGATCATATAGTGTGTTATTGAATCGATTTCTTCATTCAGTGCTATTTCTGTCCCATTGATAAGTCAGAAGCCATCCAACCTCTTCTGTCATGCATGCAGTGAGGCAGGGACGACATCTGGGAGCCATCTGGAAGGTTTTTTTTTTTGCCAAAGGGCACTTCAGCATGTGGGATGAAACCAGCAAAAATCTAAATAAAGGATGAAGCTCCCTACTTTTTGAGCCAACAAATGCAGCTATTTGGTTCCATGTAAAATGCTCGTGCTTCATTGCAAATTGGATTGTAGATAAACAACTGTATCCAAGTTAGTGGCTAAAAATGATGTGAATGCAGTTTTAGGAGATGAAAGAAGTTATCTTTTGAGCATTTTCTGACAATAATGAACTCTGACACACAAATAGAAGGGTACAGGTGTGTTACTTAGCTGTCATAGCAGATGGATTCAAGTCAGCAATGATATTAAAATTACCTTCAGTTTCTTTTCTCACCTTTGGCTCTCAGATTTAAAAAGAAAATCCAACATGGATCTAAGAATCAGAGGAAATTGGCTTATCCCCAGAGCCCTATCAAAGTGATCTTAATCAAACAAGAAACCTTTAGTAACGGTTTTGTAGCAGGATGCTAAAAATGTCAGGGCAACAGCTGGACAACATCCGGCTTCCCTCTGCATCACTGCTCTGTTTACTTTGTAGATTAGTACTTCTGACACTAAAAATATCCACTTTTTTTTCCAACCAGCGGGGAGACTATCAGGAGAGATTTGACATGCTGTCCAATTCATGCAGGAGCGTTTGAAGAGATCTAGAGGGAACATGGCAGCGCGTGATTAGGAGCGTAAAGGGAGGTTTGATTGAAATCCCAGGTTAAAGTGCCGTTCAACATGCAGACTTAGCAGCGGCACAAAGACCGTAGAGGTGATTTGATTTGAAGTCACATAATCATTCATCATAATATAGAAGTATCATAAATGTGTCCTCAGAATCGTGTGTTTCTGTGGTTTTATGTAAAGTTGATTGATGTGATTTAGTTATGAAGAAATTTTTATGGTAGCTTTTTCACATTAACAGAGTAAAATAAAGAAGTTACGTTTAAAAGAGTTACTTTGAAGTTTTTTTTAATAATGTGAACAGAAAGGAGAGCTCATTTTGTGCCTCTTTTGCCTTATTTTCCAGAATTTGCAAAGGAAAAATGACAGTAAATAGGTTCTAGCTACATTTATTTTTGTCATCAGTGTTCTCCTTCACTTTGATCTCCGCTTTACTTTTTATATAACATAGAATTTTCCATTTCAGAGTGAGGAGTTTTTGTTCACTGCTTTATTTGGCTGCCTTTGAAGTCCAGTAAAAAATATATGTTTTTTTGTTTAATCTTCTTTCAAGTGAGATATATATGGCTCTGTAATGGATCGGTGAAGTCTTTTTAATCTCTAACAAATGCAAAGCAGCAACATCTACAAAGGCCATGCATGAGCTTTTTGTCTCTGCGTCACAGCAATATTTCCTGTCTCATTAGTGCCTTCACATGAGCACGCACATACACATATGACCAGTAAAGAGTTTATGCTTGTTTGTGAGAAGGAAAGATTACCGCACCGCAAACTGTTTGATGCTTGCAACAACATAAAAGTTTTTTTTTTCTTGAAATTTGAGGCGTTTTACCGTTTGAAGTTGTATTCTCTGTCCAAGCTTTTCTCAAAATCTGCAGTCGAGAAGTTCGTGTCTCAAAAAGAGCGAGGATCAAGAAAGAAGAAAAGGATTATACAAATAAGACAACGTAATTTTGCTCCAAACTCTTAACAATCAAAAACTTACCACAGAGTTTAAGGGCCACCAAAAATAAACAAATAAATGAATACAATGACAAGATTTTAAGTCTTAGATTTACGAGGAAAAAACTCGTAATTTTACTAGATTAAGGTGGAAGTGAGCATCCAGAGCAGCAAGTGAACGCCGCGCCGCAGCAGAGCAGACTAACTTATCTCAATTGAACAGGTGAGTTGAATGTTAATTGATAACGTTCCAAATGTATGGAAGCTCATTTGTTTATTAATTTATTTTATTTATTATTAATTTATTAATGTTTTATTTATTGAGGGGTGGTTTGCAGGATCTCTGCAGCCTGCTGATGAAGCCATCAGTGTCCCTGCAGATGTCCACTTCAATCCTTTCTTCCTCCACCAAAGACCAGATCTCTACGTTTGTGTAATGCTTCCGTCTGAAGAGGAGCACTTTTTTATTTTTGGGGATTTTCAACGTTGTAATGCTAATATAATAGACTATTTTCATATCTCTTTATTGTTTTATGTTGAAACTGGACGTTTCATCTGCAGGAGGGGGCGTATGTAACACTCTTTACTTCCGCATAGGTCTTCAGATGAAAGGTTGATGACGTAAGGTGAAAGATGAACTTCAGGGTGTGTGAATGAAGAGGAAAAGTTGTGGTCCTCCACACCCAAACGTGTCTCTGAGCTCCTTATTTTACACATGAAACCCCGCTTTACTGACACTGAACCCTGGAAACCCGGCTCCACTGACAATAATCTGATTTTGAGTCGCCAAAAGATTCAGAATCTCTTTGTTTTTCAAACCTATCCGGAAATAAAGCTTCACAAAAAGCTCCACATATTTCATCTTCAAGCTATGCTCCGATAAACTGACAACTTTGGTGTTTTTTTTCCTTGTTAATCTATGACTTTTTTTCTCATAAATTTACTAGATTTCAAGTCTTAAATTATCTTGTTAAAAGAACACTGGTCTTAGGCAGAAAATTACTAGAAATCACTAGAAATCTTGTAAATTTACGAGATTTTTTCTCTCGTAAATTTACGACTTAAAATCTCGGAATTTAACAGTTATGTCTTCGTTCATCGTAAATAATAATAATAATTTTAAAAAAGTGTTTTTTTTAAACTGGCCCTAAAACTCTGTTGTAAAAACTTGATTTAAGACAACAAAAAAAGAATTCTAATTCTGCTGAAATTCTTAGATTAATTCTAAAGATGTTATTGTCAAGTTCAATAACTTTTGACAAATGTTTTTATTCATTAGCATTATTTTGGAAACAAGAATGTAGATTTATGTTCTATGAATAAGTTTTAGATTTAGATTTTATGATGATTTTTGAAGATGGGCTACGGCGGAGTGTCAGGGACACCAAAAATAACAAATAAATGTTTATCAAAAAATTGATCAAATGATCTTGTCTTTGATAAGCTTAATGTTTCTTGATATTGTTACAAATGTTTGGAAACTCATTGGTTCATTTGCGGTTTATTAATGTTTTATTTTTTGATGGGGGGCTTGCAGGATCTCTGCAGCCTGTAGATGAAGCCATCGGTATCCCTGCAGCTTCCAATCTTTTCTTCCTCCATGAAAGACAAGATCTCCTATAAGTCTGTGTGATGTTTCTATCTAATGAGGCCCAGTTTTCGCCATTTTCAACGATTTTATGCTAATATAACAGACTATTTACATTCATCTTTGCTGTTTTATGTTGAAACGAGATGTTTCATCTGGAGGACGTATGCAACACTGTGTTCATTCCTCTCTGGTGGTTCTTTTGCGCATGATAGTTACATGACATAAGGTGACAAATGGACTTCTGGGTATGTGAATGATAGGGGCTGAATAAAGTAGCAATCTTCTATGCCTGAGCTTGTTCTTGAGCTCCTTATTTTACACATGAAACTCCACATTACCAACACCAAGCTCCGGAAAGCCAGCCAAACTAACAATAATTTGGTTTTAAGTCGCCAATAGGTTCAGAATGTCTTTGTTTTTTAAAATTTACCCTGAAATAAAACTTCTCAAAATGCTCCACGTCTTTCAGCTTCAAGCAAGACTCAGATAAACAGACAACTTCGGTGTTTTTTGTCGTTACTTTATTACTTTTTTTTCTCATAAATTAACATGTTTTGAAGCCATAAGTTTACGACTTTAAGTTGTAATTTATTAAAAATTGTTTTGTTTGAAAACTGGCCCCAAACTTGCAATAAGTTAATATTTTCAGTTTATTTACATTTCGGTTCTAAAATGAGACTTATTGCACTAGTTTTATGTCACTACAATAAAATAATTAACAACAATTAAATTAATTAAAAACAAAAAAAAATACAAATTATTTCAGTCCTTTCTTGCAGATTTAAAAGTTTAAACAGAATAAAAAAAAAATTGCCATGAAGCATAGATTTTAATAGCTTAGAAATAGCCAAAATTGTTGGGCTCTAAAACTTTTAATTAAAAGCAATTATAACAGACCTTTAAGCTTATTTTTTTTCCTTTTGGAACTCTTTTGATAACTAACTTTAGGATTTATTGTTAAGAACATTTTTTTTGCTGTATCGACGGATCACTTTACTACTTTCTAGTGATTTTCTACGTAAGACCAGTGTTCTCTTCCTATTTTAAGGCTACCTTTTTTTGCAGTTTAGGCATTAAATTACTTTATTCTTTTAAAATAAAACTATAAAGGACATATTTTATTCACTTTAATAGTTGAATACCTTTCCGCCACCTGTTGTAATATCCTAAAGGCAAACACATTTTGGGGACAGGACGTTTTCTGTACCAGAGCAAAAACGGTACAGATATATCGCTGCTGTTTGGATGTCTCTCATTTGTTGTCTGTCTGAAAAGAAAGTAAAAAATGACGGCTCACTCCCCGAAGACGATGCGCTGAAAACACTCACTGCGAAATATCATTTTTGAGTAAGACATATGACACTTTAAGTGCATTTGGGAACACGGCAACGCTGCAATCACATGCAAATTTGTCTTAACAGACTGAAACGCAGAATTTTAATGGGCAAAAAGGAGCTTTGCATCATTCTAAGATACATCAAGGGAGTTAAATATGGGCTTCATGTTGATTTCCTTGTCTAAGAGAATTGCTTAGGATTTATTCAGGACAAAAAGTCTTATTTTAGGCTGTTTTAGCAGTTCATGTGGATCCCATTGTTACATCAATGAGGATCTAATGACAGTTTTTCTTATTTAAATCTAAGCTTTGTCTGTGGTAAATCGTGTTCATCATGGATTCTTCCTGTCTTCACAACTCTTGTCCCTGCTCTCCTCGTTGCTGGTTTTCTTCTCCAGTACTTCGATTCCTTACCTTGTCATTACCTTGACCTTGCTTTGTTTTTTTTACTCTCACAGGTTTAAGGTGCCAGTGGAAACATTTAAAGGGCATATGAACAATGAATGAACTGACATATTTTAGTTTTCCCAAGAATAAATATACTAAAAATATGTATTTAAATAGTGTTGCCTAAAATTAAAATGTTATTTAACTTCTACAGATGACATTTTTTACTGCATAATGAGTTTTAAAAACGGTTAAATACTTACTTATTTTGCTTTGCAAAGTCCAACAAACAGACACCCTAACTGGGAAAATCACAATTTTAACATTTTATTTTAAATTATTTCACAATTATTCATTATTTCTTTGGACGATTTTCCGGGGTGATAGGACCCTCATATTTTTTATTATTGTATTGGTGTGTGTCAAAGAAACCTGCCTTCAGTTTCATTTGTAAAAAATATTTTAATTTGCAAAAATAAATTTGGCGCGTCTGTGGCTTATTACTTATTACTTTAGATGCTGCTAGCTCTCTTGAATATGAGTCTTTTTCTTTGTTTGTAAAGCTTCAAATACACTGAGCATTTGATTCGCATTCTTGTCTAAGCTGTGAAAATCTGGTGAATTGGGCGCAAAACTGAGACAGAAAACAGTCGTAAAAACTTGGGTAGCCATGCTTTGTGAAGTCATGACTTTTGAATGGCCTTTACGCGCATTTACATAGACTTTTCATTAGACATGGCTGGATGTACCTTGCTTAGGTCTCACCTTAACCCTTGTGCTATCCTAGGTACTTTAACGTTTGGAGTTGGGTCATCTAGACCCACTAGACAGTGCTCTGAACCTTTTTTCTTCAATGATTTGTGATCTTCACTGGTGTCCATGGATTACATGAAATCTTTCCACCTTTATCCACCTTTGTCATGGTAGGGAGAACACGTCAATGTAAGGGTAGGGTCATCTAAGATAGCACAAGGGTTAAAGCTTATTCACACTGGGCATCTGACGGGCCAATAAGAATGCGTTGAAAGCGCGTTTCTTGAACAGGCGTGTTAAGCATATGGAGTCCATATTGGACTGTCGCTATCCATTCTAGTGCATGTCTGCCACCTACTATTGGAAAAGGCTCAGTTTGAAATGTTAAAGAGGTGCAAATTTTGTAAATTGGGCATGAAACAAAGGTTTTGGTTCATTGCTAGCGTTATTGCAAAATTGGATATTGATTACCATCATGTCAGAAGAGTGGCTTTTGTTTATCTTTATTTAAAAAACAAATGCAGACGTCATCTGGCTCGTCTGCCTGTCGGGGTCCCCCAAATAAACCGCTACGCTCGGAGTCCTCCATGATCAGAAGATTTTGTAATGGCATGGTTTACACTGCTGTGAATAAAAAAAAAAAAAAAAAGACGTCATCTGTACGTCACCAGCAAATCGGAGTCTTTGATTGGTCAAAGTTATACTGGTTTAGCTGGTGACATGCATTTTGTTCGTACAACCCGAAAACAGTGGTAAAAACCTGCATAGCCAAGCATGCATGCAAGAGCCCGGTCCAGGCGCAAACAGCAATTATAACTTTCTCCCCCATGATCAATTTTTCTCAACGGTTGGCACTTCTGTGAATTTAAAGGGACGTCTCTACCAAATCAGAGTTCCTGATTGGTCAAAGTTTGACTTTTAACACGTGTTAAGTGGCTGCTGGGTTTTTCTGTAGAGCCCTAAAATGGTCCTAAAAGTGTGGGAGGCAATGCACGAATGCAAGATTTTAGAACGTGGATGCCCAAAACAGATTTATACGTGTTTACAAAGACTTTCTACTGGAAGTGGTTGAACGCCTGTAGCTGAGGGCGGTGTCGGCGTGGCTTAAAAAATACAACCGCTATGAGAGTATCACAATACTTACACAGTACAGTACTGTGTGTGTTCACGTGTGAACATGTATGTGCTTTATGCGTGAGGGACAAAGATGCTTACATGAGTGCGCGTGGTCCAGGTGTTGGTAATTGGCAGGTCGTCACAGTGCACACACACACACACACACACATATTCACACTCCATGAGAGTTTGTGAAGTGTGACAGCTGCGGCAACAGAACGTGTGTTAAAGACGGAACTAATTGACTGACACTGATGTCCTTGCGGCTGTCTGCGCATTTGTATGTGCTGCTGTGGGTGGAATAGGAGAGAAATGCAGGATAAGAATGCATACCAACGTGCTTTTGGATCAAAATGTGTGCACATTTGAGCAAATGTGTCTGAATGTTCCGGACCTGCAGGTCTTATTGTCAGAAGTCCCTTTGAAACGGTGCTACTACATGTCAGAAAAAAGACCTGCTCAGTTTGAGTTTTGTAGGCAGTGAAATGCCGGAATGATTATTACGGCAAACCTTAATGATGGTGAATTATCATTACTGCTGAAAATTATTTTCTGCACCGTAGGAGGGGAACCACATAAACAACAGATCCATCCACATGAGGTTTTCCTTCCCACTCTGATAATCTGCCACAGCACTAGGAAAGGTGAGCGTAATAACACTTCTTGCTAAATTCGAAGTATTTTCTTTTTTTTCTTTCTAGGACAGCTTGTATTCTTCCCCTTCCACAGAATCAAGGCTAAAATTCAAGCACACATTTTCATCCTGCTATGTGATTGACAGTTGGCTTTTTTATAATCTTGAGAGGCTCAGACACTGTGATGAAATGACGTTTTCCCTTCTCTCATCTCCCTCTAGAATTTTTTTTTTCTGTCTTAGCTCTTTCCTCTCAGACCTTCCTGAAGAAGTGTGTGAATCCCGCTGCTCCCGGCCTTTAATTGAAATGTTATTTAGCCAACCAATTAGCGCCAGAGAACAGCAGGTGAGCCCCGAGCTTTATCCAATCAATGACCCTAATCTTCCCTAATCAACCAATAAAGATGCCATCATCGACACAATTGCACGCACAACGCAGGCGCACTGGAATAGTGGAAAACAAGGTATTTACTTATATCTTCTTTTTAAATATCAAACAGGAAAATTTGCATTAAATTAAATAAAGACACGATCTGAGGTACTCCTCTAACAATTTAGAATGTCACGGTGTGGTGGGGGGCTCGAGAGCCGGATGGACCCAGATGCAGAGGACTCAGTTCAGGGACTAGAGGTTTTAATGCACACAAACCAAACAAAAGGCGCTGCAGAGCAGGATGACAAAAACAAAACAAAACTCACTGTGACGTGGCGAGGGACAAGAAACGAGGAACATGGCAAGACATGGCATGAACACCAGACAGGAATAACTAATGGACCAACACAGGAGGAAGGCAGAGACAAGACTTAAATACTGACAGGGCAGACAAGACACAATGGACACGATCAGGGCTGATGGGGACCAAAGGAAGTAAAACTCAAGAAAACAGACAAGACAGGAGACTTTTAAAATAAAACAGGAAACAGAACAAGACAGAAAGCAAAAACCAATACAAAAGAAACTCAAACCATGACATAGAATGCAGATTAGCCACCAGATGTCAGCTAAATTATTGCTGTGTCATCTATTCTTCCAATTTGAATGACTACAAATCAATGTAGGGGATTTACTGTTTCACTTTTTTCCACAAAGATTCAGGTTTGGAAAAAAGTCGATGACAAAAACCATTTTGGATGCTAATGATCAGTTTGGTCCGACCTTCACAAACTTTCAGTGAATGGGCTTTTTAAATTTTCTACTTAATGACAGGCTATTGAAAATTAACCGATTATGGGATTTAAATATAAAATACTTACATGTTTTTTTACATGTTTTTTTACACCGATTATATTTGTATTCTGTTATTGCCCCTTGTGAGGTGCTTAGACTCTTAAATGGTTAACTCACTTTAACACAGTAAATATCCCTCTATCAGCATTGATCCCTTTTTTCCTCCTGTTTTCTGCCTTTTATACATGAACTATGAAATAAAAGTAAGAAATAAATGTTTAATGTGGAATCACATATGCATCCTTACAAAGCCTTAACAGATTTATTTTTACAATTGAAATATTTCCAGCCTTTTTTTTTATTATCTTCAAAGATAGAAGAGTTGCAGTAGTGAAAACGGCTTAAATTGAAGGTCACACAGATTGAAAATGGATTCTTTAAAAGGATTCACTAATAAATCACAATTAACCAAACATAGAAAATCCATATAAACCACTGGCAAAGGGAAATGTTGTGTTTCCTTTGATCATCCACTAAGAGTAAAGCTAAAACTAATTTATGCTTTAAACAGTGTGTGTGTGAGTGTGTGTGCTTGCATGCCTTTGTGCGTGCGTGTGTTTAATGCAGAAACAGACAGATGGGGCTGTTTTTCATGCCCAGCAGCAATGACATCTTCGTTCTACGTCTCTTAATGCTTCAATGTTTGCAGTAACTGCAATGCCTGAATTTACTCGAAATTTATTTTCCATTTCAAAAATAACAAGTGATAGTTAGATATCAGCAATAAGCAGTGGGTGGTGAGTCAGAAAAGATCCAGACAAACCGAAAGCGTTAAACACAAAGACTTAAGTAATTCCAAGAAAAACTTCACACTGTATTTTTTCAGGGACACGTCATTGGCTATATTCTTGGAAAGAGGAAATAATAGGGGAGGAAATGATTGTATCTAAGCTATTTGTTTACTTCAAGGGAAAAAAATGTTTTCTTCTTTGTATAACTACAGCTTAAAGAAAATGAGAAGGATTTTCCCCCCATTACTGGCCAATATGGAGCTTCAGGGTTAAATGATTTTGTTAAAAGCTGTTTTTTTATTGAAAGAGAAACTGCATTGGCTATGATATAGTTGTGGTTTTATTAAAAAACTTTTTTTTCCTGAAAGGACGTGATTAAGCCCCAGCAACAAACATCCCCCTTATTTCTCCTCATGTTATAGACTAAAATCTGTGCAATTCAGTTCAGGATTTGAAGACATGAAAGCCAGATGTCCGCCACTTACGATGTAATACTTCTATCAGAGCATAACTATTATCATCAAACACTTACACACGATGGGGTTCTTTTCAAACTCTGTCTCGCTATTGTTTCTTAAGTGGCACTTTCAGTCAACTATGTCACAACATGCTAGATTGACGCCTCACTGTCTCCCCATAGCAAGTTTTGGTGAACTCTATCTCCTTCAAGATATCATACTCATTTCATGCCATACAGCCACAATCAATCTAAAAACAAAAGCCAAAAAACATCATTGTCTTTTTTTTAAATAAATAATAAATATTTATTATAGTAGCATTTATAAGGGGGCCGATTTAGCTCGTGCTGGATTTCGGCGCCTTCCGTCCGTGACACCACGGTTCAATTCCGGGCTGCTCCCTATTCCCTTCTCCGCTGCTGTGCCGGTCCCAAGCCCAGTTGGATTGAGAGGGTTGCAAAGGCATCCGCGTGAAACATTGCCAAGTTAACCATGCTACTCATATCCTCAAGGAGAGGTTGTTTCGCCATGGCTAATCACGCGATGGGAGAAGCCAAAAGTGTGAGAAGATAGTAGTATTTATAAGTTATGAATGACTTTTGGGTATCTGTACAACTTCACTTTAACTGATAGCTCACTGATTTTTTGAGTCAGAAAGAAATGCATTTTTGCTAAAGAAATGGAGCAGAAGAAGAAACAGTGCAAATTCGAGAATGTGATATGTTTCAGAGTATTGTGTTTCCTCGCTGTAGTTTACAGTGTTCCCTCGCTGTATCGCGGTTCACCTTCCGTAATCTCACTGTTTTGTGGATTTTTTTTCAGTGAAATTTGGCATGTTTTTTTTTAACAGCACTCTATATTCTGCATTCTGATTGGCTGAAGACCTTGTCAATCAATCTTCTGCTTTGTCTCCTGAACAGTTTGCCTTATTTTTACTGTGAGGTCAAAAAGTATTAAAAAGATGAGAAATGTGCCTGTAATGTTCATCATAGGTATATCTTAAATATCAGAGAAAAAATTAGAAAAAATAATTCAGAAAATCCCACTGTCTAATTTTTAAAGGATTTATTTGTAAATTATGGGGAAAATAAGTATTTGGACTATAACACGTTGAACACTCAATACTTTTTTATATACCCTTTGTTGGCAATGACAGCAGTCAAACATTTCTGTAAGTCTTCACAAAGCTTTCACAAACATCTGCTGGTATTTGGTCCATTCTTCCGCAGATCTCCTCTACAGCAGTGATATTTTGGCAGTGATATTTTTTCGTTGGGCAACACGGACTTTCAACTCCTTTCAAAGATTTTCTAGGGGGTTTAGATTTGGAGACTGGCTAGGCCACTCCAGGACCTTGAAATGCTTCATACTAAGCCATTTCCTTTTTACACAGGCAGTGTGTTTGGGATGGTTGTCATGCTGAAAGACCCAGCCACGTTTCATCTTCAATGCCCTTGCTGATGGAAATATGAAGATACATGGTCCCATTTATTCTTTACTTTATTAAACAGTCATCCTGGTCCCTTTGCTGAAAAACACCCCAAAAAAAAAGCGGTCTTGCATGTCATGCCATTTCCTCATAATTGCGGTTGATTTTTTCACACCAAACTGCTTACCTATTGCAGATTCAGTCTTTCCAGCCTGGTGCAGGTCAATAATTTGGTTTCTTGTGTCCTCAGACAGCTCTTTGGTCTTGGCCATAGTGGAGCTTCTAAAGACTGTTTGAGGTTGAGGACAGGTGTCTTTTATATAAATAAACAGTTTAAACTGGTGCTGCTAAGACAGGTAACAAGTGAAGGACAGAAGATCGTCTTACAGAATTACATATTCAGAGACCTAGAAATCTATGTTGTAGTGACAAATACTTATTTTCTACCAATTTGGAAATGTATTCTTTAAAAGTCAGACTATATGATCTATATGGACTTTTTTCCCATTTTGTCTCTCATATTGAGGCGTCTGTCATCTTTTTAAGTGGGAGAACTTGCACAACTGCACTGGTGCTGACTAAATAAATACAAATACAAATATATAGAGAGTTGTTGTTATATATATATATATATATATATATATATATATATATATATATATATATATATATATATATATATATATACTCTAGGCAACCCCGACACCAGCTACAACGGTTATGATGTACTGCCTGAAAGTCTACTGGAAAGTGTGAATGAAGCATTGAGGGCAATTCCTACCACAACCATCACAGAAACCAATGAACTGGTTTACACTACAGCAGCAGTGGATCCTTTGGAGATGCTTGATATAAGCAAATCATGGAAGAAAGCAGTACCCAATTACGGAAGCAACGGCGGAGGCCAAAATCAAGGCGACTCGGAAGGATGTGGAAGAGTCATAGAGGCTCAAAGAGGTACAATGAGAAAGCAAGTACCTAAGAGATACACCTGATGTCCATACCTGAAGCACTGAAACTGCCAAACAAAGGCTCCTAACCTTGAGCAGCCGCCTAAAGAGGTACACAAGAGACAATGAAGCCTGACGAATAAACAGGCTCTTCGCAACTCAACCCAAAAGTGTACCTCAGTGGCAGGTCAAAACAGCCGAGCAGACCTACTGGGTTGCTCGGAAACTGAACAGTACCGGAAAGTATATGGGAAAGAGACAGCACATAACACCAATGCCCAGTGGCTGGTCTCTCTGAGAAAAGAACATAGCAACCTCCCTGAACAGAATCCAGTAACCATCACAATGGCAGACATCCAAGAAAGAGTCTCAGGTATGAAGAACTGGACAGCACCTGGCCCTGACATGATACATGCCTACTGGCTAAAGAAGCTTACCGCACTCCACGAGTGCCTGGCAGCACAAATGAACCAGCTGCTAAGAGATGGGACTCACCCGAATGGCTAACAGAAGGGCGAACGATCCTGATCCAGAAGGATTCTCAAAGGGTGCAGTCCCATCCAACTATCGCCAACACCCGTCTCTCGACAACATGGAAGCTCATGTCTGGCATCATTGCAACCAAGATAAATAGGCACATGGATCAATTCATGAGCAACACACAGAAAGGCATTGGTAGAGACTCCAGAGGAGCCAAACACCAACTCCTGGTCAACAGAACAGTTGCTCAAGACTGCAAGTCACGAGACACCAACCTGTGCACAGCCTGGATTGATTACAAGAAAGCCTATGACTCAATGCAAAGCACACACATGGATCACTGAATGGCTTGGAGCTGTACAACATCAACAGGACTCTAAGAGCCTTCATAGGAAACTCAATGAAGCTGTGGAAAACCACCCTGAAGTCAATGGAAGCCACTTGCACAAGTGTCCATCAAATGTGATATACCAAGGTGATGCTCTGTCCTCACTGTTATCGTACAGGTCTGAACCTCAGCCAAATAATCAACAAGACTGGCTATGGTTACAGACTCAGAAATGGGGCCAACAGCAGTTACCTCTCTAAGCACGGATGACATCGTTATATGCCAAGAGCGAAGCGTGACATTGACTCCTCTGATCCACACCACCAGGATCTACACAGAGATTAACATTCGGCTCAAGAATGCAAATGATGGCACAAAGAGAGGCAAGGTAGTCCATACAGGAGGGTCTCACTCCCAGAAGGAACAATAGCAGACATCGAGACAGTTGCTAGTACCTTTGGAATTCCGCAGGCAGTCGCAGTAACCTGAGCTGGCAACAAGGAAAGTTGCAACAGCTACATACTCCAACGAGTAAGGTAAGTCCTGGAGAAGCCAGCTCAATGGCAAAATAAGACTTGGCAATAAACAGCTACGCACTGCCAGTTATCAGATACCCTGCAGGAATAATAAGATGGCCAAAGGAAGAGATACAGACCAATACGGATGTTAAACATCGGTGCTCTCACCATGCATGGAGGTTCCACCTCAAATCCAGCACTCCTGAGACTGTATGCTAGCCGCAAGAAGGAAGGAGGCCGAGGACTAGTGAGCGTGAGAAGCCACTATCCAGGATGAAACATCCAAGATGCATGATAACAAGCTCAAGGCCCAACTGACAGTGTGCTCAGTGAATGTTCCCAAGCAATGGAGAGCAGAGGATACAGTGTTGGAGGACAGATCCTCATGGGAGGACAAACCCCGTATGGGATGTACCACCGGACCATAACTGAAGTGGGTGATGTCAAGAACCACCAATGGCTGTGAAAGGGCTGGCCTACAGGACAGCACTGAAGCGCTCATCCTAGCAGCTCAGGAACAAGCCCTGAGCACCAGAGCCGATAGAGGCTCAGATCTACAACACCAGACAAGACCCAAGGTGTAGGCTGTGCAAAGAGGCGCCTGAAACAATCCAGCACATAACTGCAGGATGTAAGATGCTGGCAGGTAAAGCATACATGGAGCGCCACAATCAAGTGGCTAGAATAATATACAGGAACATGTGTGCAGAATATGGACTGGAAACCCCAAGGTCAAAATGGGAAACACCTCCGAAGGTGGTGAAGAATGAAAGGGCAAAGATCCTGTGGGACTTCTCAGATCCAGACCGATAGATGGTACGGCGAACCAACCAGACATTGTAGTGTGGATAAAGAACAGAGGAAAGCCGTTGTGGTGGGATGTGGTAGTGCCGCGACAACAACAG
This sequence comes from Oryzias sinensis, assembly GCA_037389245.1. NCBI lineage: Eukaryota > Metazoa > Chordata > Actinopteri > Beloniformes > Adrianichthyidae > Oryzias > Oryzias sinensis. The sequence goes on from CM074490.1 coordinate 19,482,405, forward strand.
GAAGAAGGAACATGAGAAACGGAGAGTCAATTAGACCAGAGAAGAACTGAGAAAGCCTGAAAGCAGTGTACAGTGGTGCCTGTGGTAATTGGAGCATCGGGCAGTAAACCCCCAAGCTGAGGAATGGCTACAACAGATACCTGAAAGACCCCAGACCTTCCTTAGTCCAGAAAAGCGCAGTGCTAGAACAGCTAAGATATTGCGTAGGACCCTCAAGCTCCCAGGCTTCTGGGTAGAGGACCCAGCTTGAGGAGAAACCACCGAGGTGAGAGGGGCGTTTTTTTTTTTTTTATATATATATATATATATATATATGTCTTGTAATACTGGACTTTATTTTTTGTATGAAAGTTTAAACTTTGAGAGTTGTTCAAAGTGGTAGTGAGGAGTTTTACAGCTTTGAAGCATCTGTATTTCACTTTGCCGGATTTCACCCATGGGTTATTTTTTAAAAAGAAACTCCTGTGATAAATGAGGGAACACTGTACTCAGGTTAATAGAAGTCCCATAGAACAGCGAGGTTCTCATTTGTCTCTCATTTCCACCACATCTGCCCTCCTTTGTTTTAAGGTTTTATTTGGATACTGCTCGTAAAAAATGAGTTATCCTGCAGATGAGAAGGTGCAGATGAAATTCATCTGATTATCAGGGTCAGACACTACACCGTCTGACTGGTGCCACCCACATGCACATAAAAAAAGCCTATCTTTTTTATGGTTTTGAATGCAGACTGACTATCTGCTTGATTCCAGCTTCCATTCATAGGAGTTGGCTGCTGCATCTCACTTGTTGAAATTACAATTCAGTTTTGTGTCACTAACATGCAAAACCAAAAAGTACATCCGTCCTCAGACTAAAGGCCGTGTCCCACAGCCACTACGTGAATTTTCCGCATACTGCACGGATAAAAATTGGTCATGAATGAATATACATGGAAAAAGTGAAAAAATGGTGGCCTGTTCGTTACATTTTTACTGATGTACCATGAAAGAACCACATTAACACCATGGAAGAACTAATGAACCACGCAAAGAACACGCAAATCTTGGTAGAACATGAACTGTGCTTGGTTATTGTACTCTTCATTAGTGATTTGTGCATCAGTTACATAATTTGAAAGTGATATATGGTTGTACATCGGTGGTACATGTGTGAAAAGTCCATTAGACAAACATGGAACGATTGTTCAAATATACATATGTGCATATGCTTCTCACAAAATTACACACAACTGCATAAGAGTTATGTAATAAATGTGTTTAAACTACCGTAAAATATGCATAAACTATGTAATTCTCAACTGACCAAAAATCTTAAACAGCTCAAAACAGAATTTACGTAAAGACCTGAAAGCTTGATGGACATCTGCGCACATCAACAAATGCTGAACGCAAGAAACACATTGATTACGTATATCTCACATGTATGCTGAAAAGACCAACATTTCACACATGGAAAAAGGTGATTAAGTCATTGCCAGTCCATAATAAGTCCATAATTCTTTGAAGCTAGTTTGACATTATTGATGTTAGTAACCTAACTCTGTAAAGCCCACTACATCAAAGAATTAACATAATAATTTTTCTTCTTCTTAGAATTAACATCATTGTAAACCCATCATGATTTAGATAGTATCAGGTCATCGTTGTAATTGAAAAACTGCTCTCAATTGACCTACCTGGATAAATGAAGGTTCGACAACAACATAGTATGGTACGTTGGGTGGTCTGGTAAGTTCAGGATAAAACAATGTCAGTTTAAGGGTGTATTCAGACAGGACACATTAGGTTGGTGTTACCCCTATAATACGGAACAAATTTTCTGTTTGAATACACCCAAATGCACCCAGGTCTGGGACCAGGAACCACTCTCTGAACTATCTTTCTAGGTGGTCTCGTATTTTTTTCCAAAATTCGGTTTGCTCTGAGATTCCTCAGTCTGAATACAATCCATTCCTGGAGCGGAACAACTGAACAAAATCAACCACGTAGCCGGTGGTCATGTGATTTTAAATGATGATGAGCCGCGGACAAATGTAAAGCAACAATGTTGAAAAAAGGGTCCAGCTTTTTTTTTGCTGAAAACGCTTCTTACATGCTTTTCTGTGTCTCGTTACACGGCATGCGCTCGATGGGCGCTGCTGTGATGTCATCCTAAAAGCTACCTTGTAGTTTCTTTAACAGAATTCTCTTAAAAAATCCTAAACACCACAACATTGATACACAGCCACTCATTGAAATGTGATTGGATGAATGCTGTCTCATGAAAACCATTTTTAATGTGATCCACATTGCTTCTCACACTGTTTTCCCCACAATCTATATGTCCTAAACACTTAGCGTACCTTCTTTAGCTATCTTCTTGCCGGTAACCACCTTGCAGTGTGTCTCCACCAGACTAAAGCAGCAGTAAAAAGTGTTGCAGCGATATATAAAGATTTAATAGGTGAACTATCCCGACTGGAAAGACTGGAAAGGACTGGAAAGAGCCTTTGGCTGCTTTGCTCCCCCCTCGTAATTCTTGACCAATGAGTGAAGAGATCTTCAGTCACGTGGTTTTGATTAAAATGTTTGGTCCGTAACAAAATGGTCTGCTTGTTGCCAGTCTGAATACAGACCAAACGCAAGGTTCAGTACTCGTTTAACACCAAATTACGCAGGTTCAGACCTAGTCTGCTCTTGTTTTCTACGCCTCATTAGGACTTTTTCTTCTACCCTTTCTACCTTGTAGACCAGTTTTCTTCACAGGAAACACATTTGATTTGTCATGTTTAAATTTTTTATTTTTTGCTGTTTGAAGGTCAATTGTTAGTATGGTTTGAACACAAATTAAAGGTTGGATGGTTTGCATTTGAAATGCAATCTTCCAGGTTCCTGAAAAAAAGCAGCGCCAGCCTGCATGTGTGTGTGCTTGTGTGTCCATGCGTTGAGTTTGTGTGACAGAAGGAAGAGCCCTGTCCGTTGCATTCAAACTGGGCAGAGCATGCTGAGAGGTGGAACATTTCTTTACATCTGCCTTAATTGAAATGCACTCAAGCATAAATTAGTCCACCCTGCCAGCTCTGCACTTTCTGCTGTCTTGGGTGTGTATGTGTGTGTTCACTAAGTAAACATATTTAAGATGGATTACTTCTCTAATGTTTTGTGTCATGGATGTTTCTGCTCACATTTATTCATGGAGTCTTCCACGTCATCTGCAGCACTAATCTGTGGTGAATTTTCATCCTCCTAAAGTGTAATGAATTGCCTCTCTGCCATCCCCAAAGTGTTTCCCAGTGCTTAACCTCTTTCTTTGGCAATTTCCTTGATGACCATCGCTTCTTAGTCTGCTGTCCTCCCAAATTCCACTATTGTCTTATTAATCCACTGCACTGAGAAAGACTAACTTCCTCTCCTCCCACAGTTTCAATCAATGCTACACTCTGTCCACTCCTCCAACCCCTCTTACTTATCAATTTCTCCCTTTTATCTTTCATTGCCTCTTCACCATAGAGACCACAAGTTCAAAGGAATGAGGGCTCACTTCTATCAACCCATCAGAATCCTTACAAAACTTCTTCTTCCCCTGCTTCTTTTATTCTTTCAAGCTGCTTTTCAAGGTGCAGCAGAAGGGAGTGCACATCTGATAGATGAGACATGGGAGGATGAGAGGAAAAAAGATAATGAGTGAACGAAGAAGAGGAAAACAGAGTTTAGATCAACTTAAGCAATGAGATGTATTTTCACACTATAGTGCACACCAGATTCATCGTCTACGGATGGTCAATTTTTGAACCTGTGTAATACAAAGAGCTATAGACACCAGGTCATGTGACACGTGTCAAAAATGAACTAAATGTGCATTCTTGAACACACATTTAGCCTCTAATGTTTTGGTGTTGATAATTGAAACATTGTACTGTAAATCTCGCATCTCTTGCTCCAGGCTTTTTCTTTCACAGCTCTGTTCGGATCAATGAAAGACTTGGTGTCATATAATTTTGACACAAACCGCAATAATTAATTTCTCCTTCATGGTGAATTTTGAAGGGGTTGGTACTTAATGACAAGGGACGCCATATGTCACTACCATAGAGTGTAAAAACAATGGACAGCTCAACCCCTCCCTTCTCGTGTTCCCAAATAGGAAGCACCCGCTGGTTACTTTATGGGAAGGTGTTCAAGTTATTTTGGATAAATAACAGGTTTTTATTTTATTTATTTGACATGTGTCAGGGTATTTGTGGCCCTGCTACAGACTTTATACCCAAAACATTTTAGAAAAATATCAGTCTGGTTTTAGGACAAACCATAGTACAGAGACGGCACTTTTAAATATCGTTAATGATCTTAGAATAAACTATGACTCTCAGAAACTGTCTGTTCTGGTGCTACTGGATCTTAGTGCCACTTTTGATACAGTAGATTACCAGATTTTATTAGACAGACTTAGGAGTCTAGTGGGCCTCTCTGGAAATGTTTTTGAGTGTTTTTTTTCTTACCTTACAGATCAACACTTTTATGTAAGTATCGAGACATGCTTTTTTAGAATCCATGAACTAAGTTTTGGGGTTCCCCAAGGGTCGATTTTAGGTCCAATACTTTTTAATTTATATATGTTGCCTCTTGGGGAGGTTATCAGCAGACACGGCATTGATTTTCACAGCTATGCTGATGATACACAGCTTTACATCGCTGTGTCTCCTGATGACCTTGAACCTGTTGACACTCTTTTAAACTATATTTTAGATATAAAGTCATGGATGGGTTTTAATCATTGGTTCTGAAGACAAGAGTGAGATGATTTTACCACATCTTCAGTACTTTAAATGTTTCAATTTGTGAGAACTCTGGGCGTACTTCTTGACTCTGAGCTAAATTTTATCCCACACATTAAAAATGTCGATAAGACAGGATTTGTTGCCATCTGAAGAACATTGCCAAAGTCCGCCCGTTCCTCTCTCTTGCCAGCACAGAGGTGTTGATGCAGGCTTTTATTTTTTGTCGTTTAGATTATTGCCAATGCCTGCTCTCTGCTTGCAAAAATCTATTTCAAATCTGTAGCTATTTTGGAACTCTGATGCGAGTTCTGGCGAGGGTTGAGGCGGAACACATTACACATTAAAATCATTGCATTGGCTCCCTGTGCGTTTCAGGATTGATTTTGTAATTCTTTTAATGCTTTTTAAAAGTTTTAATGGTCTTGGGGCTTTTGATTTAGATGATATTCTTTTAAGATATGAGCCCTCACGGACCGTGAGGTCCTCCGATGCCGGTCTTCTAGTTGTTCCAAAGGTGAGGACCGAGCTTGCGATGAGGCCGTTCTGCCGTACGGTCCTCATACTGGTCTGCCCAAAGCCTCAGGGCCGCCAGAGATGTCAAGAGGATTTTTAGGAAGAGGCTCAAGACCCACCTTTTTAATTTGGCTTTTAGGTGATTTGAACTGCTAGGTTATTCTATTAGTTTTAGGATAAGCTATTTATGTATTAATTTTCATTCTATTCTATTCTCAATTTTATGTTTTTATATAAATCTTATGTCTTTACTTTTAGCATCTTATCCTTCTTTGCTTCCCAGTGTTTCTTGAGGGGATCTTTTCTGCCAGGGTTTGCCGGCTTGGTCGGTGGTTGTTGCTGCAGTTGTCGCCCTTGCTGGGGCAGTTGGAGTCTAACTTTACAGCTTCCAGCTGTGAAGTGGACCCCGTTGCTGTCCCAGTTTGGGTGGGCGCTGTGGCGATGCTCCTTTGGCCTGGCTGGCTCCTGGTATGAAGAGAGTCCCAAATACTGTTTCCTTACAGCAGAGCCAAGACTTTTTTTTTTTAGAAGGTCAAGGGTCAGTCGTATGTTTTAACAGAAGGGAGTGGGAAGGGTAAAAGGGTGGGTTGGGTTTTTACTGTAATATTGTATGTTTTGTTTTTAATGTTAAAAAGCGCTTGGCTAGCAATGCATAAAGAAAGCGCTTCTTTATAAGTAAAAAGTTTGAAAAATTGGTTAGTTGGATTTGATTGATGGATGGATGGATGGATGGATGGATGGATGGATGGATGGATGGATGGATGGATGGATGGATGGATGGATGGATGGATGGATGGATGGATGGATTGATTGATTGATTGATTGATTGATTGATTGATTGATTGATTGATTGATTGATTGATTGATTGATTGATTGAAAAGCAGACACTTAATTAGACTGAGGGTAATTAACTGAAATGAAGACAACTCGTGACAAACCTGAAACTGGTGTGACTGAGGGACAATTCAAAACTGAAGATGACCAAAAACGATAGCATTAGTGACAAAAACCATACTTGAGTTCACATTCCTCAATGTCTTTCCATTATGCGAATTTTTAGTCAATAGAAACGCAGTGTTCAATAGGTAAAGGCGTGAAAAGACGTTCGGATGCATAATAAGCTCACCCCTGTTTGGCGACAGTAGTTGCAATAGATACAATGACTCAGAGCAACTTGGACCAATCACTGTCGACTTGTATCAACATGGTGGTGCCTGTCTCAGGAACCATGGTAAGGGATTTGGCCTGATTTGGCTTGAGACGGAGGTAAGGCATTTTCCATGGATGACATCACACCTTGATTCTTCCATTGTTTTTACAGTCAACGGTCACTACCAAATTTGAGTCCATGATTGGTCAAAGTTTGACCTGTTTTAACTTTCAACGACTTTTCAGTGGCCACACCTTTTGTGCGTACAGCCCGAAAACGGTCTTAAAAATGTGTGTAGCTATGTATGAATGCGAGAGTTATGAATGTGAAAGCCTGAAATGCCCATTTATGTGCGTTTACACAGACTTTTCTTTGGCGTTGGTTGTTTGAGCATGTATTTCAGAAAGAAGTGTGAACACTTCCCACTCCTTTTCAATCAATAAATCAAGGTCTACCTAACTTTAGTTAATGATCACTGTATTTAATTAAGCGAATGTGATTTAAGTGACGTGTTTGTTTTGTTTTATTTTCTGTCTTTTTAATCTATGCATTTCATCATTTCTGTAATGACTTTGATAAATATGTGTAAATTCTTTATTGCTTTGACTACAATGCTTGAACTAAATCAATAAATCAAAATCAAATCAATCAAAATCAATATATCAAAATCGCTTAAGGAGCACCGAACTATAGGGCACATTTAGTAAGACAAAAGAGTCAGAGCTAAGTCTGTAAGCCGGTCAAACTTTTCTTAACTGCGTTCACAGTAACTCTGGAACTTGTTTGTAACACACTACACGATAGCCACCTTAGAAACATTCGCAGAGTGAGTCACATTGACCGTGTTAGCTTATTTCCAATACCCATAGCTCCCTAGCGTGTTGGTAACATGTAAGAAAAAAGAAAAAAATGTCTGAAATCGCTACACATTGACCACTTTAGCATATTTACAAGAACAGCCAAACAAAATTGATTCCACATCAGTAAGCACAACCAGAATGAATGAATATAATGTAAGGATTGTGTGTTTAGTTTGGTTTTGTTGTTCTTGTTCATGTTTTTGGTTTCCTTTGTCAGTCATACCAGTTTCAGGCTCATGATCCACAGCTGTCTACAGTTCAGTTAATTGCCCTCAGCCTATTTAGTGTCTTGGTTTCTGTTTATCTTTGTCAGGTCATCTTCTCTTTTCTGCTTTGCCAATTTTTTGTTGCTCCTCATGGTTTTGTTATGTTCCCATTCCTGGGCGGCTGTGGTCCAGCGTTGGGCCGTCGACCCCTGATCATAAAATTACAGGTTCAATACCCGCCTTGCAGGCCCATGTGTCCCGCCTTGCCTCTGGTGGGAGGTTGGCGCCAGTGTTCGGCAGAGGAGCCACCGCCAGTGTGTGAATGTGTGTGTGCATGGGTGAATGGGACTGTGACTGTAAAGCGCTTTGGGCCTTCGAAAGAAGGTAGAAAGCACTATAGAAGTATACGCCATTTACCATTTACCGTTTGTTTATTAAAATGTTTTGTTATCTGTCACCAAGCCTGGTCTCCTGCATTTTGGGTCCCCAACCAGCAGTTCCTGACATACAAGGAGCTCTCGTTTAAAAAAAAGACAAAACAATTAAGGTTTTCATGTGTGCCCTATAGTGCGAAGAACAAGGAATTCCTTTTGGGCCGCACCCCTGTTATTGGTGAGTGTGTGTGCTGCCATGTAAATAATGTAGCACTGTCAATTTAGAGTGTACATGAGTGTAGACAAGCTTTAGTGATATTCATAATATATTCAGCTCTTTTTTTCCATTTTGAATAGTTGCCTGCAACTTTTTAAAGGCACTTTTCTGCAGATATGCTTGAAATGTGAGGTCAAAGCACACTTTAAAACAGTCACTGAGCATTGTGGGTCTCATTGCATGTGTGGTTCCTGTGTGAACATGAATATTCTGGGATGGAGAGGAGCACAAGCTGGACTTGAAACCGTATGTGCTGAGGCTATGATAAGAGAGCTGCACTTGTACTCTCATATTCTCTTGAATTTTCAAGATAAGTGGGGAAATAGAAAAAAAAAACTAGATCAGGCTGGTAAAGGGACCACATTTCAAAATAACAAAAATGCTTTCTCTAAATAAAAATGTAAAATTAGCTCTGCATCCTGATGATGAAAAGATGATCCTTGAATAAAAAAAAAGGAGAAAAGGAAGCATTAAGTCATTCAAATGATAAGCATCTTTCCGATTCTTCTCAGATTTGTTTTTATAAAAAAAAGGAAGAAAAATCTATAATTGTAACTACATAATAAACTGAAAGGTGAAGAAAAAACACACCTTACGTTTAAAGTGTTACTTTAGCTTAGCCGCAAAAATGTACAAGAGGCATGAAATATACTACTTCAAATAACTTGTCTATTTAATCATGTACGTTCAAATAAATACTTAATGTGTCCTTGATCAATGATATCTAAATACGACACAATTATTATACCATCAAAAAAGTCTAAGAGGTTCTCTACTCATGGATTCATTCTTGAAATTCATTTCAATCCTTGTGCTATCTTGTGGGGTCCAGATGACCCCATTCCGTGCCTTGGAGGCAAGTTAGCGTTGGGAGTGGGGTCCCAGAAGATAGCACAAGGGTTAAAAAAAAACCTGCATCCAATGAAAAATGACCAGGAACTACATTTTATCCAACAAAAATGCACAGAAAGACGTGTGCTAACAGGGACAGAGAGGAGAATTATGGCACCACCGTTAGGACTCAGGCCTGGGGCAAAGTACTGGATGTTTCCTTTCAGATCTGGACTGTAGGAAAACTCCACGTTCTGAGCTAAGGGTTTACTCATAAAATTAAAAAGACTGTTCAGAAATGTTATTTCCATCCATCTTCAGATCCCGTTGAAACCCTTTGGGGTAACGGAGAAACTGGAGCAACACACCTATTGTTGATTGAAGTCGGGGTAGACCCTGAACAGGTCACCAGCTTGTCACAGAGCCACACACTCACACCTAAGGGATGATTCAGGAATACTTATTCATCGAAGACTGTGCTTAGTCTTAGACAATCCATAAGTTTAGGCTGTGGGAGGAAACCAGAGTGCCCGGAGAAAATTCCCTCCTCCTCATAGAGAACGTGCAAACTCCAAAAGGTCCCAGCTGGGATTTGAACCAGGATCTTCTCGCCACGGGGTGAGAGGGCTAACTCGTAACCTCTTAAATGTGTTTAAAAGGTTTTATCATGCTTTAACCAAAAGCAAAGACAAAAACAGTTAGAAATGTTGCTCTTCCACTTCTTGTCTATAACACGGAGTAATAACTACATCCACTGCAGCGCAATATATCATTTAGAGAAACTATTCTTCCATCCTTTGCAGCTATAAACTCACATGTTGAGCTCCTTGATAAAAAGAAGTCATGGTTTCTTATTCGTTCTAAGCACCATATAGCAGATATACTCATAAGTTTCAATGAGTGGAATCTGACGGACAACTGTTTTTGTATGCTAGACCTACTGAGGTCTGGTTGGTTTCTGATTGGTCTGATATTTTCTGAATGGCTAAAATGCTTCAAATGTGAATTTAAATGTGACTGTTATATTAACAAAAACAATATGATGCATTGGAAAAATGTAATGATATGCCCAAAGTGGTACCACATTCCTCTTTGAAAGGAAATGTAACTAATTGATAATAATTAATACGTTAGAAACTGATTTAGAGTAGTAATGTGATTTATTAGTTTTACAGCTTCACTAACAATCAGCTTGAAGGAGAGAGAAGGTGACGAAGAAAAAAGAAATTCTCAGCCTAATAATGGATTCGATTTCTCTGAGCTTTTCCAGATGCTCAAAGCGCTTACAATGTGTCCAGTATTCATTCTCTCCTCATTCACTGCAAAATATGAGCCGCCTCTGGGTAATCCTCCATTGCTGTTGTTGTTAGCGTTACCCCGCATCCACTGTGACGGTCCACCTTTGAGTGGAACCGCTCACCTGAATTGCCTGGATCATTCTACATCAGACCACACCGCTCAGTGGAGACATGTTTAAGAGACACCGTTTATTAGCTCACTTGCTCCTCACATTTTAAAGGAAGGCTGAAAATGAATATCAAAGTGTATGAAAGAACAATGAAGCTAAAAAATGACATCCTGCGATGGTTGAAACCCAAAAGAGTGCCTGTGAGGAAAATTCAGCCCCTTAGAAAACAAAACTTTCTGAAATTGCTTGAAACATGCCTGTGGGTATAAAGTTAAACCTTCAGTTGATATTCGGACATAACTCAGTATTCTTCTTTAATTAAGATTGAAGAATCATTGATTTTAAAAGCTTTAAAGAAACTGTTTTTTTTTCTTTTTACACAGTATGATTTTACTCTAGACTTCAAGAAGTCAAGGCCAGAAACAAAATGACTCATGCAAAAGTTGTAGTACAAAGAATCAACAATTTACTTTCCTAAAAGCACCTCTGACTTTTGGACTATCTGTGCACATAATTCTGGACTGAGTCTTACAAATCCACATACATGTGCTCCAGGAAATGCGTTACAGATCAGTTGAATTTGTGATAAGTGAAAATTAACACAGATAACAACCTGACAAAAGCCCCCCTTCTACAATGATTACAAATAATACAACACAAAGCATATTAATGGAGCTTTTCCAAACAATTCCTGTCATATCACAGTGACATGCAGCGCGCCCTACAGAGCCCGTCATTACTCTAACCAAACTGGTTGTTTGATTAGGGACCCTTTGCAATTTTGGGCGTTTTTATCTTGTTTTTGTGGCAGTTTTCTCATAATCTGATGACAAATAAAAAAGGGAATTTGTCATGGCGTCGTGGACGCGGCAGACCCTGAAGCTGTAACCCGGAAGTAACTCTCGGACAGGACTAGCTTGAAGGTGGTTTATTTTCTTAAGAGGAGAACAGATAGTTTCAAGGTGCGTGGAGTAATCTTCGGGTGAAGGTCTGACGTCACTGGAGATGTGGACGACGAGAACTGGTGGAGTATTTCCCACGAGCGAGGTGATCCGTAGATCCAGCGATGTGGACGTCGAGGATGGCGAAACCAACTTGAGGAAGGCGTGGGCGCCGAGGCCGGCGAGACCAGGGTGGAGAGAGGCTCTTGACGAAGGAACCAGCGTGACCAATGGTAGGTGGACCGGAGTGAGTATAGCAAACTGGCGCTGGATACTGGAGAGGAGAACCCTTATGAAGGCAGGCAGGAGATGAGGAGATGCAGGACAGCTGGTTCCAATCAGCAGAGCAGGAGCAGGTGAGCTGGGAGGGGGAGGTGGCTGACACAGGCACCGTGACAGAATTACGATTAAAATTGCATTTATAAGTGTTTCTTTATTTCTAAATCATTGTGAATCAGGAGCAGATGCAAAAATGCGGTTGGCAAAAGCTTGTAGGTGTGACGTCAAAGCTACTACGGCAAGCCACAAGCTCCCGGCTCCGCCCCATTCTGATGCATCCACCTTCAGATAAAGAAAATCCATGTATGTATTCGTTTCTGAGCTGCCATCTGGCTCAAACTGGACAGCTTGAATATTGCTCGCCATTTTTGTTGCACCGTTAATGTTGGGATGGGGGTCTGAAAAGCTGTAAACTGGCAGGAAAGCAGATGGATTGATGGGAAAGATTTACTCCGTGCCAACAGTCCCGCCCACAACTCAGAGACAAATTTCTAGTGAACCCCTGCCACTCTGCAGAAACTATGTCCTTGAAAACGACACAGGTTCTTTGATTTTGTTTTCTAAAAACGGCATAGTCATAATTTAAAGATACCAGCTAGTGAGATGATCAGAGTGGGTCTTTAAGCAGGGCGTTACTATGACTTCACCAATTCCATTTGCCAGAGGGGAGGCTCTGAAATAGATGGTGTCCATGATGACTGTAATGTGGCTGCACACTTCCTCGTCCTGGAGACAACCAGCTGCTCCAGACTCCTCTGTAGAGAGAACGACACGCTGCAGTATGCTCTGGTCTCTGTGCATCGGTTTGCCGTAAGAAACTGGACCACAATTCCAGATGTTGGAATGTTTTTCATGACAATGTTTTTCATCCAACATTTTCAGGTCGAAATTTTTCATCTGCCTCAAAAGCTTCTCGTTTTCCTGTTGGATTGGGATCATCAGGAGGGAAACAGCAAAGGTCATTTGTTGAAGGACATTTTTCTCTCAAGTCTTCAGAACTTTGAGTTCTGAGTTGTTGGTGCTTCAACATGACAGAGAGCTCAGAACAATAGAGGTGAACCAATCCAGCCATGGGTGGAGGTCTAGTCCAGAAGTCAGAGAACACGGTTTCACAGTTCCAAAAACTGCCCTTCATTAGGGAGAAAGTCCATAACAAAAACTGTCCTTCGGCTCATTGAACAGACAGAGTTGACAATGGAAAGTGAGAAAATATCTGGTGTGTTTGTGTTGGTTCAGTCAGCAAAGTTAGAAAACAAGTTAAAACGGAGGAAAATCTAACCAGTTTCTCCCGCCTCATTCTCACAAAATCTCACTCAAGGGATTCATAATCCACAACCTGGTAAATTGGTTGGTGTCTCAAGAGAAAGCTACTAACTGCACCAAAAGCACTTTAGGGGTATCCAGGGGAGGAATGAAATGACAGCATTTTAAGGCATAATGACGCTTAGAACATATTTAACTTGGGATCCTGATGATTACAAATACAGATGTGACTTTAAAGCCAACCTCTGTCTTTTACCTGATGCAGAACAATCACAATGGGGACTGGGAACTATATGCACAAAATGCAGTTTTCCAGAATACAAAAGATACAGAAAAAAAAGCTATCAAAGGCAGAAAATAAATAAATAAATTAACTGCACCTACTGCTGCCATGTGTAACCCTTGTGCTATCCTAGGCACTTTAACATTGGGAGTGGGGTCATCTGGACCCCACTAGACAGTGCACTAAACCTTCTCTCTTCAATGATTTGTGACCTTCACTGGTGTCCATGGATTACATGAAATCCTCTTCACCTTTATCTACCTGTGTCATGCTAGGGATAACATGTGAATGTAAGGGTGGGGTCATCTGGACCCTATAGGACAGAACAAGGGTTAAACATGATTTGAGAAAGAGAAAGAGTCCTCTTGCTTGAAATGACTGTAGAAATGTTTTAAAAACGTTACAAAAATTAGTTATTACAGCATTATTATTGAAATAAAACATAGATTCAGCTCACAGTATTAAATAGACTATATGTCAACACATGGAGACTGAATTCACCGTTTTTCCACACAACAAGGCGCACCAGATTATAAGGCACACTGTCACTGAATGGTCTAATTTTGAATTTTACGTCATAGATAAAGTGCACAGAACTATAAGGCGCATTGAGCGAGACAAAAGAGTCAGAGATAATTCCTTCAGTCAGTCAAACTTTAACTGCCTTCACAGTAATTTTAGAATGTGTTTGTGACATGCTACATGTTAGCTACGTTAGCCACGTTAGCCAAGTTAGCAAATTCCCAACAAGACTGATGGAATGTCTGAATTCCCACCCTGACCCCTATATAGTGCACTATTAAAGAGCATTCGTTATTTTGCAGTACTGTCCGAATCTACGATTCCAAAATCGAGTGCCCTGGAAATTTCCCAGAAGTCTCTGCGATAAAACAAGTGTGCATCGATGCTTACTATATTGGCGAATATAGACCACAATGCATTGCGTCGGAAGTTTTTTTTTTTTTTTTTATGTAAACCTTGTGCTATCCTAGGCACTTGACATTGGGAGTGGGGTCATCTAGACCCCACTAGACAGTGCGCTGAACTATTTTTTTCAATCGTTTGTGATCTTCACTGGTTTCCATGGATTACATGAAATCCTCTCCACCTTTATCCACTTTTGTCATGCTAGGGAGAACACGTCAATGTTCATCTTGACCCTATAGGATAGCACAAGGGTTAATGTCTTTTTTTGATAAACCATCAAAGGTTTATATTCAGAAGACAGTGGACTCATAAATAAAAGTCGCAAAACGTTCATTTTAATTAGAATTTAACTTTGTGAAATCGATGACATCATATCCACCATTAAAAAAAAAAAAAAGTAGTGAGCATGGTGTCTGAATACATTCTCAGCACTACATAGTGCTGCATTATATAGTATTTTAATTAGGGGTTAGGGTGGGAATTCAGACACAACCTGATATTGATAAAGCAAACGCTGCTGTAACTACGCTAACTCCCAACCTTGTTAGTAACTGGGGGGAAAAAACATAGTCCAACACTGCTAAACGTTGGCTGAGTTAACATATTTACAGTAACAACCAACATTGTTTGCAACTTGTACAAAAGAAATTCCTGACATTTTGACAGAGAGCAGTGTACCTCTCAAAGTTGCATCGCCATCTATAAACACAACCAGAATTAATCCGGATTATAAGGCACATTGTCAATGTCTTAAAAAAAGAAAAAGGCTTTTAAGTTTGACTTATACTGCAAAAAGTACGGCGCTAAACAAATAAAACAAAAGGGCAAACAAGTCTGTAAGCGTAAAAGTATTTCCAAATGTTAGCTAAATGCAAGCAAACTCAGATTTTGTTGAAAGCTGACTTTTGTGAGAAGAAACTGAAAGTGTCTTGAAAAAAAATGTTGTAGAGAAGTCAGAAGAAAAAATAGTTCTGATGCAAGTTTACAGCCTTTATTGCAGAAGAAATACATTAGATATTAAATGTACCAAAGCCTACTTTTCTTTATTGTGTTACTGCTGAATATCTGCTAAAGCATGAAATATGAGGGATGCCAGCCTTGTGATTCTGCTTTTATTTCCTCATGTAATTTTCATGAAACGTAGTTAAGTAGCAGAAAAACAAACAGCAATATTAGATATCCCAAAATTGAAACACTTTCAAATGACTTAAGAGCAAACATTCTGAATGTAATAGAGCATCATTATCAGTTATTAAAGGAGTGAATTTCAGAGCAAACATAATCTAATGGCTTTTTTTCTAGAAGGGTAAATCTACATCCTTTCTATCTCTCCTTAAGGGGAAATAAAAATTGAAACCTACTATGTTAAAAAACAAAAGCCTGTTTACTTGTTAAATAATAAAGTAAATTCAGAATAAAACACGTAGGTGAACCTGAAAATCTAATGTGAGGTTTTACTGCTGCACAGGATTCAAACTACCAAGGATTTGAAAAACGATGAAATCATAAAAAAAACCTGTATGCATTTGCCATGTGCAAGTTTTCTGGCTGCACGTATCCTCTTGATGTTGGGGGGAAAAAAGTAAAGTAATATGTTCTGTTCTGCACGGAGATAAGAGAAGCAGAAACTAATAACATCCTTACCTAAGCCTCTTCCTGTGTTTGCGACATCTTTCATGTGCAAATATCGCGCGTGTCTTTGAGTTGAGGTATATGCACCACAATCTGACTAAAGCTTCAAGGCAAGCAAACATTTAATTTGATCAAGTTGTGGATTCAAATTCTCAGCAAAATTTTTTTCCCCTTTTTTTTTTTTTTTTTCCCCAGACTTCACAGAGCCACAGCGCATGCCTTAAAGCACAGTCGTGACACTCTGTGAGGACCAAAATCCCTTTGATTTCACTTACTCCAAGAACATGCACATCTGCTAATATTCTTTTTTTTACATTCAGAGCTGAAACCACAGCGCACGTTTAAACTGGCATATGGAAGAAGCCCCTGGGCTCCCCGAGAATCTCCCCGGCAGCACCGTTTAGGTCTGCTGTTGGAAGGCACGAGGGACAAGCCATGCACAACGCGCGGAGTAGATGCCTGTTGCCCTCCAGCCTGTGGCAATGCATTAAATATGTAAAGTCATTTGGTCCAACATCACTCTAAAGTGCCAATACTAGAGCAAGCAGAGAGAGGGCTGTAATAACTCTTTCTGTCCACAGCAGTAAAGCAGCAGCTCCCTGGGCAGCAGAATGATTTGGACCTCACTGTGGCCGCCAATATATTACTAAAGTGGAGTTGGAGATGAACGCCAATATGTGGGCAAAAGACCTACAGATCCGTTTTTGCCAGAGTGGCAGAGAGTCAATCTGAGATTTGGCTCAGAGAGCAGAACACCCAAACCGCGCTTTATCTTCTGGACGTTACATTGGAAACCAAAATGGAGTGCTTTCCCCCTCATAAATAATGCATCTCGTCCTCATTATTACTGCTATATGGACAGTTGCATAGGCATTCCCCTGGCTAATTAGCACATCCCACAGCAAGGGAAGCACAAAAACAATGATATCTAATGTGTCTAATGATTGGACGGAAAATGTGGTGCAAAATGTCCTCAAAGCTATGACGCAACATTCTAAACTGGGAGTTTGTTTGAACCTTTCCTTAGTTATACACGCAGGGAAAATGTCTTGCATAAAGCATGTAGCTGTCCTGGGTTCCTTCAGTGAAAAATGACTTTCATCTAGGGTTTGAGTCCAAGCAAATTACCCCTCCACTGGTATGGATCTCTTCAAAAGGGGGTAGGGTTGGATACAGAGAGGGAGAGGAATTCAGGCACAGAGGTAGGAACAAAAAAGAAGACATGTACTGCAGAGAAGACAAAAGTTTGGAACAATGCATAAGGAAGAAAGAAGATAAATGACAGGAAACATATTACGCCTTCAGCAACACACGCTCAAGCATCTACTTTCAATGAGAAGTCTATAAACGCATATTTCGGGCCTCTGTGTTCAAACTTTTGCATTTACACAATGCTTTGCAAGTTTCTACAACCGTGAAAACGCGTGGCCATTAAACAAGTTAAACCAGGTTGAACTTTACCCAATCAGGGATTCTGATTTGGTGGTGATGTATAGATGGTGTCCCTTTGCATTGACAGAAGTGCCAACCATTTAAAGATTGATGAAGAAGGAGAAATTAATGTTTGCGGTTAATTCTGTACGGATTTATATGACACCAGGTCTTTCATGTTTATCCGAATGGAGGTGTGATAGAAAAAGCCTGGAGCAAATTTGCAGGATTTGCACCGCTTCTAATAGCGATAGCGATAGCCCAGTGTGACCACCATTATCCTCAATGTGCATTTAAGAATCCGTGTTTTGCACGTGCAAGAACGTGCCAAATATGCACCGGTGTGATGGTAACATCAGAAAAAACAAACACCAGCAGTCAGGTTCTCTAAACCTGCTGCAACATCATTCTGACAGGCAAAGCTTAAAGCCAAAACGCCCAAGAGACAGGAGGCTCCGCTGGTCAAACAAAATAGCTTTTTAATTGATTTTGTTCCTTTTTTTTCTTTCTTTATTTTTTTAAAGAAATGCATGATGAAAATCGTCTCTGACAAATAAAATCCAAATCTTTTATTCTAATATTTTTTGTGCCCCCATGGGGGAAGATTTCAATAGCTGCTGTCAGACTCTTCAGGAACAAAGAGGCATGCACAGAGAATGTCGTCACTGGAAAAGGGCAAAACGTGGGGCTTCAAACGTGCCGGGGACGAAAAGGGAGATCAGAATTAAAAGAGACAAGGAAAAGAAAAGCATTTCCTTACTTTGCAGGACAAAGAGTGGAGTAGGAACAAAGGAGAAGATGGATGGCAGCCAGTGAGTGATGCCCCTGAAGCACACGTGTGCCGTGTTGCGCCAACAATAGACGCACAATTATCTCATGACAAACTGCGCTGGAAGCCCACCATCCTCTGTCTCACGCAGCATAACACTCGGTCAGTCTAATGTTGACTCACTTTTGACACGAATACACACAACACAAGGAAATCCATCAGGCCGCAGCGATGACATTGAGTGAGAACGCTGCAAGCGAGCTGGGAGATGACAGATGGTCCCGTCATCGCAGTAAGACATCAAACTTCCTCTTTATCAAACAACTGACCTCTTAGATGCTCTTTATCACACTTCATTGTACTTTCAAACGGCTTCTTCATCTGTGCATAAAAATGTATCATTCAAAAAGTCTTCTCAGCTTTGCTGTGACAACCAGGAAGGTTTTACTCTCAGGAACTGATAAAAGTTTGAATTTGTCTTTTTGGTCCCTTCAGGTTTGACAGAATAATTTAATAAGCCACCGATGTCAGCTATGGTCACACAACCCACTGGCCTTTGTTCAGCTTTTGCAGCGCTGTCTTTTATCCTCGTTTCCTTTTTTAACATTTGTAAAGCCACTTCTGCTTTTCATCCAGCACCGACACTTTCTGAGCTTTTCCATCCTTGGTATTGCAGTTCAGCTTCACGTTGTTTTCCAAGACGTTTATTGGGTTTTCAGATCATAAAACCTGAAAAAGACTTTTATAAATTTAACCAACTCCATTAAGGTGCCCTAAACATTGGTGCAGGTCATATGGAGCCACAACACACTTACAGCAGCTAAGGTTGATGTTTAAAGTGTTGTAAAAGCTTTCCTTGGTTCCTGCTGCAGAACAGTTGTGTCACAAGTCCATCAAATATCTGTGGTACTGATCGACAATAGCAATGAAAAAGTTCCAGACTTTAAAAGGCCAAAGCATCATAATAAATAGCAAATCTACAGTGTAAGAATTATAGAATTAATAAAATATTAATATAAAAACAATGTTTTTTTTTCTGTAATAAATAAAAAAGAACAAACTTTTGTTGTTTTTAAAAAGACGTCTCTTTTATGGTTCTTGTATTCAAAATTGTTGACCGAACTCCAGTGATGATAATCATGGAAATCTATAAAACCATGACCTATCACTACTATATCATAGCAAAGTAATACTGCTCTTATAATCCATAATGGTGTCAGCCAAACATTTGGAAGGTTGCTGCCCCCTCTTTTTTCTTTTCAGAGTGAGTCTGTTACCTTCCATCTCCCTTCAGAAAACATGTTTTTTTTTTAGTTTTTGCATCCATATTTTCAGAAATCTATAGGGCACACCACCTTATGAGTCAGTCAAGGTATAGTCTATTTTCGAACTTATGTCACATGGGGTACCAAGCTATAATGCACATTAGGCAAGACAGAAGTGTCAGAGTTAAGTCCGTCAGTCAGATTTGATTATTTTTGTTCACAGTAACTCTAAGCTAGATCTCTGCCACGTTAGAAAGCCTTTGCTACATTACAGTGTTGACAATAGCTGATACTCCCAACCTTATTTGCAACATAACAAAAAAAAAAACAGACCTATACTGCTAACACAGATGTTACTATAACTACGATAACTTTCCGCCTTGCTAATGACAAAAATAGAAAATAAAAAACCCGGTCCGACACTGCTACACGTTAGCCATGTTAACCTTTTACAATATCACGCAATC
Source organism: Oryzias sinensis (assembly GCA_037389245.1). NCBI lineage: Eukaryota > Metazoa > Chordata > Actinopteri > Beloniformes > Adrianichthyidae > Oryzias > Oryzias sinensis. Next base: position 19,502,041 of record CM074490.1, read on the forward strand.
TTGCTTGAAAACCGGTGAAAAAAACAGACTGACCCTGTCCACCGTAGTCACTACTTTTTTTTTCTTAACGGCAAATATTTCATTTCCGAATCAAAATTTACTAAATCAATATGTGAACATTTTACATCAACAAGACTATTTAGGAAGCCACTGTGTTCTGAAGATGAAAACTTGAGGGTTTGTTGAAAAAAAAAATTAAATAGACTTGTTCAAATGCAATGCATAATGGTCTATATTCTCCAATTTAGTGAGCATCAATATACACTGGATTTTCGCAAAGACTATTAGGGAATTTCTTCTACACTGGATTTTGGAATTCTAGATTCGGACACCCCAGAAATATGACGAACGCTCTATAAACCAAACATTATTGTGATTGTGCTAACTCTCAACCCTGTTAGTAACACTTAAAGAAGGAAAAAAAATTGCTGTCCAACATCGCTACATGTTAGACGTGTTTGCATATTCATAATGACGCCCAACCTTGTTTAGAAATCGTAAAAAACATAGACTGACATTTTTACAGAGCACTGCATAGCTCTTAGAAATGCTTCGGCATCCATAAACACAACCAGAATTAATCCATATATAAGGCGCTCCGGTTTATTAGGCACACTGTCATTTAAAAACAATTATGGCTTTTAAGTGTGCCTTATAGAGCAGGAAACATGGTACATTATTTAGATCTGTACATTTTTTAGGTATCTGAGGGAAAAAGTGTGTTCCTCACAAAAAAAACTAAAATGATTTAGAAGTCACTAAAATGACTAAACTGAATCACACTTTGGTACCCCCCACACCCCCAAAAAACTTCTGGGTTTTTTTTTACTTCCAGAAGTAAAAAAAAAAGGAATGAACTTGACTTAGTTTAAGATATGCTGTACGAAAAAAAACCCAAGAAGACTAGAAGTATTTCATCATCAATCACATGTTATAGGAGAAACTATGTTATAGGATGAAACATGTAGAAGTGTATAGTGGAATAATTGTATGTAAATACACTTACAACCTAGTATTTAAAAAAAATGCATAATACAGTAGAGAATTAAGAGCTGCAAGTCAATAATATCTTTGTTTGTTTGATCTAAGTTGGACAAAAAAAACGCTCATGCGCAGCATTGTTTGTCTTCTTATTTTGACTTGGAGGGTTTCAGTGGGAACATGATTAGAAAGGCTGTCTTGGATTAGAGTAACGCCAGGAAACAAAAGGAGCGTGACAGTGGAGTTGACTGTATGGAAACGAGCCGATAAAATCAACACAAAAGCAGAGTTCTGTGCCCAAGTGTAGTTAGGAATTGATTAAAGCTCCGATTTGACCAACAGAATTTTTGATGGCCTTGCTGTGAGCGAGATGAGAGAGATCAATGCTTCCCAACCAAAGGACGCCACAGTACCTCAGAACAGCGACAGCATGCGTCAGACACACACGAGATCCCAAGCAGGGCTGGATTAGGAATTTCCTCTGCTCAAGGCAAATCTCTGGCATGGCTCCTCTTTTTTAAAAACAAGAGGCCAAAAAAAAGGAGATTGTTCCCTCCAATGTATTTGAAAAGCTTTGGAATATCACTGAAAAAACGTATTTAGAAGGGTTGTAGTCATTGTACATTTAAGTTGTTTAGAAATTGCTCAGTTATTTTTGTAAAAATACTTACATTGGGTAAATCTTATTCTCACTACCCTTTTGCTAGTGACAACAAATCTGAGAAAACCGAGTAAAATAATAAAGGGTACATTTCTTACTAGATAAAATAACACCCATGAAATTAAAAAGATGTAATCATTGTTAAGTTTTTACGTTTTAAAAATTGTCCATACATAAACCATATAAAACACAATTTAAAGTGGTGCAATGATACAATGTTTAAAAAAGGTCAATTTTAACCTTAAATGGTATCTTAAATGAAATAAAGGTACAGACTTCTAAGGGTTATTCGCATTTCAATATTCGCAGTTTCACGTATTCGCTGATTTTCTTTTTCAGTCATATGACTCATCCGGTTCCTCACAAAAACTCATAGCTTAAGATGCTTTTATGAGACGTTTGAATTCGAAAGATGTACTGCAGGGTAGGAGGGGAAAAGAGCACGCTGGCCCGTCGGCTTCCTTGCCGGCTGCTGAGGAATATTTAACAGCGAGCAGTTACTATTTTCTGAATCGCTATAACTGAAGTTTGTGCCCCTGAATGGCATCAGCTGACTCAGAAACAGCTGGAAAATATCCTGAAATGCTGAAGAAGATGATTGCAGAGAATAATTATCACCTGGATGGATGAAGGAGGGAAGAAACCAGCATCTTCTGGAAGAAAATGAACAGGAAAAATTTCAACAAATTTGATTTCACTGTTTTGGACTTGATTTTGAACGCGCTCTTTTAATCGCAATGGAAAGATGTTTTTGTTGCACGCTTTTCTACGCAAAAGAAACATTGCTTTTTACATCTGACTTGGAATAACACAAGACGGCAGGAGCCACGTGCTACTTTTAAAAAGTCTGTGAAAAATGGCACTTGTGATGGCCAAACCCATGATCTTTGCGCCACCTTTCCTGGCGATTTATGATACCTTTTGCTTGCCTTAGAACCCGGTCGTGCTCGCGTGATTTGTAGAATTTTCAAGGAACTCCGGACCGGATGGTCCCGGGGGGCCCTGGCATCTGACTCCTCATTTTTCTCGCAGGGAAATTGAGGACATGCTGACATGGTAAAAAAAAGGTGTTTGCATATGTGCAATTAAAAGATGTGTCATTCAGAACAAATCCCTAATGTCAAACATTCACTACTATAACCTTCATATCCCATAAGGACATAAAAGAATAATGTTCATTTTAAGCATCCTGAAATAAAAACAGTAACACTATACTGTAATGATTATTATTTATCTGCTAAATTTCAATAGGCTTTACTCAATTTTATTGTGTTTTAGTAATATATAATATCGAAGTAGACTGTGTTCAAATATGTGTTTTAGTCATGTTAAATTAGAAAACACAACACTATTGAAATTTTTCGGCCAGCCAGATCGATACATGGGCGGGCGACTGGTGATGATGTCACAGAATTTGACTGGCTGTACGGTCGTTGACATGCAAATATAGTTCTTCCACGAAACATGGACGTCTTGTACAAGGATTTTGACACTAAAGCTTATTCCTAATTTCTTCACTACTCACTACATAGCGCACTACAGCGTCGATCAACATTTTGTAGCGATGTCTGACTCTACAATTTCAAAATCCAGACCCCTGCAATTTTCCCAGATGTCTCTGCAAAAAACCAATGTACAAAGCTGCTCACCAGATTAACGAAAATTCCATCATTGTCATTTTTGTTAAAGAAAGTATAAGCAGGGAGAGAAAAAAATCGATTAAAACCGAAAATAGAATTTGATGTAAAAAAATCTGAGATTTTACCTTTTTGGCCATGGCTCCCAGCACGGCGTGCATTGCAGCGCCATTGACGTGACAACTACAGTAAAAACACAGAGGTCCAACTCAACAACTATCAAAAAAAAAAAAGAATGTCATGTTTTCTCACCTAATCATCTAAGTTTATCAATTTAATTCAAAATATGTCTGACTCATTTTAAACTTTGCTTTTCATAGAAAGTTTGTGTATTAAACTACATAACTGTGAAAATTTCAACATATAAATATAAAAAATTCTAGGGGTATAACGATTAATCCCTGAATCGGTTTATCTAACAAGATCAATCTCTCTGAGGCAAGTTTTTTATTGAATCAAATTGAATCGACCCAAACAAAATTTTATGAATTGAAATAAATCGATCTATAATCGAAATTGGAAGATGCGATTTGGATTGACTTACAGTGGGTTTATTTTTACTATGACGTAAAAACTACCAAGTTCCATCACAGCCGACACCTTTAGAGCGATCGCACCCATTGATAAGGATGTGTTCTGTTTACAGTAGAAGACACAACTTTCTGCAGTCGCATCGCATGAGTATATGAGTGGCATCGCATATGACCGCACAGGGTCCCGGACCCTCGGACGCCCAGTAGCCCATGTGGTTGATCCGGCTTTGATAGCAAAGCAGGCAAAGTGTAGCTGCTAAGACGCTCTGGCTGGACTGATCATATCTGACACATGCCCAATGCCTGTAAAGTCCAGCAGTGACTTCCTGCTTCCTTTAAAGCACACTCAAGGTGCCCTGCAGGTTTTAGCACGTCTCCTTCCACTGAGCGGAACACAAAGGTGGGCTGACTGACATCACCTCTACTTTATAACCACCCTCGCTCCTTGACAACTAAACTCCCGTCACCATGCCCACTCCACCAAAGGACACATGTCACGAAGGAACACGCCAATATCAAATTTATTAAGAGAGAGTTCATCTCAACTCAAAAGGAGAATTTAGAAGCAGGAGATTAGAGACCTGAGGCTGATAGTCAAGACATCAAAGACTGATCACGGCTGCATATCTCCACGCTCTCTTTTTTCACTCTCTCTTGTCCCCCCCTTCCCGTTTTACTGTGACTCTCCCTGCCTGCGCTTCACGAATGCGTGGGTGAAGCTGGTTCCTATGGCAATGCCAGTCTGACTGGGCTCGACCCCTTTGCTACCTCTTTCAGAATGTCGCTGCTTCATTAATTATGAACATGTACGTACACAAACCTGCAGTGTTGCCTTGATAGTTTTTGGGACCATCTATTATTTAGTCAACACCGTTAGTATGGACACGGCTAGCATGCAAAACATCCCTTATTATTACCGGGAAAGGCAGAGAAACAAATGGGATTTCGGGGAGAAAATCTCGTTATCAGCTACACAGCCAAACATGAGCGGGTAAATAATGACACACTGTACCAAATGACACTGCAGTATCATGAGAAAATGAGCGGGCTGCTCTGCTCCGTGACAGATCAGCGCAAATGAACAGCACTAATGGGGCAGCGCAGCAAAGTCTCTGTTAAAACCCAACCAAGCTGCTTGGATGTGACATCAAAAACACACATTGAATTTTTTTAGCCTCCATTCAGCTGCTACATCAGCTAACAACATTGTTAAATTTAGCAACATGCACTTTCATGCTATTGGCATCTCCTGCCTGTGATGCAGCACAGCCTTCTCCACAGTGTCGGCGATGGAGGCGGGGGCTCAGTGGCAGCACAGCTGGGATCAATTGTGGCTGGGAGCCATTCCTCTCAGCTGTTTTTAATAAGAAAAAGTTTGAAAAGTGAAACATTTAAGTGGGTGGCTTCGGAAAAAGTCCACACAACGAGTTTCCCACACTCATGGAACACAGGTGTTTTCATCATGAGCATGGCCCTCCACCTTCAGCCATGCAGCAAATCTGCAGTGTCGTTCCCCCACAAACACACCAGTGAGGCCTCGTTAGCTTGGCTCCTCAGCGTGTCGGGAGAAAATCGGATTCTAGGAGCTGCTTGGGCATCCCCTCAACAGCTGGAGTGCCGCATTTTGACTCTGCTTTTCACCAACCTGCTCATCTTGTTTTTTTTTTTGCGCTGTTGCCCACACTGTGTGTGGAGGAACGTAAACCGTTATTTGACACCTGTCCAAAAGATTCGGAGCAAAATTGAAAATATTTGAATAACTTCTCTGATCTCTGAATGAGCTTCCCTCTGTGATCGACAGGATTTCATCCTGAACCTTGAAAACACTATTTTTTTGCAGGTATTCATCACAGCACACCAGGATTAATTACAGGATGATGATCAACACTGATTCGACCCTCTGTATTCATCCCTTTCCGTTCCTTCCTACGGCTGTCAGAGTTTTAACACAAACTTATTACCAGTTTGCTTTTTGGTGCACGTTCTATATTTTCACTTAAATGAATATTTTTTCTTTTGCTCTTTTACTACATTTTGTGGCATTACACCTTTTCTTTATAAAAATCAAGCTTTGAAATATGCACAATAATTGAATTATAACACCGTGTAATTTATTTACTTTGACAGAATCAGATACAAGTTATTTTCTAAATAACATACATCTTGTGTCAAATAACTAACCTTTTTTTTTTCAAAGCATTTGCATTTTGCTTTAAAACCAAAGGGCCACAATGGAGGGGTAAAAGAGCTGCATGGGGCTAAGGGGCCTCAGGTTACAGACCCCTGGTATAGACACATTGTTCCAAAGAGAAATTCATTCTATTCTATAGATCCATTTTTTAAAGAACCACATTGTGGATGCTGCTGGATGTGTGTACCAAGTGTGGTACCAAGTGGCTGGTACCAACCAGGCACTTGGTACCATGACGCAGACAGAAAACGAATGCAGACGTTAACTCCAATTATTTCCGTTTTAGTTTTTTCCGATACTGACAGAAGTTTTGTTTTGGAAAACTACCGGATTCTGTTCACCACATCTGTCTGTCTTAACGCGTCACACTAGGAACTCAGAGCTATAAAAAAAATAAACAAACAATTATACGTATTTGGAAGGTTTCTATGGGGAGAAAAGAGTCAGTGGGGAACCTGAAGAAGAGCCTTCGACTTTAAAGAAACTTGAAGCGGATGTCTACTGACCAAGCAGGAGTTTTATTTTGAGACAGTTGTTCTCACGGACCAGAAGCGGCGGTGATTGGGTCTCGAATGTTTCACACATGGAGATAATAAAGTTGCAGACATTCACGTTTTTTATTATATTTAGAAAATACCAATTTCGCGACGGTTGTGTCTTTTTACTTGGCTTTATTTATTCATCATACCTTAGTCAGACGTGGTTAAAATTAGCGTCTGTTTGTAAGCATCCAGTTTGATGTCTTCATCTTCATCACAAAGTCTAAGTTTAAACCAGCAGCAAATATTTGACAGAGGATGAAGATTCAGTCAAATAAAGTTGCTGACCTGAAGATGTTTCTGGTCTGGTCTGGTCTGAGGAATCTTGTAAAAGGGAGATTACTGGTAAATTAGGCATCCGTTAAGAAATTTTAGCACAGAAAATGTTCATCCTTTAAAAATTTATATTCAATGAATCATGATTTATGTCAAAACAAAATATGAACAATCTTTTTGCTCTGAAAGTTGATTTGAGACTTGGCTGAGTTCTCAGTGTTATACTAAGATTCTATGAAAGAAAAAGAAAACGGAATGTTGCTTTTATTGAATTTTTACAAACCAGAAACAACTTCTATAACTTGTGCTATCTTAGACGACCCCAGCCTTACATTGACTTGTTCTCCCTACCATGACAAAGGTGGATAAAGAAAGATTTCATGTAATCCATGGACACCAGTGAAGATCACAAGTCATTGAAGAAGAAATGTTCAGAGCACTGTCTAGTGGGTCTAGATGACCCAACTCCCAATGTTAAAATGCCTAGGATAGCACAAGGGTTACATCAAAAAGTTTCCTTCACTGAATCCTCATCATCTGCACAAAAAAAAACAAAAAAAACAAATGTTTTATTTTTAAACTAAATTCCTTGTAGTAGCATTTTCATGTGAAAAATACGTTTTTCAGAAACCAGAAGCTAAAACTTATCAAAGGCAAACTTAAGACCAGCCCGTGAAAATATTGTCTGACTTTAAACCGGTCTGTGACCTGAAAAAGACTGAAGAGCACTGTGCTGAACCAGTAGTACTCAACCCCAGGCCATGGACCAGTTCTGGTTCATGGGACAGTTGGTACCAGGCTGCAGAGAGGAAAAATACAAAATGCAAATATTCTGGTTCTTTTTTTGTTTGTTTTTTTACAAAGAGATGCTTTTTTTATTTTTTATATAGTTTTATTTGGGAAAACTTCTAGATTCTCCCCACCATATCCAACTCATTCTAGATGCACGTCAAGTCGCTCAGTCACATGTCCACCCACTACTTCCTTAAAGTGGCTGCACCAACTACTAAATTGAATCCCCCAATCTAGCAAAGTTAACACAAAACAAACATATTTTGAAGTTTCTTTTACAGAAAAAAGCCAGAGAGGAAACAGAAGAAAAGGCTTTGACTTCAAAATAAAAGAAAGCTGCTTTTAATAGACAAAAACCAGAAGTCTTCACACCAAATATAGATTTTTTTTTTTTATTGACAGTCCTTCCCACACTCTAAAAATTATGCATAATTTTCAGCAATTTAATTTTCAGGATGCTGCTAATAAAGTTGTTCAAATGGTGGTGTGGTGGACCAAACAGTAGAAGGCAAGGACAGCAAACAATTTTATCAAAAATATTTAAATTTATTTTTCAAAATGTGTAAATGGGCAAAAATGGGCCCTTAAAAGAGGTCAAAGTAACTAAATTAACTCAAGCTTTTAAATGTAATAGAGGACAACTGAACAGACAAACTAACATAATTAAACTGACCTACCTAATTGCAAACACAAGGGAACATATATAATGGCTGATCAAACCAACTAGACACACAAGGGGGGACTTAAAAAGACTAAGACAAAATACAGAGAACAAACTTAACTAATGTCCAACATGTGATGAATTAACATACACAACGAATGAAACTAAGGACCATCAAAATGGAAACTAAAGTAAAGAAACACAAAAAGAGTTCCTTGTCCACTGGGCGATGGTTCAGTCCAATTAGGCCGGCTTTACACTGCAGATCTTGATGCCCATATCCGATTTTCTGACTATATCCGAATTTTTTGACGACCCGCTTACATCATCTTTTAAAAGTGACCCACATCTGATTTTTGCATTTACACTATACAATGCTGAAACTATCAAACATAGACGTTCTGAGGACTACGTAGCAGCATTTCCGCATTCCGCGGACCTCTTTCGGACTTTTGTGACTGTGGTTGTCATGGAGGCAAGGCGGCGACAGAAGGAGGCGTTGCCTTGGGCGCTCCTGAGGGGATGCATGGGGGAGTAATAATGAGGGCTGGCCTGGTCGGCCGTCTTATGTGCTTTCTCTGAGTTTTGAATGAGGAAGTGTTTGCAGACGTTGTGCTGAACTAACAGTTTGATCCAAGTGTTGAATCTTTCCTGCGCGATGACACACGGGAGATTTCCTCGGGGTTCACTTTTCCGTTCTGAACCCTCAGCCTCCAGAGTGGGCTAAGAGACTCCAAAACTTTTGGGGGAGACACTTTATTTTTAATTTCTCCGACAGTCCCCCGCTCCGCGCTCACACCCCCGCGCTCACAGGAGAGAGGGGGGGCTCTCTCTCCTTACACACACACACACGCAAGCACGCGTGCGCGCGCTCACACACACACATGGTCCCCATCATACATGCCCCCCAAAGAAATAAACGGCTTCTAGCCTGCTGTTCCATAGCAACGGTGTCCCGCTTCATTAGTTACCGTTTGCGTCCCGACCGGGACCAGACCGGACCGAACATAACAGCGGTTTCCAACTACGGTCTGAAGCCTGAGGCTGAAAGGTAACAGCTGACAGCAAAATCAGCGCACAAAAGCACCTTAATAAGTCATGTGATCTCAGTTGGTGGTCTCCTGAGTTGCCGTCACTGACGTACGACTGGCATTTACTGGGGAATATCCGATTTGTCTGCTTACATGGCACACGCAAATGCACATATCCGATTCGTTTCCGATTTATTTCCACATATGAGAGAGGCCTGTATCTGATCTGAGAAAAATGGAATCCATGCGCTTTTGTCCTGCTTACACGTTCACCGATCAATATCCGATCTGTGCCACAAGAGAGGAAAAAATCGGAATTGGGTCACTTAAACCTTGCAGTGTAAAGGCGGCCTTAGCTGCCTGCTGAATATAAGGCCTCTGCTGACTGACATGCATTGTTGTTGTGTCAGCCCTGACTTGATGGTTCCAGCAGCAGATGGCAGCAGCAGCAACAATGGTTCCCTCAGCACTGGTAACTCAAAGCATAACATCAAATTAATAAAGCAAATTATAATAAAGGAAACTGAAACATGTTGATAAATGTGTGTTATTTTTGAAAAAGAAATCTAAAAGTATATGCAAACAAATAAAATGAACAGATTTATGTAGGGTGTGGTGCAGGAGGTTACTGCCCTGATGGTGTGGCAGCGTAGGCAGCCATCACAGGTGGATTCACGTGAATGATTATATATTAAAAAAAACTGTTTTGGTTAACTTTCTTCTTTTTTTTACCTGTAGCACCTCAAAAGTTGGTTGGCATTAAAGTGGTCTGCATCCTGAAAAAATTTTGGGACCACTGTGCTAAACCAAAGAACACAAACATCTATATTTTCAGTTTTGAAAAAGCCCCAAGCTTTCATAGGAGCAGTTGTGATAAACGATTTTAATCAAAGATCTCAAATCAGGGAATGTGGCCCAAACTGGTTTCTGTGGGTTCAAAATGTGCAGAGCTTTTTATTGGTTAGCTTTTAATGCAATAAATTAAAAACCCTGCAGGCAAAAAAAAATGTTCCAATAGGTAGATACCTAGAAGTAAAAGACAATAAAAAGTTGCACAAAGTGATTTGAGTTTTTCTTCATACCCATCTTGGAGGCAGAGCAGACACGAAGCAAAGCGGGCCAAGCGTTTGGCTTGTGTGGGTCCACTTGAAGTGTCTCTGAAGCCATTAAGCTCAACACAACCTGCTTTTTACATATTTTAAAAGCCTCCAGCACAAAGTCATTCGCATGCAGAGCAAGAGCATTAGGATGGCAAGGATGTTTGTGAGTGGTGCTGTAGAGTCCAACGTGGAGATACAAACTGCTCTGTATACAGACTATTACTTTTCTGTATGCAGACAACAATTGCCTCCAAACTATAGGTTGGAGAGTCTTACTTTTGCACACTTCTATCTGACACTTTATATTTGACAAGTTTATTAAAGATGTATGTTTTTAGCATACCGCAGACGTAGAAGAACTTTAACTCACTTATGTGCCAATGGAGTTAGGTTTTAAAACCAAAAGATAAAGAAGCTAACATGTTTTCCACATAACAGGGCTAACCAAATTAGTTGGTCTATTATTCAAACTTATGTCATATAACCAATGAGCTGCACAAGACTATAGGACAAAAGAGTCAGCGATAACTCCATCAGTCAGTTAAACTCTATTAACTGCATTTACAGTGACTGTCTGAATTCCTTCGGTACTCACTGCATGGTGTACTATGCAGTGCTTTCACCATTTTGAAGTGCTGTACCACCATGTCTGAATTCCCACCCTAATCCCTAACTACTAATAAACTATCTAGTGTGGGACTAAGTAGTGCCCTGGATTTTAAAAGCTAGTTGGACACCAGGCTCCTTACTTTATTTCTTTTTTTTAAGTGACGAACATGATGTCACCAATTTCACAACTAGTAGTAAAGGAATTTGGACACAGCCCACAATTTCAAAATCCAGTGCCCTAGAAATTTCTCAGAAGTCTCTGCTAAAGACCAGTGTGCCTCAAATATAGACCACAATGCATTGCATTTGAACAATTTTTGTGGGGGAAAAAAATTATCTAATGTATTTTACATTCAATGTTTTCATCTTCAGAACATAGTGGATTCATAAATAGTCATCAATGCTCTATTTATTAGGTTTCATATCCTGAAATTGGTAATGGTATATATTTGCCACTTAAAAAGCAAAAAAAAAAAAATAAGTATGGTGTCTGAGTTTTAACATCCAGGGCACTAGATGGTTTTTATATTGTTTTTTAGGGAGTAGAAAGGGAATTCGGAGATAGGCCAAAACTTATTTGTAACATGCTACACGTTAGCCACCTAGAAGCGTTAGGCACGTTAGCGCATTTACAAACCTGTAACTCCTATTGTTTTTGCAAAATGTGGGGGAAAAAACAGACCAATAGAGCTGAAACAAATGTTACAAATTTGACTAACAATATGCAAAGAATATTATAAAAAAATGTTCTTTCTCTTTTCGGTTTGAGGAAACATTTATGCATATTTTTTGGACTTGTAAGTACATTGAAAAAAATGAGATAAATTAACAAACCTGATAAAAAATAAATGTATCGGTACACATTTTCTTTAACATGGAAAAACATCTTATTTGGTTTTGTTAATTATGATAATATATTTTCATCTCAATTTAATTTTAAAAATCTCCTGATTTTATTAACCAAGTATTGTATTCACAAAATAGATTTAGCAAGAAAGCTCCCAATTTTGTTGATTTACGAGCCCAAATTAGATTTCACTTACACTCCATTTCCCCCAGTACAAACAAAAAAGCAATTAAAACATGGCATTTTGCTCAGCTTTATAATTTAATATAAGTGTATTTTGTGTTTGTATTCCCCCTGGCGTTTACTTTGAACACTTGATGTAGAGTTATTGTTCTTTGTTGGTTTTTTTTGCTGAATGTCACTCTGTGTTTTAAAATAAAAAATGTGACTAACATGCAAAAACAACACAGTCCATCGTCGCTATAAGTTAGCCGTGCTAGCATCTTCCCAATAACTAACTGGTTTGTAACCCGTCAAAAACAGATAGACATTTAGAAAGATCGCTGTGTACCACTGAAAATCACTTCGACATCATCATGAACAACCAGAATGAATCCATATATAAGCCACTCCGAATTATAAGGCGCACTGTCATTTTTTTGACACAAATTAAGGCTTTTATTCCGCCTTATGGTGTGGAAGAAATGTTTGGCTGTGAAACTAACAATTTCAAACACTGCATTCATTTGCTTCATTTTTAAAAATGGTCCCCTTAATGTTTTTACGGAGCAACAGATAAACTCAACCTTTAGACAAATTCCCGGCGGTGACACATTAGCGCGCCTGCTCCAGATGGCCGACACTACTAACCTTTAGTAACCATAAATCCTGCACCCTGAATGTATTTCTTGTTTAGACCTTTAATCCCTTGAAGAAAATCAGAATGCATCAGCGGCTTATTGGATCTCATTAAGATTATTATTCGCCACAATGCCCCTGGTTCAACGATACACTCAGATATTATTACATATTGTGTTTCTGGGTTTTTCCAGCCATTAAGTCTTTGGGGCAAAGAGAAAACATGTCCAAACAAACACCAGCTGTTTTTCAGTGCTCCGGATTTTACATGAGATAATGGGCTGTTAAGTGAATACAAAGCGCATGAGCACAGCCAAACACATTTGTTGTGAAGAAGCATATATTTACTCTCAGTTATCACTACGAACTGCCTTGAATATGCCAGATCACAGTGTTCTTGGGGATGTGGGATGCAAGCTTATTTGTGGCAAAATGTCATCAGAGATGCAGAGTAAATGACAGCCACTTCCCTCCCACAAGCTGGAAATGCGTCGTCACAGAGCGTAGGCCGAAAACTTTCCAACGTTTGGAGTGCATCAAAACTTTCTGCTTAAACAATTTTGGAAGATTAAGTAAAAAATAAGAACATTTAATTAATTCGATTTTTTTGAAAAATAAAACAGGAAGTTTGTGAAAAATGCCAAACCCAAGTCGAAAAACTTAATAGCTTTAAAAGCTTCAGTCCTTTAAGACTGAAAATTGTGTTTTTGGTGTTTTTCACATGTTCTTGTGGCATTTTTTGGAAATATGTTAAGAAAACGAAACTCAAAATTACATTTCTGAGTATTTCTTTGTTCAAATATTTGTGTATCAGGAGTAGATGAAGAAAAGGATGTTTTTGAAAGAGCTGTTGTGAAAATGAACTTGGTGGGTAAAGAGCTTCCTGCTCCGCTCCACTCTACAACGGGAAAGGGGAAAGGGGATGGGGTTGCTCCACACCAACTATTCTAGAAAGCAACATGGATTTTCTTTTTCTTTTTTCTTTTGGCATAAAACATCATAATAATCATAAAAAGATGTTTTGAAAACAGATCAAAAGATGACTGGAGTGGGACTTTAGCACTCCAGCTTTTGGACTTTACTGTTAAATGTTGTTTGAGCATTACTAAGAAATTTGCATTTATTCTGTTAAACAAATATGACGAGTTATAAGTTCTTCAACTCTCCTTTTTTTATTATAAACAGAACTTCAATCTTTTCAGTTTTCATAGTTTTATCCTGACCTTACAACTGAAGTGGGAAACTCGTTGTAGACAGCTGCTATGCCTACTAAACCTTTAGATGGCCTTCCTTTTCAAAAATGTCTGATATTCTTGCCACCAGATGTACTAATTTCAGAGAGAGGAAGTTAAAGTTAAAAAATGCAGAGAAAAGGACGTTTTTGATTTTGCACTTGAACCTCTTGCGACCTGGCATCCACATACATGGACAACACATTGTGGGTTAGTAGTTCATTTTGATTACCTGGGCCCCTGTGAAAACAAAATGAGAATTCAGAAACACCAGGGTTTAAATCTGTGTCCAAGGAATCCCAGACGTTGACAGACTCAGTGGGGTCCTCCCACTCCTTTAAGCAATTAATCAAACAAATATTTCATAAATTTAATGGATTCAGTGTGTCATGTACTTAATGTGTCTGATTGAGAGTCAATATAATGACAGCATTTAAATGTATATCTAAATGTGTAAGTATCCTAACTAGGTTTGATTAATCAACCAACCAACCAGCCAGCAAGCCTGCCTGCCTGCCTGCCTGCCTGCCTGCCACTAAGGAGACTTAGCTTTTTAAAAACACAGAGGGTGCTAAATAGTTCATGAGGACCCAGAACTGTGATTTTTGTTTCTCATTTTTTTCAAATGTATCGTTACAATAATAACAGGCAGCAGTTTGTCCAAATGGATGACTGTAAATCATCCCTACTAAATTTAAGCTGTGGATTTCCACAAGGATCAATATTAGGTGCCTCACTGTTTATCCTTTACATTAATAACATACACTTGGTATCAAATACACAAATACTTTTTATATGCAGATGACACAAGTATAGTCTGTACAGGGGAGAATCTCAGGGAAATTTTATAAACAGTAAATACAGAAATAGGGAAACTAAAACAATGGTTTGAAAAAAATAAACTGTGACTCAGTGTTAACAAAACTAAATTAATAATTTTCGAAAATCGCCACATTCCTGCAGATTTAGAAATAAAAGTTGCCATTGATAACCATGTTCTGGAAAGAGTGACTGAATTCAAGTTCCTTGGAGTAATTCTGGACGACAAAATAAGCTGCCACAAATAAAGCAGAGCTAAACTTGCTAAAAGCAAAGCAGTGTTGGGAAAAACACGCCATACTCTCACTCACAAAGCACGTTTACTAATATATTCATCCATAATACTACCATATTTACAGTACAGCATAGAAGTTTGGGGAAATACTTATAAAACCAACCTACAGTGTTTATATATCTTACAAAAAAAGCTGTTCATGGAGTGGACTATGGGACACATACAAATACTATATTTTTTAAAGTCAGGTTTATTGAAACTATGGGATCTAGTGAAACTGAAAACTGCTCTCATCCTGTATAAAGCCAGATACAACTTACTTCCAATAAAGTTACAGCAAATGTTCAAAGACAGAGATGGGAGTTACAATCTAACGCGTACCTGAATACATCAGGTTTTGTAAAAAGGGGTTGGAGCAGACAAGATTTCTCTTCAACCCACTCCTTTTCAAGCACACTGTATTGTTTTATGTCTTTTTTAAACCACTGCGTTGTATTTTTCATTTGTGTTTGAAATAAACTGAAACTGAAACTGAGAGGTAATCAAGATTCTTGTAAGTTTTTGTTTTTTTCACATGGTTTTGTGGCATTGTTCTTATGATGGAGGACATGTATAAAGAAAATTTAGACTAAAATTGCAACTTTATTGAAATCTTAGTGGATCAGGACTAGGCAAAAAAAAAAAAAACACTGTTTGAAAAAGCTTGTAGGTGTGACAGAATCTTCATAAGCAGGCAACTGTCCCTGCTCTATTCCGATGGATTTACTTGATCCCCTTCCAGACAAATAGATCTGTGTATGTCTTTGTTTTCATATCTGACCTGACATCTGGCTCTAAACTGTACGGTTTGATGTAGTTCACCATTTCTGTTGCACTGCTACTGTTTGGTTGGGGTTGTGAAGGGCTGTAAGCTAGCATGAAAGCATGTAAACAGATGGATGATGGGAAGAAAGGCTGGGCTTACTCTGCACCAAGGTTCCCGCCTAAATCTCAGAAGTAAATTTCTAATAAACTACTGTCACTCTGCAGAAACTATGTCCTAGAAAACGACACAGGTTTCTTGATTTTGGTTTAAAAAACAACATATACATCGTTAAAAGACCACTGTGAGCAATTTACAATAGATCCAAATCCAGCAACTAAAAAGGCTCATGTTGTAATGCATAAATAAGACTTTTCCAGAAAAAGTGAAGCTCAAAGTAACTTCCTCAGGTAATTCTAAATCAGCCTTCAATCTAACATGCAAATTTTCAGACAAGAAAGTGCGACTATAGTACAACAGATTATCATCGAGATCCCAGTGCTAATTACCACAATGCATTGCAGCCATAGCAACCTGTGTTTTACTTCAGATCCATGTGTTTCTTCATGTCATTTTTTCCTCTGTAAGTTGAGTTGCTTAACTGGAAGTTTCTCTAAAAGTGAAGACTGACTTGTTTTTAGTCCAGCCCCAAACACTGACTGAAGTACAGAAGCTGCTGCTAACAACGTGCAGCACTACTTATGCATTAGGCGCTTAACGAAGGGCGCTTTAAAAACGTTTCAAACCCTAATAGGCTACATGCTAAATATAATTTTAACATCGGCCAAAGACTAATCATTCAAATGATCAAATTAAGGACTCCAGGATTTGGAGGATTTGGCCAAAAGAGCCCGAGCTAGTTCCTGATTGGCAATTGGCCCACTGATGCACAGCTGCTGGCTTCACACAGCATAGCTTTTTCTGGGATAGAAGAAAATAAGTCAACTATTCTGAAATTCTCTCAGCTCTAGACCCAGAAAAAGAATTCTAGATAACATTTGACAGAAGAATTAAAGCAATCCCATCAGCAAACAGTTCGAATAGATGAGATGCAGATTTTAAACAAGTGAACACTTTCATACATGTTTCCATCCCAGAGGATCTCATTACTGTGGCCTCAGATCAGGACCCTCCTTTGTGCATGCATTTCCATCTTACATGCGTGGAATAATTTTCATGCATGCATGTGTGTGCATGCAAATGTAATGCATATTACGGGCAGACTTGTGTCCGAGTGCGATGCATATTTTCCGTTTAGAGCTGGGAGCAGCAGAGACTAGTGGAGGGGGAGACGTAAACTTTAAAGGAGAAAGCAGGAGGAAAAAAAGAAAGGAGTGAGGGCGAACATGGTCAGAGAGGACAGACGTGAGCTAAATAGCTGACTTGGCAACTGTAAACCAGAGAGGGAGGAGCGGGGTGGGTGAGTCATACTGCTCCGCAATGGGCTACTGTAAAGGACAGAAGCTTTTCCTTTTTTTTTTCTTCTTCAGGAAATGTGCTCTGTGTGGCTGGAGGTCTGGTAGATCATGTCTGCCTCCGGCAATAATAGCAAACGCTACTTTTGTCATGTTTTTATGCAGGATATATTATTGGCTTTTTAGCAGAAAGGTAAACATTGTCATAACACTTCAACACTAACTCCATAGGAGAACTTTAACTGTTTCGTTCTGTTCGTCCACTGGTAGTGAAGGAGGATGTTGTTACTCCAGGTATAAGAGAGCAGAAAGGCCCCCTCATCCCGGTTCATGGAAGTGTGGGCTCGCACAACCGTGTCTGACAATAGAAAAACCTAAGATGTCAGTTATCGATACAGATACCAGTAACTGTATTGAACTTAAAGTAATTTATTTGGGTCTGAGTGTGGTTTGATGACGCACATTCAAGAATGCTCTAAAAAGGTTCTAGTATTGCCCAGGATATTCACACTGGACAAGCAGGGAGGAGCTTTATGTTATTCCTTTTCTATTGTTTACAAGCATACGTCTGCCACCTACAGCTGGAAAAGGTTTGGTGCCAAATGTCGATGTAAATCTCATGAATCTCATTCCAGGTTTTTTCTTTCACAGCTCTATTCCAATAGATTTTTACACATTTACATAGATTTTTAATTGAAAGTGGCAGCTAGAAGCAATGTGTACGTGGCTTAAGTCTTGGCCTAAGACTATGTTCAAACCGGGCATGTGACGCACATATAAGAATATGCGTTCCTGAATGTGTGTCAAATTCAAGCGATTTAACACTGGATACTAGCGCATGTCTACCACCTACAGTTCAAAGTGTACGTCACTCCGTGTCCCTAAATGCTCAAAGCCTGACCATGTTTAACGTTCAACGAGTGTTCAACGGGAGCGCGTTTTGTATGTAAAGCCCCAGAACAGCCCGAAACACGTGTTTACTCTTGTTTATCTAGACTTTTTATTGGAAGTGGACGGTCAAATGCAGAGGCGGGAGGAACGTTCCCAAATGTAGCAGCTATTGTAAGGGCATGGCACCTTTAGGAAGTTTGGTCTGTTTTAAATGTGAAAGAAAACAGAAAAAAGAGATTTTTTGGCATTTTTGGTATTTAAACATCACTAGTTGGCATGACTAGTCAGAGTAAATCCTTTAAGCCAAACCCATTTGCTATTGAGAAACACAGTGAAGTACTAATAGACGTGGTGTGATGCTTTCTGAAAAGTATTTTATAATTCCACCAGCAAATACAAATAAAATATAAAAATTAAACCCTAATGCCCTGGAATGCTTATGTTTTGTCTGCATGACTTGTTTCATTTTACTGTGGTCAGAATATAGCATTATTTAGAGTTTATTTAAAGGCTTCTGTGTTTGCTGCTCTGAGTCCAAAAAGCTTTGAGAACCATGAACAGTTGCCTGAAAATGCTGAGTCATTACTTTTTTTTTACCACTGCTTAATCATGTGACATTTTAAAGTGGTTTGGTCAACACCAGTGACCATTTGTAGGTGCGTCCACATTAATAATTTTTTTAATTAATTAGAAATAAAAAAATAAAAAGAAAACATGACCTTAAAAACTAAGGAATTGAGCCTTTATCAGTTCTTCAGTACAGCCACTTCGTTTCTCCATAACATTAAAGGGACAACAGGACTTTTTTATATAAATTTGTGTCTTGAGTATTGTCAGCATTCATCACACAGATTTCAGTGGAGTTACTCTTTTATTCCCTTCAATTTTTTTATTTTCTGCAACATAATTGGAATTTGAGTGTTTGGCACTAATTTGTTTTTAAAAGGCATGACAATTATTTGACAATTTCTCTTTTTTCTTTATCTTTTTTAACAAACCATATTGAAAGCTAACATGATCAAACCATTTAAAACTGAAAACGCCTCTTCTTCTTCTTCTTCTTTTCCTTTGGGCTTTTCCCTTCAGGGATCGCCACAGCAAATCAGCTTCCTTCATCTTACCCTGTCTTCTGTAACACCAGCTGCCCTCATGTCTTCGTTTTCAGCATCCATAAAGCTCCTCTTTGGTTTTCCTCTAGACCTCTTGCCTGCCAGCTCTGGACTCAGCATCCGTCTACCAATACATTCTCTGTCTCTCCTCTGCACTTGTCTGAATCATCTCAGTCTGGCCTCTCTGACTTTATCTCCAAAACCTGTAACATGTTATTTCCCCCTGATGTATTTATTCCTGATCCTATCCATTATGGTCACTACCAAAGAGAACCTCAACATTTTCATCTCTGCTCCCTCCATTTCTGCTTTTTGTCGGTTCTTCAATGCCACTGTCTCTAGGCCAAACAACACGGCTGGTCTCATCGCAGTTTTGTACACCTTTCCTTTCATTTGAGCTGAAACTCTTCTTTTCTTCACCCATTCCCACCTGCCTGCACTCGCTTCTTCATTATTCTTGACTGTTGATCCTACATCCTTAAAATCTTCCGCCTTCTTCATCTCTTCTCCCTGTAACCTCACTCTTCCACTTGGGTCCCTCGCATTCACACACATGTATTCCATCTTGCTGTGGCTAACCTTCATTCCTCTCCTTTCCAGGGCAATCCTCCACCTCTCAAGCTTCTCCTCCACATGTTTTCTGCTCTCGCAACAAAACACAGTATTGTATCAAACATCAGAGTCGATGGTGATTCCTGTCTAACTGCTGTCTTTCCAAAAGCAGGAAGGATGATGAACAAGTATTCACAAACAGCTATACAATTATATATACATTTACTGTCAAACCCTATTCAAACCCTTAACACATTTAAGATATGTCACTTTTTTTCAGTTCTAAATCAAAATTAGGGATTTGTTTCCCCCCCT
Source organism: Oryzias sinensis (assembly GCA_037389245.1). Classification (NCBI taxonomy): domain Eukaryota; kingdom Metazoa; phylum Chordata; class Actinopteri; order Beloniformes; family Adrianichthyidae; genus Oryzias; species Oryzias sinensis. Next base: position 19,522,067 of record CM074490.1, read on the forward strand.
CATTTTTGCCTTTGGAACATCAATGTGTTACATTTTCTGAGATGCATGTCCTTTTCCTTCAATATTAATCTTGTTCAAATAAAAGTTACTTTAAGTCTGACTTTGCCAGGGGGCCTGACTCTAAATGTGTGCCAAAAAACGTACGCTTTGCTGCAAACAGGGCTGCAGCTAACAGAAGCTTCAAAGATAAGAAAAGTTTGATTTTGTTTGCAGAAAACCACATTTTGCATGGGTGTGGTCCAATGGCATGTGCAAACTTCATTTTTTATCACATGTTGCAGACTCCTCACAAATACTGTACAAGCTTGTGTGTGCGGCTATGAGTTGACACATCCCAATATGTCTTTGAACTCTGTCTGAGTGACACATAAAGAAGAGCTCTGCGCTGAGTAAAGCCCTCACCGCTCACTTCTCTCCGCACTGCAAAAACGGAACCTCAAGACAGTAAAAAAAAGGCCCTTGTTTCAAGAAGAAATGTTTTATTTTGTCTTGCAAGAAAACAATTTGTATTAGGAATTTTTTTCAATAGCAAATTCAAATCAAAATAATTAAAAAAAAAATTCTTAGTGACTACAATTTTTTTTCTTAAAATAGGACTTTTGACAGTACTTTTTCTTACCCCATTAGAAATATTTATTTTTTCATTCAAAGAAAACATTCTAAATTTGAAGTCTTTTTGACTAATTTCTAGGAAGCCTGTTTTTGCAGCGAGAGCACTTTTCTCCTGCCTCCCCACCAGCCAGCCCTTCAGCGCTGATTCTTGGGAACATCTGAGGGCTTTAATACAATTTGTGGGCAAAGGAGGCAGGGAGGAGTGAATGAAACATTGACTTCTATATAAGAGCACGGCTCCGGCAGTAATCTTGTTTGAGATTGCAGTGATGAGATTTTGGCTTCTTTACTCTGCAAGATGATGCAACTTTGGTCTTGAAAACACAATACAGCTGCTCTGAGTGCATGTGTGTTTTTGTGTGTAAGAGCATTTTACAATCTACGTCCTTCTGATTTTATCTGGAAACTCGGCTAAAAGCAGCATGTTTCCATATCTGTGTGCATGGAGAAGATAACGTCTTTTCTTCTTCTTCATGTGAAGTTGCTTTATGGTCTTTTTAATTGTTCTGGACACCACATAGGCTATACTGTTGTTGTTTTTCTGTGGCAGTAACGTGCTTTAGTTTTCGTATAAACATTTTATAGTTTTCATGAAGGAAATATTCATAAGGCAGGCAGCATCAACAACAACTCTGAGGCAGAATCAAGGTCAGGCTACAGTTCATGTTCACACAAAGAGCAGATTGAAGCGTGGAATTTAATGAAGATGTGGTTTTTGACTGTCAGTTTGAACTATACGATAAAGATGATGATTATCTAGTCTGTGCTCTTTTTTTGTGTGAAGCATTACACTTTAAAGCTAAGAGGATTTAGCTTCATTAGCTCGTCTTTTGTCTTTCCTGTGGCCAATAAAATTTTCCATTAGGCTCCTTTTACATTCAGTTTCTCTGCTTTGATGCCGTAAGGATGACGCTTTAGTCCATCTGCCTTCATCTTAAAAAGACACAACAGGCAAACCAAAGAGTTTGGATGTACAAAAGTTATGCTTTGGGAAAACGGAAATGGTTAAATGTATACTTTATTTTTTATTCATTTATTTTTTTTTCTAACTTGTCCCGTCCAACAGCTGGGCAGACAGATGAGAACTGAGGGCCTCTTGTGTTGGACATATTTTACTTTAACAAGAGGGGTTATTAATCTTCAGACAAACCAGAGGTATGTCTGAATAAACCCCTTTTGTAATTGAGGCCAAACTTTATTAATTCCAATCATGTTTAAAAATCTTTGGTGTTGGACCGGACGGAAAAGGAAAGAGGGGAAGAAGAGAGAGGGACGTTAGAGAGAGGGGGGTAGGGGGTGATAATAGGAGGGGAAGGGGGACAAGACCATGAAGCAGCATAAAGCAACAGGTTTACTGGTTGTTAATCATTACGGTAAGGTTCAAATGTAGTACAAAAAGGGCGGGGCCTGTCCACACACACACTCAAATGTTATAAACACACCTGCTAGTTGCAAAAATGTCCACATGTCAACATGTATACAAAACAGATAGTGTTCACACGCATACTTATGCCTTAAAACCAACTAGTGTGAAATATTTCAGTCATTCAATCATGCAAACTGTTAGTGTAAGGGTGAGCTAACACCTGTGCTCAGGTGAGTGTTTATGTTCTTCTAAAATGGATGGTGGAACGTGAAAAGAAGGAGGAGGAGCGCCCAGCCATCCCCACCCCAAGACCCCCACCGCAGCAGCAGCGGCAGCTGGAATCCCCCCAACGCCACACAGGAACCGGCAGGGAACAACCGCCGCCCGGGCGACCAAGCCCGCCACCCAGGCCAGGGCCAGCAATAATAAATGTAAATGTAATAAATGTATACTTTAAACTGATGTTCTAGTCTTCCTTTTTGCAGTTTTTAACCCCTTTGATCTGCAAACATTTGGTCTTCACTTCAAATCGGCAGAAATGTTCTCAACTTATGCTGAGGAAAGGTGTAAAGCTGCTTTCACACTGCCCTCAGCACCCCGCGTACAAGCAACCACGTCCTATATAAATACCCGTATATGCAGGTTTGGGGCTTCCACGTTTGAAAATTTTTTGTTTGCGTGTATCTACAGACATTTTTAACACCCCTTTTTGGCCCTACGTACAAAATGCACAGCCATTGATGGTGCATTGAAGGTTAAACCAGGTTGACCAATCAGAGACCCTGATTTGGTAGTGACGTATGGATGACATCTCCTTTAATTCACGAAAGTGCCACTCCATTGTAAATTGATCATGAAGAAGAAAATTAATAATTGCAGTTTGTGTCTGGCTGGAATTCTATGACACAAAGTCTTTCATATTTTTGAAAAGAGCTGTGATAGAAAAAACCTGGGGCTATATTCCCAAGATTTGTACCGTTTTGACATTTTGCATCAAGACTCTTCCAACTGTAGGCGGCAGGCATCCACTAGTAAATAGTAGTAAATACAAAAAAGAATAAGAATGCCCTCTCTGCTTTTCCAGCATCAATGCCACGGGGTAAATGCATGTTCAAGAGCCAGCGTTTAGCGCATTCTTGAACGTGCGTCACATGCCTGGTGTGTACGTAGCTTGGGATGCAGACATGGAGGACTGCACTCCTGCACGCCACTGAATTGACTTTCTTAGTGTGTCTGCATAAGTGTGATTCTTTGTAGTGCTTGCAAAGTCAACCAAACGAAACAAGATCAAATATACAAGTTAAAGTAAATTTAAATGATGAAACATTTCCCATCAAAACTTTACTTTGCCAAACTTATTTTTAAGAAACTCATAACATTTTCTCTGCACTTGACAGAAGGAATCACTTAGTGGTATTGTACAAACACAAAAATACATAGACTTAAAGTCCCACTCTGATACTCTTTTGATCTATTTTTAAAGCGTTCCCAGTGGTCTTTGAATTAGAATTAAGCAGTTTTTAGCCAAAATGTAAAAATCTGTGTTGTTTTCTAGAACATTTTCTGCAGGGCAGCAGTAGTTCATTAGAAATTTGCCTCTGAATAGTGGGCGGGACTGTTGACCCAGGGCAACTCCACCTCCCTTTCCTCTGAGCAGGGAGCTTGTGGCCCATCAGGCGTACTTTCTCATCCAGCCCTTTGCGTTCTGTTAAATATTATAGGTGGTATGTAAATCAAGAATGATTTGATATGATTTGATGTTACGAAAAAGCTGTTTTTTCAACTGAATCCTCTGCTCCTGATTCCCAATGATTTGAATAATAAAATACTCTAAAACTGAAATGTTATTTTAAATCTAAATTTTATTTATATACAGTATGTCCTCCATCAAGAAAGAAATGCCACAAGAACATGTTAAAAACAACAACAAGTGGATATTTATCCAAGTTAGTCTTTAAAGGCAAGTATTGTAAGTGTTTATATATTTTCTTTATTTCCTAGTTCCAAATAAACCATTAGATATGCGCTCATTCATGTGTGTGAACTAACCCGATAAGAGAGTAAGTAACTGCAGAGGAAACTTAACAATACAGTAAACTAATTTTAATAACTTCCATTTAAGGCAAAGAAAATGCTTTAAAAAAGAACTGCTGTCTTTGTCAACATAAAAAGTTCAATGTTTTTGGTCTCTGATCTGCATTAAGGGATTTTTTGCGTTTCAAAAACAGGACCTTGCGTAACATTATTACAAAATAATAACTCAGGTAAAACAACACTATCATTATATCTTTGAAGTACTAAAATATTTCTTGTTTTTTGAGGTTTTTAAAGCGCATTGCTGCTGAATGTTTTCTATGCCGAATCAGTTCTGGGCAGTCAACAACACTGTTTGTTTTTACCCATGATTCTCTGGGTTGTCATGGTAATGTATGTCTGTAGAAAACCTTAGGGGGATAGAGAAGTGATGATGGGAGAACATTTAGGGAGCAGCTGCAAAACATGTAAAAACTCTTCACTTTGATGGCGGGATTTGCACAGACATCACAAGTTCAGTTTTTAGACCTTTCAATAAAAAATGTAAAAAAAAAAAATTACAAAAGAAAAACTATTCATTTGTGTTTGACCTTGGCAAAGGGACAGCCTTGTTGAAAAAAGGAAATTACTTATATTGTCCAGCTTTAAAGCAGCATTTTAAGTATAATCATACTAAATTTGTCAGTCTGAGGAAACTGGTAAGAAAGAAGGAAAGATCATGCTTTTCTTTTGTCTAGCATTTTTTTAGACATCAAATCCATAAAATCTCAATTAAAAGGAACATTTTCTGACAAAATGTAGATTCTTGGTATCCATTAATAGGCTGCAGTGACTCCCTGAACCAGGATAGTATGAAGACAAACTAGAAATACAAGCACACGAAGCAAAAATGAACAAATAAATTCATTTTTTTAAAAAGCAGAGACTGGATACTGACAGCTATTACTGAGTCCTAAACAACTAATCGCACTTTCACCCACACGTTTACCACACAGCATATGCCTAAACAGCACTTGTCCAACACAGTGTGTGCTGCCAACACCTGTCAAATACCAGCAGTGTACTCAGGCTTTTTCCTCTTCCAGTTCAGCTCTCAGATGCTCTGCAGCTTGTTTGCAAGTATAAAAACGGGATGAAAGATTTTTCTGCTAAATCACAAAAATCACTTATTTCCACAACGTTCACATTTCCACGCTCCAGCAGATTTTTCCTGCCCACACACAGTGGCTTAAAACTGTACCAGGCCCGGCGCCAGAGGGCGGGCCAAGCAGGCCAGCCCCGCCCATTTACACATCAGGCCGCCCCAGGACAAGTGCTGTTCGTTCTCGGTATTGATGTACCCTAAGATCACTAAAAATGGACAATAGAACTTGACTAAACAAAACATTAGCACAGAATCAGAAGCAGTAAGAAAACTACTTCAGCGTCAGCGAAGCAAGTGTAGCAACAGGCCACATCAGGTCCGCCTCTTTGCTCTGCAGCGGCACTCCCATTCACTCATTCAGTCAAGATGACATTAAAGTTAACAAGCCTAAACAAGAATGCCTCAAAAAAAATTTTCCAGCGCAATATTTCTCTGGAAAGAAATGGAATTTCTGAGGTGCATGGTAACAAAACAGACTCTGGTGAGCATATTCAGTAAAAAGTACTGTTTTCTATGCAAACAGTTCACCAAAATCGGATTTGATCTCAGTGAAGTTCTGTCACTTTGAGGTTTGAGTTTCTGTTGTGAGAGTTTACACAAATGTGTTTAAAATGATTAAAAGAGGACGTATAGTAACTGTGCCTCCCAAAACGACCAACGCTCTCCCCCAGTGAAAGTAAAGTAAAGTCCAGTCTATAATGACAGGCTGGACACTTTTCTAAAATGTGTTAAATTGTGCAGTGTCATTTTAGACAATACAATAGAGTCCCTAAAGTTGAAAATACATTAAAAATATTTGATAAGTACCTTTTGATTCGTGCTTAATGAAGACTAAGATCATCTCAGTGAAATCCTAAACCATGCTGTGGTTTAAGCTCGGTGACCACAATATCATATGGAGAGAACTCTTGGTTTTCATCATTTGGATTCTGGCCTGAAGCCAGTTTATTGTTGCACTTCTTTTTCTCACCACACACACCACAACACACCCTAGTGTGGTTTTAAGAGTTGCCTTACATGTCTTCATATTCATGCAGGCTGGAGGAAAGACTCAGCTCGCGCTGCAGTCACTTTTAGCTCAAAGTGAAGCAGTTTGAAACAGACAATGTGAGTTTTTCCTCCACTTTTTCGTCTGTGATTAAAGAGAGGCTTTCATTTCTGCTTGCAGCGCATCACACATCCAGCTGAACTTATGAAGCTTGCTCTGGTCAGGGTCATTAAGCATGCTGTTGGGGATGTGGCTCAAGACAAAAGAGAGAAGAGAGAAAGCCGACATGCCAAACTTTTTGTTATGCTGTCCTAGAAAGTCCTGGAAACTAAAAAAGCTGCTCTTTACTTTTCATCACAGTGACTTTGCTGAATCCAGCTCATGCTCATGTGCATGTACTTTTATTTAAGCCTTTTGGTATCTGTGGTAATCCGGATCTCAATCTTTTGAAGGTTTATGATTTCAATTACAGTTGGATTTGCAGTCTTTGGCAGTGGTTGATGAAATGAGTGCCATTCTGGTTAGAACACGGTGTCAGACTGTTCAATAGGAATTGACACTCATGAAAGATTTTCAAACACACGCCAAAGTTCAATTAAAAACTATTTTCATTTAAAGATAAAAACAAGAAATACTTTTATTTTTAAAAAGAATCCCTCTTTGTTACACCAGGTGAATTTTCAAGCTAATGTCTATCCAACATTTGGAAACTACAAAGTTTAAAGCAAGATATGCCAATGTGTCAATGCCAGAAAAGCCAAAGTGGGTACAAAATTTGAAAGTCATTAGAGTTGGAGCAGTCTTCATGGTGGTTTAGCAATTAAAACCTTTCCTCACAGCAAGAAGGCCCTGGTTCATATCCCATCTGAGACCTTTCTACATGGCAGCGCAGGCACTGGCGTCATCAGTCAGATTTACAAACCTATGAATCCTACAGAGTAGCTTATTAACCATTTGATTGGCAACAGTTAAAGTGTGTTGTTTAAAAGTTCATTTCAACATTTTTCTTCCATTTACAAACTGGAAAAAAATCACCCAAATTGTTATTACTGACTTACTTTTACTTATAAATGAAGTCTGTGTGCCACTCCTTCTGGATGAAACCATGGATAGACTGTCTGTAGAAGTTTTCCTTTTCTTTCTTCAGTTTTTAAAGTCTTTCTGTATCAGTGGGGATCACTGCCAGTGACGTGTCTCTACAAATTCCTCAGTTTAGACAAATAATTCTCCATTTAGAAAATGATGCTAAAGAAAATGAAAGAATAACTGGAGGCTGCACTACCACTGCGTCACATTTGCTGGGATCACCAGCGCCCTCTTCCATTAGGTCTGCGTACTGCGTGCCTCACCTAGTGTATTTCTAATCTGTATTTTTAGCAGATAAAAAAAACTAAATGAATCACACCAATGTAATCAGCCAGTTGGCAAGAAATGAAAAAAGTAAAGTAATTTAAAAAATAATCTTTTATGACAATGTAAATACCGAAACAGTAAAACGCATGCATCAGCTGCAGTTCCAGTCAGGGAGCTACGAGCGGCTGGTGCTTCTCCTGCCACTTTCGCAGGTATTTGAAAAAGAAATTCGTAAATTTGATACTTTCTTTTACCAAAGAAACATTGAAATTTCTAAAAAAAATTACATTTGATTTTTTATTTGAAAAGTTTATTTGTTTCATTTAATTCATGCATTTTTTATGTGATGCCTCACCTTCCTCTCCTGACTGCACGTCACTGCAACATGGAATTTGCATTGTCTCCTTGTGCATATGTGATTTTTTTCAGGCTCTGGTTTCCTCCTCCAGTCCAAAAATATGCTTCAAAGGTTAAACCCTTTAACACTGGAGATGTCACTGGCGACGCCTAAATAACACACATTTTTTTGACATATCATGTATCTATGACTGTTCATGCAATCAAAGTCATCCAGCAGATTCTGATGTAGAGAAAAGCAGCTTTGCACATGGCTCTGCTTATCAACCGGTGCTCTCCATGACCGAATCGGCTGATTTATTCTGATTGTGTAAATACTTTCCTTCTGTATAATGTTACATATCAGCACAAAGCTGCTTTTCTTCACTTCAATCCACTGGAATTGCGTCAACAGTTGGAGAGTTACAGTAATCGAAAGAATGGGAATAAATGGGTCCTAGTTGTGCGTGTGAGTGGCTGCTCAACCCTGTTTTGCCCTGCGATGGACAGCCAAACTGTCTAAGGTTTTGCCATTGTGTTCTCTGTCCCGATCAGGCAGGAAACTTGTGATTTGGATTTTTCCCCACTTCACCCGTCAGTTGCTGAGTAGGCTCCAGCAACCCTGTAACACCAAACGGCCCTGAGAGCGGCTTTACAAAAAGCATGGCTAATGCTGGAGCTTTTATATATAAAAAGCAGTATTTCTGTTTCTGCTGATCTTAATTTGTTGTGATCTTTCCCTTTTTGGTTACATTCAGGTCACATTTTCTTCATTCTAACTTTTATTGCCTCAGAATGGAGTCATGAAGCAGTGATGCTGGGAAGTGCATTCCAACAATTCTGTTTTATTGCAAGTAAAGAGGGAGGAGGATATGTTTCTGTATTTTTCCCTCAATGATCCACCATAAATCTGTCCTGTATCATCACAGAGCCATGCCCATCACCGACGAGATGAAGTGACCTAATAACCTTTTTTGAAGGCCACCCTACAAGAAGATCTTCTCGGACCCTAAATATGAAGCATCTCTCCTAACTAAGAGACAGAATGATCTGTGCCTCTCCTCTCTTTTATTGCATCCGTCATAGCTGTTCTCAAGATATTTCAGACAACAAGGAGGAGACGTAAAGGACGTCCAGACCCTCGAGGAATTTGTCACCAGAGAAGGAAAAAGAGAACCAGAGGAAGAGAGAGACAGAGAGATGCCTGAAAGATAAGAGAGAGAACAGAGAGCAATCAAAAGAAAAACAGTCTGCTGTTTTTTTTCTCCTGCTGCTGGTATCTCAGGGTTGGAACAACAGATCCTTGTCGTGAAATGGAGGTACAGCTGATGTGCTGCTCAATCAGAGGAGGTAATACAATTTCAATAGTACAGTCTCCAGTTTAATGGCACTGCCAGATAGATTTCTACACTTAGCCGTCTCAGAACAGAAAATCAGAGGTGTTTTTAAGTTGCTGTCAGGCCTCAGTGTCTCCAAACCGCTCTTCACACCAAATCTGTTCTGTCTGCAGAACGGAGGACAGACGTAATGAAGCAGAATGGAGAAAGCCGGCTCCAGCTTTCATTTCTCCTTTACCCTGTCTTTAAGTTTCTGTCTGTTGTATCTCCATCCTTGTCTCTCTGTTTTTAACTCAGCCTCCTCACCTTATCTATCTGCCCATCACAGTTTCCTTATCCCCATTTTCCCATCTTTCCCTAGCATCCCCACTGCAAAGTCTTGATTTCTAGAGAGGGGTGGTGTAGCAGCAGCCGGCATACAAAACAGCTGACTCAAAACGCACACACATAACCTGCATGAATGGGTGTGCAGCTTGCAGGAATAGAGAGATGGAGAAGGATGAGAAGATAAATTTAGGGGAGAAGAAGCATTTCAGGGAGGGGAAACAGGGAGGGAAAGGAGGGGCTATAAAACCTTCTGTTAGAAGTTTAGGTTAAGATTAGCTCAGACTCCGGTACAACGAGCAGATATGCGTCAGCAGACATTAAGCAGCTCCTTCATCATTTATGCTACGAACAGAAGGCATGAGGTCAGCGTTTGGTTGTCTCATCACTTCAAAACAAAATGCTCGGGTTAATAAAACTGGCTCCTGGGAATCTTCAGGAAGCCTGAGACCCAGCGTGACTCCTGTTTTCAGGCACCTTTCCAGCACCCTCACAACTTGCTGTGTTTACAAATTGGCCAAGAATGGAGTACTTAAAGTGGTTAGATGACCTCAATTTAAAAAAGAAAAAAGGTTTTTGACAAGTTTCTTCTGGAGCGTATGCTTGCTGATCCGGTTTCTTTCCCATCATGCCTTTGATCACAATAAAACCATAATATGGCTGGCATTACCATAAATTTGTTTCAAAATATTTACTTTTTAATAGTTTCAGTAAATACAATAGTTACTAAGCTACCATATAGACTAATTGTGGAAAAAGTATGTTTGAACATACATAAGTAAGGTAACATACATTAGTACATACATAAGTAAAGTAATACATAAGTAAAGTAACATACATAAGTAACATGCAAAGTAAGGGTATTAAACAGCTTCATTTCATGCCTTCATTTTGTGTGATTGTGTATGTGTGTGTGTGCACTTGCTTGGTGGGGTGTGTGCAAGTGGGTTACAACTCGTAACAATAACTTCCTAATTACAGTTCCCCAGTGTTTGTGCAATCTTCCTGAAATGCTAACTAGCCCCCTACAGGGACTCTGGTTCATTATTAATCCATGTGCTTGCTTGAGTGCATGAGTCCTGGGTTGAAAAGTGTGTGCCTAGGAATTAAGTGTGTAGGCTCGTGCATGCCTGTCTCTGCATCTCCACACATCCCTTTTGCCGTTGCATGTGTCATGTTCACATATGCAACGCCGATTTGTGTCAGCACTCAGCATGAGCGGGTTTCAGCTTTTACGGCTCTGAATGAAGGTCATGTGTCAAACAGGTAAAGAAAGAGTTACGTTGACCCCCCCCATCACTACTTCCCTCTAGATGTTTGAGGAGGTTACATACAGGACAGGAAAAATCGATTCTTCGCCTGCACACTCTCAGGGTCACACACGTGTTAACATCCAGGGAATCACCATGTTGCAGGCATGTGTTATGGCCCGCGTGTCAAAGCTCCAAGGAAAATTGTAATACCATATATTCCGCGCTATGTGGCGCACTTAAAAGATTTCATTCTTTTTAAAAAAATATTATAATCAGAAGCACTGAACGGTATTATTCTGGTAGTATTTACTGATATTGAAGCAATTTTGAGAGGTTTACAGCGCTGTGTCAAAATGTTGGTCTTGTTTTTTTAAGTTGCAAACAAGTTTAAGTTTATTGTAAATACGCTAACACGACTGACGTGTAGCGATCAGTCTGTAGATTTTTCACATCCTACTAACAAGTCTGGGAGATCGCATAGTCACAGTAACAGATGTTTTAGTGGTTTGTTTTAGTTTATTCTTGTTTTTTCTTATATGTTGGACACAAGATTGGCAGATGCAAGTATTATTTTAACGCTAACATGTAGCTGTATCAGACTGTTTTTTTATTGTTACTAACGAGGGAATGGGATGGACAGAGGGTGTAGAAAGAGCACTAAATGCAAGAGGGATGACTGTGGTGCAGGGGAGAGAGGCTGCTCAGGACAGTGATGGGTGGAGAGAGTTTGTGTATGAATGAATGGATGGGTGTGGTAGAGGTCTGGTCTTGGTATGAAGCGGCAAGGGGAAACCAGCCTTGGCTGAGGCCCTGCTGTGGAGGTGCCCACACTGGAGTGTGCAGCTGACCCTGGTGCAGTGTGGTGTGGCTTAGACCAGGCCTTAGACCAGTCACACGCACACACACACACACTGAAGGAGGAGGGTTTGGGGAAGAGAAGGAGGGAGGTAAGAATGGGTGCCTTGTCTAGGCTACCCCACTTTGGTGGGACACAGCCTGGGTATATAGATAGATAGACTAACGAGGTTAGGAGGTATCATGTGGTCCCAGTATCATTTGTTTTAGTGGTGTCAGTCAGCTTTTTTACGTGTTGCAAACAAGGTTGGAAGTTACAGGTTTTAGACGCGGCTAACGTGTAACGGTGTCAGACTCTGTTTTTTAATCGCTTCCATAAGTTCATGTCTGTGTTAGCGTTATCAGTTACAAGTATTGTAACTCACAATCTAACGCGGCTAACATGTAGCGCTTTACAACCTCTTGAGTTACTTTGATCGCAATTCTTAAAGTCTGACTGACCAACTTATCTCTGACTCTTTTCACCTGCTTAATCCGCCATATTTTGGCGTGCATTAAATATGACATAAGTTAGAAAAAAAAGGCCATTCAGTGCACTATAGTGCGAAGAAAGATGGAATTCATTTTTTTCTGCTTCACATTTGTCCTCCTCACATTTGTCTCTAATTGACCTTCAGGAGAAACTCACACATTTTTCAGATGTTCGAGATGTTCGAGTGTCTCAATCTAAATAAAAAAGCACCATCGTTATTTCTGCTGCCTGCACTGTTTCCCCATCATGGGCCTCATCTATTTGATGTAACCTGTTTCTTTTTTTTTTTAAACCAAATGTTGAAATCAAAGTTAAAGAGAAAAAAAGGAGAATCTGAAGAAAATAGACAATGAGAAAGACTCATTTTTGCAGAAAATTACCAGACATGCAGAAACTGTTCATATTTATGCAGATGTCCCGTAGGGGGCACCGCAGGGCATCCCAAAGATCAACATTATGACAGAGACATTGCATGCTCTCATTCCTAACACAGAAGGCAACTTCCTGTCCAAATGAAATGACTTTGACAAATAGCAACTGATGAATTCTGAGCCTTTGATTGCAGCAGTTCCACATTACACACGGCTCTGGCAACCAGAGAGGTGGAAAAAAAATCCAGCAAATGGATGGGAGTGTTGAGGGACTCCCACTGCACACCAGCGCATCTCAAGAGTTCCCAAAGAACCATCCTCACAGAGATGCCTGTAGGTACAGAAACTGAGCTGTGGGTGGATATTTCACTCCTGGGGGTTCAGTAAATGATACAGCACGGCAAGGAAGAAAAAACGAGTCCTTCACAAACTCAGGTGAAGGTTAAGAGCAAACCTTGAGCACATTGACAAGACAGGCCGGATGCAAACGCTGTCACTTTTTATCCATTTACAACATGCTGGCGACTCCTTCCTTCAAAAGCTGCCACTTCTTATTACAAATGATTTGTAAAGTTTGTACCTGCCTCGTTACAGATGTAACCAAAAGACATGGACACTTCTGCTGCTGCAGCACAAAAAGCTTTTACTGGTTAACTGCTGAAAAGGAGATGTTGGAGCACCTTATTGCGTTAAAAGCTTGAGAATAATAAGGTTTGAGAGTTTCTTTTCTCTGCGTCTATGTGAGGGGCGCTCAGACCTTTGGTGAAAAATAGGCACTTTGTGACAGTGCAGTCCTTGGACTGGTGCAGCACACACTGCAGTGCTAATGCAGGATGAGAGTAAGACTTCCCTCAAAGATACAGATGTCCCATGATATCTAAATACTTCACTTTGACACAAAATTACTGCCATTTTTCAATCCCCAAAGCTAAATTTCCCCAAAAATGAATCAGTAAGGCTGTTATACTGTAACCTCGTCATGTCTATCTGTCATCCTGAGAGTGAGGCCCAGCTCTCCTCATCTCTTTCTTTCTTTCCATTTTCTATCCCCCTTTTTTTCCCTTCTTTCCCGCTCTCCACGGCACTCAGCCAACAATTGGATTCAGTCAGTGGAAAAACTCTGTTAGTAGTCCATGCCCTATGGGACAAAATGGCAACAACATCCATTGCTACAGATCATAGGGCGGGTCAAAATGTAACTGCAAGACTTTGTGTCTCGCATATCCATCCGCTGGGCCTCTGCATTTGAGCCGCACATCAAGACGGTTTTAACGGGCGTGACGGTTTAGCTGCACGGACACAAGTTGTGGCAAATGTGGTTTAAGTCCGGGGACGTCGCAAGCTCCCACAAGAGCCACTGCTGCTTCTTCTATCTTCTGCAAGTGTGAAACCTGACAAAACAGATGAGCAGCGGGTCTTCCATACCATCTTCCCCCTCCTTTGATGTTTTTGGCAGGGAAATGCCTCAACATGTCTCCTTTAGGTGTCACATTTCTTTGAAGTCTGGTGACTGTGAAAGCCACGCTCCATGATTTGCTTAATTCCGCTGCTCATTAAAGCAGTTATTGAGCCCCTTGTGGCCTTGAACAAAGCATTGTTGTTCCTTGTTTGTCTCAACTCATCAAATTAGTTTGTTTCTGTTACAAAGCACTTTAAGAGATTTTTATTTTTATTTTGTTACACCAGGCTGCATGTTATTTTTCGTGGAGGGAGGGGGAGGATAGATTAATAATGTGTTCTATTGCTGAAGTAGCTTTGCAGAGACCTGGGGAATAATTAGGAGCTGGATCTGATTTTACCAGGTCATTATTTAGTTTTTTATGGTGAGACCTAAGAGGACACATTGGTGCTTTTAAAGCAATTTCAGGCCTAGAGCTATCAAGCCTTTCCAATAAAGTTTATTCGGATTCAAGAAAAGAATGCTTTGAAGATGAAAGAAGATTTGATATGGTTGTAATTAGGGGTGAAACCAGAGGGGAGAGATAAATGAGCCTTCAACCCGGAATGAGCTGTCGCTGTCCATGGTGCTGAACGCGCTTATGCGTAAACCCGGGTATGAGGACTCTGGGACCGACGCCTGTCCCGGGACAAGGAATACTCGGTTACATCTGCACAAAATCTGGCACACTGAAAACAAATCTTCAAAGGCTAATGAAGCTCAGGTCAAATCTGCACAGTTATAGGCAGCTGAAAGGAAGAATCCAATCAGGCACCGCGCAAATTCACAGGGGACTGATCCTGTGATTCTCATGATCATGTGCGCGTGATTATTAATGCAAACACGGAGAAGGCCAGCAAGCTTATTGGAAATCAAAAATTCGTTTAATTCAGCTCACACACGTAGAGGTGCGCACATTTATGACGATAATCACAAAAAAGCATGGATTGATTTCAGAATCGCAGGAGGCTCGTTGTATATGTTTTTCTCAAAGTTGCCTTCGCATATTATTTTTTTTAATAAATCCAAGCAATACAAGATGCAAAGCTGGAGCTCCGTGCGCCATCTGCTCATGTTCGCCTGAAAGCTTCACTTTACCTGATCCAGATGCCAGCATAGAAGAAGACGGTGCTCCTCCACACATCGGTCCGCTCGCTGCCTCCTCTTTTCTGTTTCAGTCTGTCCGTTACTGATGCGCCCCTGCGCTCTGCTGTCGCCCCTGACAGGAGCTGTGACCGGGATCCGCGCGGCGGTCCCAGCGGCTGTGGTGCAGCGTCCGATCCGAGGATTTTTTGGAATTCAAAACGGCGCCTGGTGTGATGTGCTGTCTGCTCACCGCTGCCTGCTTCCTCTCTCCTCTCTCCTCCTCCTCTCTCCCCACTCAGTTCCTGCGTTTCACACTGCGTCAGGACTCGCTCTCCTGCGCGCTCTCTCCTGTTTAACTCTCTTCTGTGCGCGCGCACGGGAACAGAAGGTGATGCATTTGGTGGAATGGAGTTTCTATTTGCGCCCTGTTGTCATTCTCTTCGCTTCTATCGCCCTCTCAGACCTGCTGCTCCAGTCAGCTGCTCTTTCAGCGCAGAAAGGCTTCCGTGGCTCTCGAAGCGCCGCACACAGCCGTGGAGATGGCGCTTTCGCACGTGAAGTGGGAGATTGCCCAATCAAAGCCAATCTGAGGAACTTTTTAGGCGAAAGTGCCTCGAATAGATGCAAGTGGAGCTGCAATCATGGGAACTGGGGCCAGCAGAGATGTAGATACTTGTGTGATGGGTGGAGGCCACATTGATGCGTTTTTTCTCCCCAAAAGATACACGGGGCCCGAGCGCTGTCTCAAATTGGCCGTCTGCCTGGATGCGCTGTGGAGCGATGCAATGACCTACCAGCAGTCTGGCCAGAATAACTTATTTAATCACACAAGCACGCGCGCACACAGACACACAGTGGAAGAAATAAGCAAGTCATCTTAATGACAGACTTAATGAATAGTAGAAAATCAAGAAATAATATTAAAAGAGTTATATAAATTAATGTCCATTTCATTTAACAAAATAAGTATTTGATCCCCTAGTAACCAGTAAGAGTTCTGGTTCACATAGAGCAGTTACACTCTCCCAATCAACCTGTCACCTGAGTTGAAAACACCTGTTTAAACTAATCAGATCAGAAAAGACACCTGTCGGCAGAATCAGTCAATCAGTCAGACTCCAAACTGTTCAACATTGGAAAGACTTAAGAGCTTTCTGTGGATTTAAGGGAGAAGATTGTAGACCTGCACAAGACTAGAACTGACAACAAATCCATTTGCAAGAAGCTGGAGGTCAAGGTGGCAAATGTTGGTGCGCTTGTGCCGAAAAGAATTACAACATGACCATCAATCCACCTATGCCTGGGGCTTCAAACAAGATCTCACCTGGTGGGGTTTCCATGATCATGACACCAGTGAAAAATCGGACTAAAACAACACAGCAGGAGTTAGTGGATGATCTTAAAGCAGCTGGAACCACAGTCACGAGGAAAACTATTGGTAATATTTTATGCTGTAAAGGTTGAAAATCTTGCAATGCTCGCAAAGTAGTCCTGTTGGAGAAGGCACATGAGAAGGCACCTGAAGTTTGTCAACAAACAGCTTCATAATCTAGAGTGTGATTAAGAGAAGTTGCTGTGGTCAGATGAAAACCTATTTTGAGCTATTTGACATTAACACAGCGCTTTGTGTTTGGAGGAAGAGAAAGTCTGTCCATGAACACCATCCCGACTGTTAAGCATGTAGGTAGTGGCAGTGGAGGCAGGTTGTCCAATGACCGAAGGGTCGGTGGTTCGATCCCCGCTCCACCCAGCCAGCTATCATTGTGTCCTGGGGCAAAACACTTCACCCTCCCTGCCTCCAGTGCGGCTCCACTGGTGTGCGGATGTGTATGAATGTGCCGGTGATGGTCAGAGGGGCTGTAGGCGCAAACTGGCAGCCACGCCTCTGCCAGTCTGCCCCCAGGGCAGCTGAGGCTACATTAGTAGTTACCATCTCCAAGTATGAATGAGGAGTGAATGAATAATGGGCAAATTGTAAGCTCTTTGAGTACCAAGAAAAGGCGCAGATATATCTAATCCATTATTATTATTAGAAACATTATGTCTTTTTAGGGTATTGTTGTGCACAGGGCTACTACCCCATGTGAATGGGGGGATGGACGGAGCCATCTACCATTAAATCCTGAGTGAAAACCTCTTTCCCTCCCCCAGGAGTCTTAAAATGGGTCATGGATGGATCTCCCAACAGGATATTGACCCTAAACATTCAGCCAAGGCAACCAGGGAATGACTTAAGAAAAAGCACATCAGGGTCATTGAGTGGCCCAGCCAGTCTCTGCACCTCAATCCTATAGAAAACGGATGGAGATAGCTAAAGCTCAGAGTTGCCAGGCAACAGCTACAAAATCTTAATGAGTTAAAAGTCATCAGCAAAGAAGAGAGGGTCAAATTTGTTCCAATGTGCAGAAACCTGGTCAGTAACTGCAAGAAACGTCTGGCCTCTGTGCTGCTAATAAGGATCAAGCCACAGGGTACTAAGTCTTTCCAGCAAGAGGGTTCAAATACTTTGTTATACAATGTATGTAAATCCAAAATCACACTTTTCTGATACATCATGTATTGAACTGTAAGAACACCCCTCCCCTACGGTCTTTGTGGTAAAAACATGAAACCTTTCCTCTTTGACAGTCAGCATCATACTTCACCGTCAAGTTGCAAAGTCCTATCTTTTTTCAATCATTACCATTTCCTCTAAATATATAAATAATTCACCTGCTTCTACAACTACCACATCCTAAATCACTGACACTTCTGCATGGAAGAAGGAAAAGCCACCAAATCCAAAAATCTAGGAGGTCGTTTGAGGTCATTTTGGTGTAAAGTTTAAAAAACACACATCTCAGATGTAAAGAGCTGAGATAGACACATGAGTAATGAAAAAGTATGTAGCTTTTTTACCGTCTGGAACCTGTTCAGAATGGGCTCAGGTGCAGCTCCTCCCCCCATCCACACTTAACATATGGCTGGGCTTTACACCTGAACCATTTCTTAGCAATCAAGTTGTCCTTACTCAGGTTTTTGGGGGGAATCCAGAGTTTTGCCCCCCACTCTCTGGCCTCAAAGAGTTTGAGGCCATACTGAATGATAATCACAAACTTGTGTGTGAAAAGAATGATTTTAATCTTTTAATGCCATAGGTAAGTGCGATTGTGTTGATTTACTTTATTGAATTATTTCAAGCATTGCAGTCAAAGCAATAAAGAATGTACACAATGTACACAGATTTATCAAACTTATTACAGAAATGATTAAATGCATAGATTAAAAAAACAGAAAATAAAACAAACAAAAAAGACACTTAAATCACATTTGCTTAATAAAATATAGTGATCATTAACTAAAGTCATATAGAGCTTGATTTATTGCTTGAAAAAGATTTGGAAAGAAGCAATCTTATATAATCCCACCCCTACTGAGTTCATTCATTTTATAGTTTTGCATAGTTTTTGTAATCCGGTTCTGATCCGAAACATTCTTTTCAAGTTACAAAATCCAGTGTGGTGCAGGAGTAGAATGATCAATTTTTGATTGGAAGATCGCACGTTCTATTGCTGCCTGGCCACGTGTCGAAGTGTCCTTGGGCAAGACCTCCACATTGCTCCAGGTGGTTATAGTTATATATTATGTGTGTGTGCATTGGTGAATGAGACTGTGACTGTAAAACGCATTGAGCCATAAAACAAGGTGGAAAAGCGCTATAAAATAAACGCCATTTACCCTACTGTATGTCCTTATTTAGTGCTAAGAAAGACATGGTGTAGGAGCAAAACAAAAAAGTTAAGTAATGTAGGAATTTGAGAACGAGATGCGCTAAAACAGGAAGGTTTTATAAGTGGCAGCATTCTTATTTGACAGTTTTTTCAAACACTTTAGCTGAAAAAGTTCAGTGTGTATGAAGGCAGCAGCAGCAGCTGTTGTTTATGAACTCAAACCACACAACCACAACCTGACAAAGCAGGAGGCCAAGGTTCAACAAAACCACACGTCCAGTTAATAGTCTGGAGGATTCAGCAGCACCAATCTTAGGGAAAATTGATTTATCAAAATTTAACGGATAATGGTCAGTGCTGCCATGAACTGAAATATGCAGGACCAAAGCTGTAGAATGCACCAGAATTCATTATTATACAGGAAATCCCAAAGCAAAAAACACAAGAGATGATTTATGTAGGAAGTATTGAAAAATCTTACACAAAAAATAAAAGGTTTGGTGTAATTTAAGGACAGAACAGCCCTTCAGAGGATGTATAGACTTTGGCTATTTAATCTTGGTGGTGCAGGCTGTGGCTGTTGTTGATAATATTTCTGCAAGGAATTACTATGGGAATGGACGTTTGAACTTATCTATTGTTACCATATGGAAAAGTGTGAGAAAGTGGAGCCAGCAAACAGTTGTATATTTGTAGGAAGTTCCGGATGAATCAGTATAAAACTTTGCGATTATTAATGATAGAATTTACAGAACACTGGTATTTTCATTTTTAGGGATTGCCTCTAGTTTTGCTGTTGTAAAAACATGAATTTCTTCAAGTCAATGTAAGGGTGGGGTCATCTAAGATAGCACAAGGCTAAACAGCAGATAGAAGATCATTTTTTTAAATAGAGCTTACGGTGGCCCAGAAGGGTCACAACACAACACATTAACTTTACACACAACACATTAACTTTACACACAAAACATTAACTTTTCACACAACACATTAACTTTACACACAATACATTAACTTTACACACAACACATTAACTTTACACACAACACATTAACTATAAAAAATATTTGTGTTGGAGACAGACTTGTTATCACACAATTTGGTTTTCAATTAATTTACACAATTCAAGGTGTGCATCTAAGTGTCTGCTATATTGAACTGAAATGTCTTGTGGAAAAAGGTAAAATTCCCTGCATCCTCTTTCTTTCTATTGTGTTAGTCGCCAATCCTGTTACTGACAAGGCAACTATCAATCATAAATAACAAACTTCTGCTCGAGTTCTGACTTACAAGTTACAAGAGTTATCCATCCATCCATCTACAGTACCCGCCAAATCCCTTTCGGGGTCACGGGCTGTTGGAGCTAACTCATCCACTTATAGGTGAAGGTGGGGTACACCCTGAACGGGTCGCCAGTCTGTTGCGGGGCCCGAGCCAGAATTAATTTAAATAAACCTTCCTCTCTGTTGTCTGCTTTTACATTGGTTACCTGTCAAATTTTAAATTGATTTTAAAATTTTACTTTTAGTTTTTAGAGCCTTGCATGGTCAAGCTTCGACATACCTATCTGACCTTTTAACCCCATCCTCTCCGGGCCGATCCTTGAGGTCTTCCAACCAGAATCTTTTAAGCGTTCCAAAAACCCGCTTTAAGACTAGAGGAGATCTGTCATTTCAAGCTGTTGCTCCTCGTCTTGGGAACTCCCTCCCATTGTGTTTTAAATCTCAGGTCATGACGTTTTTATTTAGGAGAGCTTTTTAGTTGATTTAGTCCTAGTTTGCACTAATGCTTTACTGTGTTTTATTTTACCATTATTATTATTGTATTATTATTGGGTGGTTTGGCTACTTTTTGTGTGTTGATATGCTTTTATAAAAGCTCTTTGTAAAAAGCACTTGTGACCCGGCTTCTGAGAAAAGTGCTATAGAAATAAAGCATCTTCTTCTTTCAAAACAATTGCCAATTATTCCCAATCCCTGTAAATTTGCTTTTTAGCTGCTGGAGGCATTTTTAAAAATTTAATGGAGCAGAAATTCCCTTTATGGGGACCTGTTCTGGGTACCTTCGCCTTCACCCAACAGAGGCTGGCTTTGCTCCAGCACTGGTTGACCCCTGGATGGAAATCGTAGGTTCTGAGGATGGATGAATGGATAGATGGAGGGAGGGAGGGATGGATGGATGGATGGATGGATGGATGGATGGATGGATGGATGGATGGATGGATGGATGGATGGATGGATGGATGGATGATGGACGGACGACGGACGGATCGGACGGACGGACGGATGGATGGATGGATGACCATTCCCTATATGTGTAAGTAAACAAGTTAACTTCATTCTGTATCTGCATCTTAATGTGTTCCCACACTTGTTTTTCAGTTTGAATGAAACTGTCATCTCCAGAAGTGTGTGATCTTCAGAGTCAGTCTTTTCTGGTGCTTTTTATTCAGCAGCACTTCTCACTTCTCCATGGTCTTCTTTTTGTGCTCACAGAATAAGGAACTGTACTTTCTTTGTAGAATGATTTGTTTTCTCTTTTTTGTTTTTGTTTTAGAGTGTTTAATTTTTTCACAATTGCTATCATGCCACTACAATTACACTGAATCTTGACTGAATTACATTCCAGTTAATTGACTTTATTGACCAAATTAGACTGTTTGAATTTAATTGTATGGATTTAACTTTTATTATCTTTCATGTTTCTGAAATTTTATTTGGCAGGACTGAGCTAAATTGAATTGAATCATTGATAGATGTGAACAGGTGCCACATGCAAATTTCAAGTCCTTGGATCTCTTCACAAAAGGCACTAGAGCTGATATGATTCAGGAGAGTAAAAAATATATTAGAACAACACAGATAGCCTGATATCGCTGCAGTCACAGATTTGCTTCTAAACCCACCTGAGAGCTTGCAATGAAGGATGCCTCGGGATTTAAAAATTTCTGGTTCTGATCCTTTTTAATCAATTTTAAAAGTATTCCCAGTGGTCTTTTTACGATTTGTTGTTTTTAAATAAAAATAAAAAAAACTTAAATTTTCTAGGGACATACAGTGAGCCAAAAGCCTTTTAGGACAGCCACCAATTGTGCATAAAGAGTCCCTTTGAAAAGATGAGAGAAGCCTGTAATTTTCACCATAGGTAAACCGCAGCTATGAGAGAATGCATTTGGGAAAAAGACATCCAAAAAAGTTACACTGTCTGATTTTTAAAGATTTTTTTGTAAATTATGGTGGAAAACAAGTATTTGGTCAAATACATGCCTCTTAATCTTTTTTAAATGAGAACGGTACAATTCATGGCTGACTTTTTCTGCCCCATTGTGTTTCTGCAGAGCGGCAATAGGTCATTAGAACTTTGCCTTTGAGTTGTGGAATGGGACAATTGGCGCAGAGCAAGCCTGCCCCACTTCCTGTCACCCATCTATTTACATGCTTTCCTGGTAGCTTACATCCTCCCACACCCCCAGCCTTACAATCGTGGGTTCAACAAAATGGTACGCAATAATGGGACTATCCAGCCGTTTGGAGCGAAACCAACACCAGAACCCCCAAAATGCATCTGGCTCCAAATAAAATAGGGATCTAGTTGTCTACAAGTGGATGCATCAAAATGGAGCGGAGCAAGGAGGTTGTGAACCGGCGAGTGTATCGTATGTATGTCACAGATACACACCCTTTTCAAATTGCATTTTTTCATCTCATCCTAATTTAAAACGATTTGAACGAAGACATACTCACAGAAGTAATTTAACCATAATTTTAATTATATATTTCTCTCTACCATCAGAAATGCTACAAACAACATGTTAAAAAAACACAATTATGGTCAGAGTGGGTCTTTAACCTTAGCCCAAAATCTAAGAATATTGTGGCTTTTATATTCCCCACTTCTGACATGTGATGTCAGAAGCAGGGTGGCAAGCCGTAAAAGAAGGATTTAGCTTCCAAAACGAAGGACTGGATTACGTTCCCAGAAGAACTTACAACAACCTGAGATAGCTGTGGACCGAGCTTGGGAAACAGCACCATCTACACCATCTGAAGAAGAAATGGAGGCATCTCCGAAGCCGGGGTCCCTCTGGTACTTCAGGGAGTGACATGCTGACCATTATGACGGATTTCTTGACTACTCAGCAAAAGAGAGAGGAAGACCCTTACTTCACCACCTGAGCGGATACCTCCAAAGTCAAGTGCAGCAACCGCACACCAAAGCTCCGTGCAAATCAAAGAGCAAAGCACCACGAACCTCCAGTACATCAACAGCAAGCAGCCCAAGGTATACTCTACCCACTCCAGCAACCCGTCATTTGCCGGACACTGAGACCTCATCATCTGCTCAGATGACTTGACAGTACTACAATTTCAATGGTGTCTTTTTTCTGATCCAAAAATTCCCCCTTACCAGACTGGTGAAGACACTGAAAACTATCTGACGAGCTTTGAATTTATCGCTAAAACATGAAATGCATGAAAAAAGAGGGCATACAAAGCCATTTGGTTCCACTGCTGTCTGGTAAAACTCTGGAAGCCCACACAGCAATGGATGAAGACCGAGCCCACTGCTACAAAGACTTGAGACTTTTTGTTGGCTAAATTTGCCATTTCACCAGAGACTTATAGGCAGCAGTTTTGCTTCCAACATCTGTGTCAGCATGGAGAAAACCCAACAGAAACCTGCACTCATCACCTGAAATCTCTCTATCCTCATGGTCCAGCCGAAGCGGCACACTAAGGAAGTGATCGGGGAGGCCATTATCTTGAAGCAACTACTGCTGGTTACCAGCTGATGTCAGGCCAAGCAGAATGAGCCAGCAGAGGGGATTGCAGCAGCGAAGTTGGCTGTCCAGTATCTCAATGCCAGGAGAGGAGGGCGAGCTCCACGCTCCATGGGTGCAACATATCAACCAGCCCTGCTGTTTTAGCAAAGAGGTTCGAGGAGGGAAAATGCTCCAGGTACCACCAATAAGGCAGCAGGCTAACGCTCATCTGGTAAGGACATTGTTTGCCTCTATTGTCAGCAACCAGGATTAATAAAGCCTTCAGTGTGCCCTATTCGTAAATCTAAAGTCCCTGGTGCATGTTATCCACCTTGACCTAAGAGTGAGTACACTGATGATCAGGACTTTAAAGGTCAGCAATATATTAATGTGACTGTTAGCGACTGGTCATCAAGCGCGTTGATACTGAAGCTTCATCTCATGGATAAAGCGCAGTTTGGTGCCAACGGGGACTCTGGATTATAGCCGGAAAACAGACATTCTTTGTGTTCATGGGGATAAGCATCTTTATCCCAAAGCTGAATTATCTGTACATATTGATGATCAGGCCTGTATATTAACATTTGCAGTGGTAGACAATTTACCTGTAGATGTAGTTCTCTGATGATCTACCTGTGCTCATGGACTTGCTGAAAAACAATTAAGCCATCAACGTTATGAAAAACACATGATAAAGTTGATGAAAATTTCTGGTGCTGTACTCACCGAGCTCAAGCTAAAGCAAATGTGCCATTTGCCTGACTTTGATGACAGCCTTTTTGAGGGTGGTAAAATTAGGCTAAAGAAATCTCGCTCCCAAAAACATTTTGAGAAAAAACTAAACTTAATCAGCCCAGAGCCAACAGATTTTGTGGGGATGAAACATGGGAATTTTTCTGATTTACAAAAGGAGGATAAAGATTTGAAACCTCTGTTTGCTAAAGTCGCACAAAGTAATGACAAACTCTTTGGGGAGAAATCACAGTTTATTATTGACAACAATGTCCTGTGGGTAACGAAAAGGCGTCTTGTTATACCGGTTATTTGTAGGCCACTTGTTATGCAACTCGCTCACAACGTTCCATGGGCAGAATATTTAGGTCGACATAAAACATACCTCGTAGAGCAGCATCTCGATTCTACTGGCTCTATGTATACAGATATACAGAAGTAGCCAGTATAAATTACATATGCATTCATATTCTTGCATGTCCTACCTGGTCAGAAAAACACGCCCAACTCCAAAAATCAGACAGAGTCTATTAATTACTCCTGTAATATCCACTCCATTCTGGAAGAATTGCTAAGGGACATTAGAAATCTGCTTATTAAAAGTAGTAGTGGCCACGAATATATCCTTGTTGTATGTGACTATGCTACCAGATTTCCTGAAGCCTTCCCACTGCGCACTATCACTGCCCCCACTGTTGTCCGAGCCTTGGTTCAACTGTTTTCCAGAGTGGGGATCCCAGATGACATCTTGACCAACAAGGGGACTAACTTACTCGCTGATGGTGCTCTTTCTACACAAACACTCGTGGCCCTGCACCAAATCCACACTGTATCACCCACAAACGGATGGTCTGGTGGAGAGGGTCAATTAGACACTCAAAAGGATGCTGCAGAAGTTTGTGGATGACACAGGTAAAGACTGGGGATTCGGGTTGCCATTTCTGCTTTTTGCTTCCAAGCAGAGTAGTCTCAAGCCTCCACAGGATTTTCCCTTTTGGCTCCCAATGTGGTGGGATGTCCATGACCATTGGATCTGCTCCGGAAGAGTTGGGAGGCTCTGTCTACCACGCCTACAGGCAAAGGGGTAATACAATTTGTGTTGGAAATGAGAGAAGACTACAGGTATAAAGAGGAGGCAGAAGTCAACCCAAGCGTGAGGCCCAAAGGAAAAAACAAAAAGACTTGGTATGACCAACAGGCTCAGAATCAAGTGAGTTTCAACCTAAGCAGAAGGTTCTTCTTTCTTTCTCCCTTCCTCAACTCATAAGTTGTTGACTAAATGGCAGGGCCTATGAAGTTCACCACCCTGAAAAGAAAAAGCCAAAAAAAAACATACCACATCAATCTGCTGAAGGACTGAGGGAAAACCCAGGTCCAACTCCTATGAAAGCCACGCTGGTGAGAAAAGTAAACTCCGAAGAGGACAGTGATGAAGATACTAGCTCTAGCGGTTCAGCTGGTCTGGCACAAATCCCACCAAAACGACCAACTGAACTAACTTAGCCTTTTCAAAGATGTTTCTTCACTGTTTGCAGATAAACCTGAAGGACCTTCTCTTTACTGAACAACATGTCATCAGACTGAAGAATGGGCTTCCAATCCGCCAACGTCCATACAGAGTTCCACAGCAACTGATGAGCAAACTTCAAGATGAAATGGAACAGATGTTAAGGCTTGGGGTGATTGAACGCTCCAATTCAGAGTGGTGTATCCCAATGGTCATTGCCCTCAAGAAAAAATGGTTCTTCAAGATCTGTATTGATTTCAGGAAAACTCAACTCAATCTCTGAGTTTGACACCGATCCCATGTTCAGAATAGATGACCTGCTAGAGAAGACACGACCTGCAGAATACATCCCCACCCTTGATCTATGCAAAAGGTATTGGTAAGTGCCACTGGAGAAGGCGAGTCGACCGTACACTGCATTCCAAACACCTGCAGGGCTATTGGTTTGCATGTTGCCCCAGCCACCTTCCAAAGGTTAATGGACAGAGTGCTACAGGGATGTCGCCACTAGAGTGCAGCATACCTGTATGCATACCTCGATGATGTTGTAATTCACAGCAAAACATGGACAGAGCATATGCAACATCTCTCCTTGCTTCTAAAATGAATTCAAGAGGCCGGCTTAACGCCTAACCCTTACAAGTGCAGATTAGCCCAGCGAGAGACCGAATACCTTGGGTACCATCTTGGAGGAGGAGAAGTGCGTCCACAAGTGGATAAAGTGGAGTAGATCCGTGAAAATGTACTAGACCAAGAACCAAGAAGAAAGTGTGATCGTTCCTAGGACTGGTTGGCTGGTATAGGCGTTTTGTTCCACAGTTTGCAACAGCTGTGGTGCTCCACTACATCTAAGAAGGACCAAAAGAACCCAGTTCAGTGGACAGAGGAGTGTGAAAATATGTTCACAACACTGATAGCCTGTCTGTGTTCATAACCAGTCCTGTGAAGTCCTGACTTCAACCAAAGATTTCTGGTGCAGGTGGGTGCTTCTGCAATCAGTCTGGGAGCAGTGCTAGTCCAGGGGGAGCAAGGAGATGAGCATCCAATATTGTTCCTTAGCCGTAAGCTTCAACCACGTGAAACACGATATTTTACTGTAGAAAAAGAAGGTCTTGCAATTAAATGGGCATTAGAGAGTTTTATGCAATTATCTGCTAGGTAGAGAATTTGACTCTAGAGACAGATCACAGGGCTCCTAACCTGGATAAACTCGGCGAAAGATCATCATAATACTGGTCTTCACACGCTATACCTGTCACTAACCCCACTGGGATTTGTTAAAGTATTAACGATCTGGCCCCACCAATGTCTTTGCAGATTTTCTCTCCAGGTTGCCGAACATCGACAACCTCCAGAGGGAGGGGATGATGTGATGGAGCGGCTCCGTCTCTCTGGCTGAGCGAACACCGTGAGTACACATACATACACACACACTAATTTATCTTGCTTTTTTTGTTTTCTTTGTACGTATAGTGTAAGGGAAATTATTTGTGGTTGAAGTAAATGTGATGAAGGGCATAAGTGAATTATATTGTTGAAGGAAATGTAAAGTATTTCATGTGAATAATTTTCTTTATAATTTTCTTCTGAGTAGAGTGCCTAATTAGGTGGGAGTGGCAAAAGAGGTGCCTCGCTCTCACAATGGCAGAGGAAGCCTCAGTCTCATCATGGCAGAGGGACTGAGAGTTTGAAAGAGACTTGGGCAGAAGGAGTGCCAGACTAAAGCAAACACACGGAAGTTTCTTGTTACATTTTTCGACTTCTTGAGGGAATCCTCATGGACACTAGCTGCCAGTAATTAGCATTAGTGCAAATATAATCTAATTTAGATCCATTTTACAGCTTGAATGTGTCTGGGGTAGTGCCCAGTGTTGGAATGACTCGTACCCTGCTGACCCTTTCAATGCACGATGGAGTAATTAAGAATTAGGAGGGTGACAAGTTGATGAGGTTAGGAAAGCAAACAGAGAAAGAGGGAAGAGCGAGCCCACATTAATCTGTCCTTCTGTCTGTGTCTGTGTACCGTATGTGGATTGGGTATAATCCCACAGATATGCAGCAGACTGCAGGCATGCCCAAGTGTCATGAATTACATGGGCAATTATTTGCATGTACCACTGAGGTAGCTGACCTTTCTCAGTTGACCTATGACTCATTTGTCCAAAAGGGATGAATGATAATGAATCACTGAAAGTACTGACTGTAATCACTGGTAAGGCAAAAAAACAAAACAAAAAATAAAAGTAGGTAAACCATTGATATATTGTTTTTTAGCTGGAAGCTTTAGAAAATGTTTGTATTTTTGACTTTTCTTCTAAACAATTTTACACATTTCCTATAAAAACATACTACGATTATCCTTTCAGAAAATATTTTATCATCAAACTGAACTTCAAGTTGTGAATGGTACGGTAGTTTATAGCTGATGAAGCAGAGACTGTATCATGAAGAGGCTGGAGGAACCGATGGGTCTTGTTTATGATGCAACCCTACAGCAACAGTGTCTGAAATCCGTCTGGCTTTCCAATATTTTTTTAGTCTTTCAAGGAGAATATTGTTCCAGTGACTCTGTACATGTACATGAACTAAGGCCCCACCTTTTACTCGCAAATTTGACACAAATCAGGTTGTATTAAATGTTGCAGTTTTATTTCTGGATGGGTTTCAAAAACAAAGAAATTCTGGACCTTTTGGCAACTCAAAATCAGATTGTTGTCAGTGTAGCTCAATGAGCTCAGAGACCAATTGGGTGAAGAGGACCGGTACTTTATTCTCCCTTTTTATTCACATACCAAGAAGTCCATTTTTCACCTCACGCCATGTAACTGCTATGCACACAAGAAACACCAAAGCGGAAGAAAAACAGTTTTAAACACGCCCTTCCTCCAGATGAAACATCTCGTTTCAACATAAAACAGCAAAGATGAATGTAATTAGTTGTTATATTAGCATTAGAACGCTTTGAAAACGCCAAAAAGTGCTCTCACAGACGGGTGTCGCTGGCTAGACTTAGAGATCTTGTTCTTGTGAGGAAGAAAGGATTGAAGTGGACATCTGAAGACATACCAATGTCTTCATTAACGGGCTGCTGAGATCCTGCAAACCACCCATCAATAAATAAAACATAAATAAATCAAAATCATCATAAAGGAGTTCCAACATATATAACCTTGTGAAGAAACATTCAGTTCACCTGTTCAACTAAGTTTAGTCGGTCTGTTCTACAAGGGTGTGGTGTCTTACTTGCTGTACTGTATGCTCACTTCGGGATTTTACTCTCTCATAAATTCTATCGGGGAAAAACATAACAATGTCGTAATATTACTTTTTTTGGTGGGCCCAAAAAAATAGATTAATGAAAACAGAGATTCAAATAAAAAGAAACTCCTTTGGGCCCAGCAAATACATATGAAGCGAAGGGGATTGAACCCAATGACTTTACTGCTCTTGCAGATGTTTTGGAACACAGTGGTTTAATCTTTGTCCATACTGGACATCAATCACAATTCAGGCAGACATTGCGTGGAGGGGTGATTTCTATATCATATCTATCACTTTTTGTGTTCAAAGAAAAAAAAAAGAAAACAATCCAGTTTAATTAACAAGAAACTATTGTTTTACAACAAAAATTCGTATCTGTAAGTACTTAAAATGGTCAAAACAATTCATGTGCAAATACACAACTGTAAAATCCTTAATTTTAAATTTAGAAGCTATGTTCTTGATTAAAGATGGGAATCTCATGACAACGGGGACTATATGAGGCTAGAGAAAACATCTATGATGATTAGAGTTAAGGTTAGGGCGAAAGATTTTGGTACCCCTTCCGTGGTAGTTGGCCCGTGCACGGTCCATCCCTTGGATTTTGTTGGAAGGTCCACATCAGTACCTTCCAACAAAACAAAATAAAAAAATTAAAGTAAAATGAAATGTAGCGTGCTGTATTCAGGTCTTCCTCAGGCCCTTTACAGCACGGTGTGAACTCTGACCAGCTCTTAAACATGAATCAGAGATTTAGTGACGCAACATCATTCCACCTTTACAGCACAAGCACTTTACCTCTTAAAGAGACAAGATAACAATTAAATAAAGCACAGAATTACAATACTGTATGAAAGTCGACAGAAAAAAAACAAAAAAAAAAAGTTAAAATCGTTTCAAAGGAAAGTTTGCAGTGATTCTATAATCATGTCCAAACCTTCATGGTGGGTTTGGACATGCTGCATCTCACCAACTCTCTCAAGCTGCTCACTCATGAACTCATTTATCTCAACGCCGTGATAACTCTAATGATATCCCATGGGTGCCTCAAAGTATAAAGCAAGTCTGAAGAAAAAGATTAAAAAAAAGAGCGAGGCTGAGCAAAGAGTCTTTGTGGACTGTATGCTGTCATCTCTCTTGGCAGGAACACAATCTATGAGTCTGTGTGATGTTTAAACAGAGACAGCAAGCAAAGTGTGCGTGCAAACACTCTGAAATGCTCACACATGGTTGGAGAGATGAGCACGTAGACCGACTGAAAGACTGGAGGACCGGAGAACAAAGGAGGATTTAAGCAACACTGTCAAGCACTCTCAATGTTTAACGCCAATGACAGGAAGCCCATTCAAAAGTACAAGCAGAAACTATATGAAAGCTTGATTTGCAGCAGGGATCGCTTAAACCAAGGTTTGTGGCGAAAACAACCATCAGATTGATGCATGTTGGAGACGCATTATGAAGTATCTCTTTATGGACTGACTATTTGTTATTAGCTGGGAACAGATCCACCTCGGAGCCCCCTATATGTTAGCAATCCATCTAGCAGGTTAAAAAGAATGGATGAATGGGTGGTTGTTGGTGGACCCGTGGGTTAACCCTATAGAGCTTTAAACTTGATTTCATCCTTCCCAGTTGCTCTTGGTCTGTGAAAATGTCTAGTTGGGAGAGTGCACCACCTTAATTTAGCCGCTTTTACACTGCACGGATTGGTGACCCAATTCCGATTTTCCTCTCTCTTGTGGCACAGATCGGATATGATCGTGTGAACGGTAAAGAGGACAAAAGAGCATGGATTCCGCTTTTCCTCAGATCGGATACACAGGCCTCTCTCATATGTGGGAAATAAATCCAACGATCTGATATGTACTGGTGTGCTGTAAGCAGACAATGGGATATTCCCCAGTAAATGGGGTTAATGAACGGCCAGTGACGTCAATTCAGGACACCACCAACTGAGATCACATGACTTATTAAGGTGTTTTTTGTGCGCTGATTTTGCTGTCAAGGTGCCATTTCTAGCCTCTGTATAGACCATATTGGGAAACCGCTGTTATGTCCGGCCCGATGCAAACCAGAATTCACGAAGTGACACTGCTATATGGAAAAGTCTAGAAGCCGCTTATTCTTTTGGGGGGCGTGCATGATGGGGACCGGTGTGTAGAGCGCCAAGATGCTGGCCAGCGTTAAGCTATGTGGTGTGTAAGTAGAGAGGGGTGTGAGCGCGAGCGGGGACTGTCGGAGAACCGTAAATTAAAAATAAGGTGTCTCCCCCAAAAGTTTTGGAGTTTTCTAGCCCACTCTGGAGGCTGAGGGTTCAGAACGGAAAAGTGAACCCCGAGGAAATCTCCTGTGTGTTTCTGACTACGGTCGGAAAAGAGAAGTCATCGCGCAGGAAAGGTTCAACACTTGGATCAAACTGTTAGTACAGCACGCCTGCAAACACTTCCTCATTCAAAACTCAGGAGAGAGCCGAGCAACCCTCCTTCTTTTCTCTCCTCCCCCCAGCATCCCCTCAGGAGCGCTTCCAGGGCAACGGCCCTTCCTGGGTTGCCTTGGCTCATGACACGTCCTTCACCGCAGTCACACAAAAGTCTGAAGGAGGTCCGCGGAATGCGGAAATGCTGCTACGTAGTCCTCAGAACGTCTATGTTTGATAGTTTCAGCATTGTATAGTGTAAATGCAAAAATCAGATGTGGGTCACTTTTAAAAGATGATGTAAGCGGGTCGTCTAAAGAAATCGGATATAGTTAGACAATCGGATATGAGCATCAAGACCGGCAGTGTAAAGGCGGCCTTAGACATAACTTTTGTCACGCAGAATCCATTGGGTACCATCAGAGATTATCCTGCCAGACCAAGTACCATCCGCAGCTTGGCTGTGATCCAGTCTCCGGCTCATTCTCCAACTTCATCTGGATGAAGATCATTTGCTGACTGGACTGCTGATGTTGTAGAGATAGGTGTTAATCTTTTCTCTATGAGTTCTGTGCATCACCTGTCTTTCCTGGGAGGATCCCTCTTCACGTTTTGGATAATCTCTGAGGTTTCTTCATTTACCATGAAAAAGGGTCTAAGGGCAGGGATGCCAGTTTAGTTTAGTCTATGTTATTAAAGTTTAGTATTATCCTATTGAATTCTATGCATTTATGATCCTTTCTGATTGATGCAAGCCACTCTTTACAAACAATTTAGAACTAAAGCCCACTGAGATTACCGTTGTTGTGAATTTGGGCTAAGGCTAAATAAAGTTGAATTGAATCCTTATCATATGCATATGGAAATACCTATTTACTGTTCGTATGCTATATATAGTAAAAGATAAGTCATATTCACAAAGTGAAACAGCAAATAATCCAAGAAAAAAGGTAAGGGACAGAAATATGCAATGAGCCTGTTTGGTAAAAACATTTAATGGCTTTTGGTAAAAAGCATTTGATTCAAATGAAACCGTATTCTTAAGCATAATAGGGTTCGCTGCAAATTCGATTAGAAACAAAGTTTTTTATTTGAATGCCAAAAACCTGATGTGTACTTTGTAAAAACAAAGTAAGAACACTGTCTTAAGACTAGGTGATATTGAAAATCAAATTGATACAGTTGTGAGTTTTAATGTAGTATTGGATCAAACTAACAAATACAAAAATTGTGTTAAAAAAAAGGACATCAAGAATTGTTGTTTTGGCACAACCAGAAAAATGTCTACTCACGTCACGTATGCATTTAACCAAGATCATTCAGTAAAGGAGTTTCACTAGAAACAGAAAAAATGGATGCTTTAGTGCACTGTCTGACTGGACAGCTAGGATATGCTCATCGGTTTTGTTGTAATTTAACTTGGGTTTGTGAGGGCTTTAAGCCAAGCAGGAGAAAGTGAAAACAAACAAAGGGATGATGGGAAATCAGCAGAGGGCTACTTCTTTGTCAACTCTTGCCTACAAACCAGATGCAAATTTCTGATGAACTGCCGCTCTGCAGGAAAAGTGTCTTTAAAATCACAGACTTTTGATTTTAGCTAAAACTCGGGTTTCTGTTCTGGACGCGACCAGCTACCTCCACTTACCGCATCATCGCTGTTGCCTTCATAAGGAGCACCTGGATCATCATTCAACACCAGTTCGTTGTTCCTCCCACGGTGCATATAGTCTGGCCTGGCCTTTCATGCTCCTGTTTGTTACCAAGGTTCATGTTACTTATTGCTCCTCTCGTCACTGTCTCAGGAAGAATCACCTCTGGTACTCACCTGGTCACTGTCCTCTGGTCTCTCGCTGTCTCGCCCCTGGAATCCTGCTGCAGCTCTCCTCCAGCCAGCCGCCGCACCTCTTCTGGAAAAAGCCATTACTCACCCTCTGCTATATTAAATCAATTAAACTTACCCCGATGTCTCCTTCTGGGTTCCAGCATTTGGGTCACTCTGAACTTACGTCATATCATGACATCTTGTGCACACCTGCTGTCACCCAGTGGGCAGTTCCCCAGACTCGGAAAAAACTCCAACAGTTCCTGGGGTACGCTAACTTCTATCGCTGCTTTATCCGTAATTACAGCAGTATAGCGGCTCCCCTCACACAACTCACCTCCATCAATAAAGTGTACTCCTGGAAACCTGCGGCTGACTCTGCGTTCAAGAAACTTAAGTCCCTTTTTGTTTCGGCTCCCATTCTCATCCAACCTGACGTCACTAAACAATTCATCATGGAAGTGGACGCCTCAGATTCCGGAGTGGGGGCAGTCTTGTCTCAACATGAGGAGGGCTTAGGAAAGCTCAAAACGTTGCACCTTCTTTTCCCGCAAAGTAAGTCCGGCTGAACAAAACTACGATGTAGGCAACTGTGAGCTATTGGCTATCAAGTTAGCACTGGAAGAATGGCGCCACTGGCTGGAGGGAGCAGAACAACCATTCATAGTGTGTACAGATCATAAGAACCTCGCCTATCTCCGTAGCGCTAAGCGCCTCAACTCCTGCCAGGCCCGTGGTGCTTATTTTTCAACCGTTTTCATTTTTCCATCACATATCGTCCAGGCAGCCGTAATATCAAG
Organism: Oryzias sinensis; assembly: GCA_037389245.1. Classification (NCBI taxonomy): domain Eukaryota; kingdom Metazoa; phylum Chordata; class Actinopteri; order Beloniformes; family Adrianichthyidae; genus Oryzias; species Oryzias sinensis. Next base: position 19,556,046 of record CM074490.1, read on the forward strand.
CCCACTGCTCTGTCCCCCTACATCATGTTTCATTGGCAACCTGACCTGGGAGATTGAGAGCAAAGTTCAGCAAGCTCAAGGTGATTCCTGCCTGGCACCTCCTCCTGATCCTGTTCATGTCTGCCTCAGACATTGAATGCCCCGCATCGCTTGCCACGGGGGGGTTACCGGACCATCCTACTCCTCAAACATCGTTTTTTCTGGCCCACGTTGGAGTGTGACGTCAAGGAGTACATCGCGCCTTTAGTACCTGCACCTATAAGTCCCTCCAACCGCCCCCTCTGACATCTGTTGCCCTTGCCTACACCAAGCCGTCCCTGGTCCCACATCGCTGTGGATTTTGTTACGGTCTTCCACCGTCCCAGGGCCATACGGTAATCCTTACAGTCATTGACCGTTTTTCGAAAGCCCCTCAATTTATCCCCCTGCCTCAGTTACCCACAGCCATGGAAACGGCCACCACCCTCATCCACCACATCTTCCGTCATCATGGGATACCCAGTGACATCATGTCCAATCGAGGTCCGCAATTCACATCTCAAGTGTGAAAGGCTTTATGTTCAGCCCTCAGAGCTACGGTCAGCCTGACCTTCGGGTATCATCCTCAAGCTAATGGACAGGCAGAACGGGATAACCAGGAACTAGAGGCAGCTCTCAGGTATCTGGCTGCCCAGAACTAAGCTGACTGGTCAAAGTGCCCAGTGTGGGTGGAGTATGCCCACAATACTCATTCTTCTACTGCTACATGTCTCCTTTTGAAGCCTCCCTGCGTTACTCACCCCCTTTGTTTCCTTCTGAGGAATTAGATCTGGCAGTGCCCTCGGTCCAGCTCCACCTCCAATGGTGTCGGGACATCTGGCTGCAGACCAGGGTGGCTCTACCCGCACCAAGGAGAGCAACTGCCAGATCGCCAACGGCACAGGGGTGGCGAGTCCCAGTTACCAGCCTGGCCAGAGGGTATGGTTATCTTCTTCGAACATTCCTCTCCAAGCCTCGCCCCGTAAACTGGCTCCAAGAAGTGTGGGCCCTACACCATCGAACGTTGCATTAACCCCACTTTTGTCAGGCTACGTCTTCCGGCAGCCCTCAAGGTTCATCCCACAATCCACGTTTCCCAAGTCAAGCCAGTCACCGAGAGTCCGAAGCAGTCAATGCCCATTTCCCGCCGTTCGCTCACATTCATCGATTTCATGCCCTGCCTCCCCGGTCAGTAAGAACTTGGATGTTCGGCGCCGTGGGCGGGGGGTGCAGTTCCTGGTGGATTGGGAAGGGTATGGTCTAGAGGAACGTTCATGGATCTCCCATTCCCTCCTTCTGGACCATACCCTCATCGACTACACCCATCCTGACCATCGTCTTTGGGATCAGCTAGGAGTGGTCATGAGGGGGGTGGCACTGCCACAGTGCCCCGCCAGCTACTCTCCTCCCGCCTGTTCTCTGTTCTGGACGCGACCAGTTGCTCCACTTACCGTGCATCACGCCAGCAGCCTTCCATAAGAGCACTCCAGATCATCATTCAACCGCCAGTTCATGGTTCCTCCCACGGTGCATAGTCTGCCCTGGTCATGCTCCTGTTTGTTGGCCAAGGTTCATGTTACTTATTGCTCCTCTCGTCTCTGTCTGAGGAAGAATCACCTCTGGTACTCACCTGGTCGCTGTCCTCTGGTCTATCGCTGTCTCGCCCCTGGAATCCTGCTGCAGCTCTCCTCCAGCCAGCCGCCGCGCCTCCTATGGTAAAAGCCATTACTCACCCTCTGTTATATTAAAATCTTACCAAATCCACCTGCTGTCCAAGTCTCCCCGGTGCCAGCATTTGGGGTCACTCTGAACTCACGTCATATCATGACAAATCTTGTGCACACCTGCTGTATGTACTTGCATACAACAATACTAAATACATATACACAGTTGTTAAAAGAACAACTGAAACTATTTTTATTTGTGTGTGACTTTCAGATCCTGACTTTTTTCTTTGTGTTTTTTTTGGTTCCGCAGATGGTTTTAAAAAAAAAACAGGCCTGGAAGCTGCTGACATTTTTTAAATTGTTTTAAATTGTTCTTCCTACTCCTCTGTTAAACAACGTACTATTCAGATTTCCCTTTATTACTTAAAATCACCTTCAAAAGATTACCGTAATCATGAAACACTTTCTCTGTTCAAGGAAATCCTTTTATGGTTCAGAAATTCATTTATATCAGATGATTTGAGGCTATCAAATGGCTCTGATAAAAAATGTGCTGGATGCAATGTTTGTCCTTCTATTGTATTGACATGTAAATGTTACATTGCCATCTAATGTATCATAGTTTAAAGAAATTGTATAAAAACATTCAACAAAAACAGTTCTAAACTTGAACCTGCAGTATGAATCCAACCTTTAGGTTGCTGGGTATCTTTGCGGGTACAATTTGGCATGGAAAATCCAGTATTGTACATGGACAATGTGATGAATGGGAATTTTGAAGAGCATTCTACTCTAGTGTGTGAGTGCCAAAGCTTTGAAAAGAGCTTTTCCGTAAGACCAAATGGAATTAGATGCAGTGTGCTTGCTCTAGGCCAACTAAAGTTCTTGGCATACCTGAGGCATTCAGGCTGTCTGCAGTTTCAGAAAGATCACTCAATGAACAGATGGAGGTTTTCATGTGATTACATGAAATGCATATTTTGCATTTTTCTGTGTTAATTTTTTCATTCTGGCTAAAAGCATTTACGATGCTGATTATTAAAAAAAAAAATGTGTTTATTTGTCAAAGTTGATTTTAGCTGAAATCCATACCTCACAATAAGTTATTGATAAAGATTGATTAAAGATTTGTTTTTACATGAGAGCTTTCCAATTTAGTCAGAATTTTAATGAAATACTTAAAATTTCCCTGTGATATAAGTAAAAATGATTGAAAAGAAACACAGTTTTCAGTAGTTTTATATGTAATACCTCAAAAATTAAGACAAACTGATGATGTCAATAGCAGGAATTTCCACCATTAGCTGCAATGACAGCTTACCAGCGACATTTCCTGCTCCTCACTGACCTCATGATGTTGTTCTGAGTCACTTGGGGGTGGGGTCTGGTCATTCAGTCTCTGCTTCAGCTGGTCCCAGACGTGATCAATGGGCTTCAGGTCAGGGGGCATTGCTAGTCATACCATATGAGACACTGTCACTTCCTAAAATCCAGCTATGACAATGTGGTGGAGCTTTGTCATCCATGAACAGAACTTTGGGGGTGTTCTGAAGGAAGAACTTGCAGCAACTGGATTATCTACAATAACCACATTGGTTTTATACCGACAGGTGATAACTGCACCAACTGTTACACTTCCTCCGTCAAAGCAAACCCTAGGGACCATGTTGATCTCAGTGTATTGCTCACCTCATCTTTTCCAGCAACGCTGACGACCATCATTTCTGTCCAAGGTGACCGGGAAACTCATCAGTAGGCAGGACAGTAGACCATTGTTGCATTGTCCAGGTCACACAGTCTTGTATCCACAGCATATATCCAAGGTGGTGTCTTGGTGTCAGTGGAGTCACCTGGCATTCATCTACCATTCAAGTTAAAGTGGTGGAGTTGGTTGGTGATGGCTTGTCTGGAAACTTTAGTAACTCACATGTGGTGAATGGGTCCGCAGCTGTTTGGCATTTGCAAAACATAGTCTGAGTGCAGAGGTCCTTAGGTGCTGGTTGTCATTGAGATCTGGTACTCACAAGTCTGCTGATGACACTTTGTGATGCACCCAGATGACCTGCAACATCTGACTGCCTTCCACCAACCCGAAGGTGCACTATGACTAAGTGACACTTTTCGTCCATTAAGCAACATCGTGAGTTCATGGCTGTTTGAATGATGAACTTGGAATGACTTACTGGTAAAATCAGCTTTTCATCCTCGCAGAATGTAAAAAATTCATGCCACATTCAAAAGTATTTTTTTTTAGAATGTTTTTATACAGACTGTACACAGTCAGACCATTATGTAGAAAACACAAATCAAATCCGGTATGATGTTGATCCTTCTACAACCAAATAAAAGAAAACGATACAGATAGATTGTTCACATGAAGATATCTGAATCCTTACAATATCTGAATTCATCAATTTCTTTACTTCATTCTTCTACCAAAGGTATCGTGGTTCTTTCCACTGTTGGCTATGATTTTCAGATAGATGGCCTCACATTTGACTAAAGTAATATTGAGGAAATTAAAGCTGACTGAGGAGGGTCTTATAGCTTGAAGCAAGGCAAATATCAAGCATAGTGGTGAAGTTGTAATATTAATATAGGATGAGCTGTTGGAAAAAATGTCTGGAATTATTTTAATAGGTTTTCTTATTAGTTTTTATGACATTGGAACTATGAGCTTTTATGTGTTGAAGTGCCATACAATAAATCTGTTGAAAGTTCAATATTCTTTAGCTTAACAGCGCTGGTGGTGCAAATGAGTTTAAAACATGCTCGAGTTTGTACAAAATTAATTATTCGAATAGCTGCCATTATCAAAATGACTTATATTGTAGGTCTCTATGATTGTTAAATACTCAGCACAAGGCCGTAAAACAAATAATAAGCTCACGCGGTGCTCTGTCGTCACATCCAGCAAATGCCAGAAGTACCAGGTTCTCAGTCTTATGCATGCACAAGGTTGAAAAGCATCTCAATTTTATGAGAAATGACTCTGTGTGTTCTTTGCGTCATCTTTGTAGACGCTCAAGGAGACAACGTGGCAAATGCATAAAGAGTGAAATCACATGGTGTGCTATAGAAATAATAAACTGCAACAGCTTAGACCAATATAAACTGTTCCTCAAGTAAACACACCTTTTGACATTTGACAATTTACTCATAAAATCTTAAAATGCTTTAAAATTCTACAACACAATCACATTGGCTGCATGGTGGTGCAGTGGTTAGCGCTCTCGCCTCACAGCAAGAAGGCCCCCAGTTTAAGTCCTCGCTGGGGGCCTGAAACAGAACATCAATGGGGGATCTTTTTGTGTGGAATTTGCATGTTCTCCCCGTGCATGTGTGGGTTCTCTCCGTGGTCTCTGGCTTCCTCCCACTGTCCAAAAACATGCTTCATGGGTCAATTAGCAACTCTAGATTGTCCAAGGTGGATAAAGGTTGAAAGATTTCATGTAATCCATGGACATCCGTGAGGTTCACAAATCATTAAAGAAAAAAGGTTCAGCGCACTGTCTAGTGGGTCTAGATGACCCAACTCCCAATGTTAAAGTGCCTAGGATAGCACAAGGGTTAAAGGGTGCATGGTATTCTGTTTTTAATTGGATTCAAGGTAAGAGAGCAAAACAAAATCAAGAGGTATGTGACAACAACGAAAACACTCGTCATACCTTCCCTACACACAGCAAACCAAAGCATGACATGAAAAGAGGCAGAGAAAATAACCTCTGGACATTTTCAAGGTTTGTTCTTCAACACTTCAGTGGTTCAAGATCCCATTAACTCCTAAATTTAAATGAAATGGAGAGTTGAAAAAAAAATAGCCACAAAGAGGAATGCTTTGAGGCAGCCACAACAATTTTGAAAAGACAGCTATTCATTTTACTGTTGTCATACACCATGATAAATGCATGCCCATTTTTTAGCTTATCTTGATGTGGTTACTATTGTGAGCCTTTCACGGAGCTCTTTGTCTCTTGTAGTAAAAGTGGTAGTGTTCTGGTGCCTTACCCATTTTTAGAACCAATAATTATGCAATGGTTCCTTAAAGTGCATCATAGGTCATATTTCTAAATCCTTAAAATGCTATCAGGGCCTTGGAAGTGAAGACTTATTTTGGTGATCATGCATAATGTCTTCAGTGCGAAGCTTCTGCTCTCAAGTCAACTGTTAGGCATTTGTGATTTTTTGTTTGGAGAATAGAAAGGATGGGCTACATGGTGGTGTATCGATAAGCACTCTCACCTCACAGTGAGAAGGCCTGGTTCGAATCATGGCTAGGTCCTTTCTGTGTGGAGCATGCATGTTCTCCTCGTGCACGTGTCTGTTTTCTCTAGAAACTCCGGTTTCCTCCCACAGTCTAAAATCATACTTCATAAGTTAATTCATGAGTGTTTGTGGCCCTGAACCAGACCTGTGACCTGTTGCAGGGCCACCTTTGTCTGGCTCCAGCAACCCCCTGACTCATTCATTCAATGGATTCAGCAGGTTCTGAAGATGGATAGATGATAGAAAGGGCCATGTTTGTAACCTGCAAGTGCTTATCTCACACAGGTTGTAATCTGCTCAAGTCAATGCCATTTACAAGCAGTGATGTGTAACCTACTTCCAAACTCATTTCTGTGAACTTGTTATTGTTCTTTGAAAGTAACCCATCACCATATGGTCCCGTTTTACCTTTAAGTTACCTTTCAAATGTGCAGCAAAGTATTTCACATTTAGATGAGTAGTATTGTGGTGAGAAAATAATTACAATTAAGTCTATTTTTGGAGCATTTTTCTCATGATGGGGGACATATTTAGATTAAAACGTTGTTTCTGAGTATTTCTTTACTCAAATTGTTGGGAATCAGGAGTAGACGAAACAAAGGCCGTTTGAAAAAACTTGTAGCTGCTTCGTAGAAACTACAGTAGGCATGCACACATGGTCTAGCTTTGCCACCAGATCAGCTATTAGACCTGCGTACGAGGCTGCAGCGTTCTCTCCTCCTTAGAATGAGAGTTCCATAGAACGGTGGGTGGTATACAAGCAAGCCAAAATATTGTTTCAAAATAGTTCCGCAATTTTGTCCTTAACCTGCTTCTTGAGTTTTTTCAGTCCGTGCAGTACAAGTTAGGACATTTTCCAGATTAATTTGAAGATCACAAAACCCCTGATCAGCTTTCTGAGGTAAGTTAGCTGATGTTTAATTTTGATACCAGTCGATTTTGATACCAGGTACTGTTTTCTCGTTCACAAGCCTCTGTGTCCAAGCAGTGAATGCTGGAACATGAGGGCATGTGACCGTTTTTTAATAAACTGATTGGCTGCAACCAAGTACACAAACATGTACCTTAATTAAATACTTTTAAAATAAAATAAAATAACTGTTTTAGTAATGTTTTTATTTAAAAATCATGACTTATTAAAACTATTTCATAGCATTTACTATTTAGTTTAATATTTTTGCAGACTTAGTAGACATTTTTATTTCTTTTTACTTTAATCATGTATTTTCACTTTTTAATGAAAATCTGGTCTGCCACCTGGATAAAAATATTTTACATTTTCTCTACTCTCTCTGATCTTTATACCATTGGAAATTTTTCTTTAAGCCTTTTCAAATGACATAAATATCAAGGCAATCCAGTGAGTTTGAAACTTTTAGCCACAAACCTACAATCAGCGGGCCACCCGCTCCCTTCTCTTCTTCATTCTGATGGGTCCACTGACAGACAAATAGTTCCATGTACATCTTTGTTTTCCTCATTTGAAATAGTATCTTGCTCAAAAGTGTGCGGCTGGATAGCTTCATGGTTGCTCACCATTTTTGTTGCACCTCTAATGTGAGCTTTGGGTTGTGAGAAGCTGTAAGCTAATGGAAGAGACTGTAAACTAGGGAATGATAGGAAATTAGTGCAGACTCATTCTCTGCCAGCAGTCCCGCCCACAACTCAGAGGCAAACTTCTCCTGTACTACTGCCGCTCTAGAAAACCACACAGGTTTATTGGGATTTTAACTAAAAACTACATAATCAGAATAAAAAAATAAATCTAATATTAATTTTACGTACATCATTGTTTTACACCCCAAATCACCTAACTGGCATGAGATTGATCATTCCAAAGTTTTTGGTCCTCCACCATCCTTCTGTAGTGATGGTATATTCCAGTCAACTGCCTGTTGACTGGAATATACTCCTCTGCAGAAACAGCATTGCCAGACTGGGTGCTTTCCAGCACTTTATCTGGCAACACTGGCAGAGATTAAATGATGATTCAAAGGAATTTTTAAAAGTGGTCAAATGAAGCGACCCGAGGGGCTGGGAAAAGAGGAAAAGGCAAAGAGAAAGCAAGACTTCTGTTGCCATACTTCAAAAATTGCTGGAAGACAGATACAACAAGGAAAAACACAAGGAACAATAAGAACAGGATAAAAAAACAAACTAAAAAAAACGCTTCTTTTGCTTCTTGAGTAAAACCTGAAAAATTAAAGAGAAAAGACAGATCTTCATTTCTTCCTTCTCGGAAGTGAGGGAATAACAAACTTGTGGTTTTACGATATGTAATGTCAGTCCAAGTAAAAATAATGTAAATTATATAAAATACATTTCTTTAAAAAAAAATTACATTCTGATCAAAACATTTGGTTTTTTGACATTGACAATGTCTAAAAGTGGACTAGTAAGGATGTTATCTGGCAGTTTACCCTTTAGGTGAGAGTTTTAAAAAAAAAATCAATACAACCGCTGCAGAGGCCCCCATGTTATTGTTTGCCTGGGGCCCCCAAACTGCTAAATCCGCCACTGACAGCACTGAAGCGCTCAACTTGGCAGCTCAGGAATAAGCCCTGAGCACCAGAGCGATAGAGGCTCAGAACTACCACACCAGACAAGACCCAGGGTGTAGGCTGTGCAAAGAGGCGCCTGAAAAAATCCTGCATATAACTGCAGGATGTAAGATGCTGGCAGGGAAAGCATACATGGAGCGTCACAATCAAGTGGCTGGAATAATATACAGGAACATGTGTGCAGAATATGGACTGAAAACCCCAAAGTCAAAATGGGAAACACCTCCGAAGGTGGTAGAGAATGAGAAGGCAAAGATCCTGTGGGACTTCCAGATCTAGACTGATAGAATGGTAATGGCAAACAAACCAGACAGTGTAGTGGTGGATAAAGAACAGAGGAAAGCCGTTGTGGTGGATGTGGCAGTGCCAAGCAATGGGAACATCAGGAATTGAAGGTGACAGTGGTGCCTGTGGTAATTGGAGCACTCGGGGCAGTAACCCTCAAGCTGGAGGAGTGGCTACAACAGATACCTAGAAAGACCTCCGACCTCTCAGTCCAGAAAAGCGCAGTGCTAGGAGCAGCTAAGATACTGCAGGACCCTCAAGCTCCCAGGCCTCTGGTAGAGGAATCGAGCTTGGAGGAGAAACCACCCGCGGAGGGTGAAAATTATATTTATATACTTGCTTTTAAACCTAAATTTCTTTAAACACATATGAGCACATACTTGCCTTTCATTATTTATTTATCAATTAGCAAAGGTGCTCAGTTGGTATTTGCCTGGTATTTGAATCAAAGTTACCTTTTTTTTCTGTCATGTTGTATTTTTTTGTTATATATATTTACTGAAGTATGTTTGTCCGGATGTTAAAGATTTTTCTGTGTTTATGTTGTGCTTATATGGTACTAATACCATTAAACTCACCATAAGACATCTTAATTCTTTCACCTGTCTTTTCACCTGTCTTTCACTCTGCTTTAAATGTTGTTCAGCTGTAGTAATCGCTCCTCTGTCAGTTTTCTAGAAGACTCCAATTCACTCCATCACATTCTATATTGCACGATTGTTTGTTTTTCTAACATTACACCCTTATGTCATCAATGGTTTTTAACAGTGAGTCTTCAGCAAACACAAATCCAAAAATAAACAACATGACTCAAATTCATTAAGACCGTTGGAGCTGGAAGTGAAAACAGAGTCCACAGATATCCCAGATTCTCAGCCAGCGTCTGTCACTGGAGACGGATTCTGATTCTAAACAGGCGCTGTGTGGCACAGGGATGTATAATATACATTTTAGATTCCCAAAGGGACTCATAATGAGAAGTATAGAATAAATAATAGTAGACATTTCTGTCAGAGCATCTTTATGTGTCCCATTCAACATTTAGTTAGCGGAAAAAGCCTCAGGGTGAAACTGTCCACACCACATTAGAGCTGAAGAAAAATGGTTTTGTGGCTCCACTAAATTGAGCTTTTACATTTCATTAGTGTTGTGTCTCAGGTGAAGAGGTGTTTCCTGCTGGCTCTACTTTGCAAGTCCATCATGCAAAATAACCAGACAACAAAAAAACAGCATCACCACACTGTGAAGCACTCCAATTCAATCAGGTCTACCGAAAACCAGACAGAGAAAACACATTTCAGTCTTGCAACTTTCAATCCTAAAATTTGAGTTTGAGAAAATGGAACACAGTTGTGTAATCCTATACGTACACACCAGGCATATATTTCAGCGTAAACAGGGTGTTCACATTGGACTGTCCCTACCTGATAATAGTTCATGTACTCACAGTTGGAAGAGGCGAAATGTTAACGCAGTGCAAATCTCGCAAATCTTGTTCCGGGCTTTTACTTTCATAGCTTCGATTTATGACCCACAATTATTCATTTCTCCTTTTCGGTCCATTTTCAAATGGTTGGCACTTCCGTAAATTAAAAATGATCGACACCCAAACGTCGCTACCGAATCCAATCCCCTGATTGGTCGAAGTTCAACTAGTTTAACTTTCAATTACCACTCGTTTTGTACACAGAGCCCAAAAAACAGACTTAAAAACATGCATAGCAATATTTAAAAAGACTTTAAAAGGTACCAACACACAGCCAGCATACAACGTGTTTAAGAATGTGCTAAATGCAGTGTCATGAGCGCGTATCCAGCTAGTGATGTTCACATGGCGGACAAGTAGGTAGTGAGAGGGAGGGGCTTCTTCTTCTTTTTGTTTATTTTTTATGTTTACTAGCACATTTACCTACAATTAGTAAAGGCTTGATGGCAAATGTCAAAGCGGGGCAGAACACACAAATCTTGCTCCAGGCTTTTTATTTCACAGCTCTATTCCCATACATAAAAGACTTGGTGTCATATAATTCTGGCCAGGCAGAAAATGCGCAATTACACTGACCAAATATATAAACGCAACACTTTTGTTATTGCTCCCATTTTTTATGGTATGAACTCCAAGATGTGAAACATTTTCCACATACACAAAATAACCAGTCCTCTGAAATTTTGTTCACAAATCTGTCTAAATCTGTGATAGTGAGCACTTCTCCTTTGCCAAGACAATCCATCCCACCTCGCAGGTGTGCCATATCAAGATGCTGATTAGACAGCATTGCACAGGTGTGCCTTAGACTGGCCACAAGAAAAGGCCACTCTGAATTTTCAGTTGTATCACACAGCACAATGCCACAGATGTTTCAAGTTTTGAGGGAGCGTGCAATTGGCATGCTGATAGCAGGAATGTCCACCAGAGCTGTTGCTAGGGAATTGAATGTCCATTTCTCCACCATAAGCCGTCTCCAAAGGCATTTCAGAGAATTTGGCAGCACATCCAACCGCAGACCACGTGTAACCACACCAGCCCAAGACCTCCACATCCAGCATGTCCACCTCCAAGAGCGTCTGAAACCAGCCACTCGGACAGCTGCTTAAACAATCGGTTTGCATAACCACAGAATTTCTGCACAAACTGTCAGAAACCGTCTCAGGGAAGCTCATCTGCATGCTCGCCGTCCTCATCGAGGTCTCGACCTCACTCCAGTTCGACATCGTAACCGACTTGAGTGGGCAAATGCTCACATGCGATGGCGTCTGGCACGTTGGAGAGGTGTTCTCTTCACAGATGAATCCCGGTTTACACTGTTCAGGGCAGATGGCAGACAGCGTGTGTGGCGTCCTGTGGGTGAGCGGTTTTCTGATGTCAATGTTGTGGATCGAATAGCCCATGGTGGTGGTGAGGTTATGGTATGGGCAGGCATACAGTATTTTATGGGCGAAGAACACAGGGGTATTTAATTGATCCTGGGGCCCATTGTTGTGCCGTACATCCAACAACATCACCTCATGTTGCAGCATGATAATGCACAGCCCTATGTTGCAAGGATCTGTACACAATTCTTGGAAGCTGAAAAGATCCCAGTTCTTGCATGGCCAGCATACTCACCGGACATGTCACACATTGAGCATGTTTGGGATGCTCTGGATCGGCGTATACGAGAGCGTGTTCCAGTTCCTGCCAATATCCAGCAACTTCGCACAGCCATTGAAGAAGAGTGGATCAAGATTCCACAGGCCACAATAGACAACCTGATCAACTCTATGCGAAGGAAATGTGTCGCACTTCATGAGGCAAATGGTGGTCACAGCAGAAACTAACTGGTTGTCTGACTCCCCTGACCCCCTCAATAAAACAAAACTGAAGATTTCAGAGTGGCCTTTTCTTATGGCCAGTCCAAGGCACACCTGTGCAATAATCATGCTGTCTAATCAGCATCGTGATATGGCACACCTGCGAGGTGGGATGGATTGTCTTGGCAAAGGAGAAGTGCTCACTATCACAGATTTAGACAGATTTGTGAACAATATTTCAGAGAACTGGTTATTTTGTGTATGTGGAAAATGTTTCACATCTTTGAGTTCATACCATAAAAAATGGGAGCAATAACAAAGGTGTTGCGTTTATATTTTTGGTCACCTTTGTGTTCTAAAAAAGATGCTACACACTTTACCACCAAATCTGAGTTCCTCATTGGTCTCAGTTGGACGTTCTCTCTCGTTTTAGCAGCGATCAATGAACGCCTGTTTTGTATGTGAAGTCGACGACCGGACTTAAAAACTTGAGTACCAACGCATGAAGTGGTGCCGCTTGAACGCCCGTTGCTGAGGGCCATGTCATCATGGCATAAGAAAGATCCAAGTGCTTCTGTTTGTGAAAAAAGTTTGGGTTTATTTAATATTTCCCATTACAGAAAAACATTTGACACAATCATTTTCCTCTTATAAAACTCTAGTGAGCTAAAACTAGTCTTGAGTTTATTTCTACCATTTGGCCTTTTGAGACAAAAGTAATTCATGTATAATCCATTTTAATGTGCAAAGTCGGACTCGTTTTGATACGCTCTAACAAAAAGCTATACGTTGAATATCTATTCATAAGGAACGCTCTCAACCATTTCTTTCATTACATTGAAGGTTTCATTAAATTCATTCAAAGCTGTTCAACCTCACAGATTGCACTGTGCACCCTGTACTTAAACATTAGAGAGGCTGCTCTCATGCTGCTCCGAAAAGAACTACTGTGGGAAAGTAGCATAAAAACAGCAAATGGCGGTTGTTTTTTCGCTTGAGCCACATTAAGTTACAGGTGCTGCATTCATCAATATCCATTTCTTTTTTTTTAACCAACATATTATTTCATATCAATGCTTTCAAAAGCTGTTTTCAGAGCCAAACATCTGTCAAATGGTTTATTGGTAAAGAGGCAGTCAGCTTTTGTTCAGCCTGCTTTCATTTCTTTTTTTAACAGATAAATGCATTAGCATTTAGATGTTCTTGTCCTTTATCTCCATCTGACTCCATATTAAGGCTGCAGTTACCTTTAAAACCGGTGCCCATAGTCAATAAGTCTAAGGGTTGGTTTTTGTGTGTGCCGACTCATATTTTGCATCTGACAGCTGGTTTTCCTGATAAAATCATAATTATTAAAGACAACACAAAGCATCACTGAAGATAATAAAGGGAAAAAAAAATACTCCAAAGCAAATACACTCTTTACCAGGGAGCATTTAAAAAAGTCAGTCTTCCTCTGTTCCACACATGCAGTGACTTTATTATAGAGCAGCATACCTTGAAAAGAAATATAAAGGAAAAAGGGGGAAGGGGGGGGGGGTCCCGCTGCAGGCATGATTTGAGCTAAGCTGCAGTCTGGCTCGGTCTGGTGGCTCGCACTTCAAACTGTTTTGCAGGTGAAAATGGGGTAATGTGAAGATGATAACAAGTGTAGCTGAAGTAGTTAATTCATCTCTTTCAGCTATGTCAACTGTTGTAATCTTGATAGATTGAAGCCACACTCCTCTGTTTTACCTCCATTGATTAAACCTTTTCTTTTACCTCATGCTGCTGTTAATTGCTCTCTTCCAACACTATGAAAGGGGAATGTTTTTATTTTTTTACATTTTGCATAAAAAAATCCAAGTAAAAGGCTCTGTAAAAACAGAATTCTTACCTTGTTATATTGTCTTTTTTTTGCTAGGGATATAGTGTGAGAATACAAAGTGCTCCCTTTGATCTGACTGAAGTTTTATTGAAATACAGCATTTTTAATTAGGTGAGATGAATTGGAGTGGAACTCATTCAGCAGTTTATGCTTTAAATGTCGAGGACAGGATAAATCCTCCGGTTTCCTATGGCTAATGGGAGGAGGAGCAGCTGACAGGGGAATTGCCCGGGATACAGTCCGCTCTGGGACTTGTGAATCAAACGCAAAGCTCACCTTCCACTCGTATGAAAAAGAATATCCGTGTGTGTGGGTGGTATTGAAATCCGTTCCCTGAGAGTACATGTTTGTTTCTTCACAAGCCAGCATTTCACAAGCAGGAGCGTTAATATTTAGGTGAGGCAAGTGCCTGCGGCCTTGCGGTCAGCATGCCTATTACTGCTTCGAGTGGAGTTATGCCTGTGCCAGTGGACTGGGTAAACACTGACAGAAGCATCTGAGAGATAATGAATCGATTTGACTCTCTGTGACTCATTAATCTCAGTATTTGCAAAATCAAAATCAGGACAGTGTTGGGACTTCAGTTGGTGTTTTTTTTGTTAACTTACCCATTCGCCAGACATCATAATTATGAATTAATGACACAGATTTTCAGTCATTTTGCAGATATTTTATTCCAAAGCATCTGACAAATGAGAAACACAACAAGCAAACACCGAGCGGTGTCACAATTGATCTCAAAAATGTTTTTGTTTTTTGTTTCTAAGGGGGTCCAGGAAGCTATCGAAGACATTGGTCTTAGCCAACCATACATTACTACCAAATCCCTGACTGGTCAACGCAACACGCGCTCCGCTGCCACATGTTTTGTACGTGTATAGCCCGAAAATGGTCTTAAAAATGTGGACGTGAGAATTCTGAAGGTGGAATCCCGAAATTGCATGTACGTGCATTGACTTTTCAAAAGAAGTGGTTGCTTGAATGTGCTATGCGAACGTAGCTCTAAGGTTATAGAATTGGATGAATGAATTCGGGTAGGAAGGTGCTGCTGCTCTGCAGCTTTGAATCTGATGCACAGGAAACCAGGTAAAGATCACAGGAAACAGATTTTTCCAGGGAGTTTTGATGATGCTTTGTCAGTTTTATTAACAATTTGATCTAGCGTCCTCCATCCAGAAACATGTGTGCATTGTGTTCTGCATTAACAGATCAGTTCCCAGTTTGAACCACTTTGACTTCAACAGTTAGCAGATCTGACTCGGACACAACACCTTTGATAGGTGGTGGATTAAGAGATTCACACTATCGATTCGTAGGTAACAGACATGCTTTAATGCAACTCTGATGTCAGAAGTATGGTGGCTCTAAAGTGCAAATCACAACAACAAATCACTCAATTAAAAAATATATAAAAGATCACAGCAACTAAAAAAGCAAAGCAAATCATAAAAGAACAGTATTACATTTTAACTAAAAGACAATTACCAAAAAATGTATCAAAATTAAATGTTAATGTCATGGTGGCCTGTCAGACTCCTCCCCCTCCAGCTCTGCTGCTCATTCATCTCAGCTCTGACTACTTAACTCATCAAGACACCTGCTACTTAAGGAGACCCAGCTTCCTCATTCTTCACCAGTTTGTTAACCCTGATGGTGCCTAGTCTCCTGAAGCTCTCTATGTCTGGCCCCTTGTCTCGTTCTGAGCTAACCTTATCTTGTCCTCTGCACTTCAGGTTTTCATCTCATGCCATGAGTGTCACCTGAGTTTTACCACCTCGAGCAGCAGCAGCCAAAGCTCTCCATCGCTGACGCCGCCTGCCATTGTGAGCCACAGTCTCTGTGCTCCTCAAGATCTACAGCCACGCCACGCACCAAGAACCCAAGCCACGAGCTCTGTCTCGCCCCTCACTCAGGGAGTTCGCCAAACGGTACCGGAGCCTCCAATCAAGAGCCGCCACGTTACCCACAGCTTCGCCAGGACCCAATAAAAACCCAAATAAACTTCTTACATACCTCTCACTTAACTCCCTCTGCCTTCTGGGTTTCAGCATCTGGGTCCATACTGCGTTTTAGTCATGACAGTTAAGAAACAACACACAAAAAAGCAGTGATTGGATGATGACGTTTAGTTTTTGACATTTGAGTTTTTTAAATGTGTTTTCCATGTCCGCATTCTAATAAAAGTTTTATGATCAGTACGGAGCAGATCCAGTATCTCTTTATGCCAAAAACCTTTCAGTTGAAATGATGGACAAACGTCACCAACCAATCAGCGATATCCCGTAGTAACATCCCACCTGCCTTTTCTGGCTTCCCAAAAGAAAAAAGAAAAAAACAGTTCGGAAAACAAAAGTAATTTCAAAAAATCAAAATGAGATCTAAAAAAAAATGAAACAAAAGAAAGGACTCCAACTCAACATTTGCAAGTTGTAGCTAATTAAATGGCCGGTCAGTGTTTCCATAATGTGTGGTATGCCCAAATCCACGCCCATGATAACATTTTTGAGTACAGTTTTAATGGAAAAAAGGTTGAACCTCTGGATTCTAGAAGCACAAATATTCTTTGGCTTCTGCATCCACCCACATCCTAAAGGATCCTGTGTTGCTTGTCAATGACTTGCGTGTTTGTCAGATGTCCGCTTACCTCATCTAATTATTTGCTCTTGATGAGCATCCTTAACAAGTCCTTTACATGCGTGAACATGAATAGATGTGAATATTAGGATATTTACACATGAGCACACTCATAGCAAAGCTTACATTAAATACTATCAAAACAAAAAGCAATAAATACGTGTGTTTTTCTTCAAGTGCAGCTCCATTCTCAAACTGGAGAGGGAGAACACCTGAACTCATGGGTCTCCTCACAATCTTATTCTCCCATTTTTTTTTGTAATTGCTTCTCATTTTCTTCAAGGCTGAGCTGGAGTTTTACAGATCCCCACTCAACACCAGGCCATGCCAATGTCTGTTTGTGTGTTCACCAAAAACTTCTCCCTTGCTGTTATTGGGATGGGTTTGTTGTGTGTGTGATCTAAATCAACAGAAAAATGATTTTTTTGCTCTGTGGAAAATGTTCTTTCACTGGTATGAAGTAAAAGAAAAAGGTCAGGCAAGTTTGAGCTGATTGAACAACTTCAAAAATAACTTCTTCTTTACAACTATTGTCTCACAAAGTGTATACAAAGAAAAAAAAAATGTATATGGACGAAAAAATATTCTGCGTTTGTTGTGGAAGTTGTCTTACAGAACAATAAGTCCTTCAAGAGTGGCTAAAAACACAATTAAGAAGTGTTGAAGTCCCATCAGTTATTACACACCATAGTGAGTGAAATTTACTTATTTAATCTAACATGTCCCCTAAGACAGCTGTGAACTGTCCCACCCTATTTTGGTGGTGCAAGCCCCCAATCTAACCCTAAATGATGAAACACAAGTAGAGAAACACTGGGTTCCATTTTTTTATTGACTGTGACATAACCAAACTGTGGATTTGAACCCACAACATCCAAGTATTGGGCATACACACTTCTACTTGGCCAGCATGTCAGTTGAGGCACCTTTCTAAATTTAGATTCTTAGACAAAAGAATTTGATTTGCATGGTTACCACCAAGGTACCTCTGGAGATTTCCCTCAGTAGGGGGTTGATGAGCAAATCTAAGTCATTCTTACAGCAGAATGCTTGATTTTAAATTAGAAACGACCTTGCCACCCTCCCGAAACTGGTTAGCAGCAGCTTGTGGTGTAAAGCTAACTTTTTCCTTTTACAGTATATATACAATTCAAAGGATCAAAACTCACATTTTGCTCTTAAAATTGAAGCTTTCAAACAGCAAATGTTGCTGTTCCTCAAATGACCACTAGAGGCAGGTTTCAAATGAAGGCAAATTCTCACTTTGGAATTTTGGAAGGTCCAACTTATAAATATATGTCTAGCCTTTTACACAAACTTTTAAGTTTGTTTCAGGTGTTTCTGTAAATGAAAACTGTGGGTGGGAGATTTTATTTTTCAAATAGATTTACTAATTTATTTTTACCAGTGGTCAAATCTTTATTTTCCATTCATTTTTTTTAAAGAATCAAAGTTGTACTCCTCGATGCCTATACGTGCGCAGCAGAGTCTAGAACTCAAATGCAGTAAGTGCTTCAAAATATTGCTGAAAGATCTCAAATTCCCCGTTATAAGTCATGGAAAGTATAAAAAATCCAAAATCAAAAAACGAGCACAAGTCAAGGAGCGACTTGAATATCACTGAACACAGTTGGTGGATGAGTTTCCATTGGCCACTTTGAGATCCCAGATGGTGGGATGTGTCCAGGCTTACATGTCGTTCAACCACAGCCAGGCTTTATATAGTTTGGAAAATGAATGAATGAGGTTACAGATCTAGACTGAAGCTTGTTTTCCATGTTAATATGTCATCCTTACTCAATTACAATAGCTTGCTTAGATCAGTTTCAATGAAAACTGGAAATAAAAAAAGAAAAGACTGAAGTGACGTGATGGCTTTAATCTTCTTGTGAGATCTTAAAAGCTGAGAGTGCTATGTTACTGAGTGTACCAAATGGATAAACACAGAAAAATGCTTGGAAACTGCAGGACAGAAAGAGCTTTGAGTGCTCCAAAGGCAAACTGAAGATATAAGAACATACCAGCTCGTTGCTGATCACCAGAATAGAGGACGGCATCCACATGTGGAAGAATTCTTGATTGGAAATTGGAAAATGTAAATGTTGATTTTGCCCCTCCTTTAGCAATGGAAATCAGAAGTGCTTTGTAAAAGCAAAACAGTCTTTGGCTTTCCCCTAAATATAACGTCACAAAAATATACTAAAAGAAAACATAAAGGAGCAGCATTTCAATAGCTGAACACAAATCGACGCCCGTCAAAGACCCACTCCAATCATCTTTTGATCTATTTTCAAAGCGTCCCAGTGGTCTTTTACCTACGATTATGCCTCTGAGTTGTGGGTGCAGCCATTGGCCATTGTTGCTGAGAGCTCTTTGCTAACAAGCTCTCCTTCTAGCTTAAATCCTTTCCCAACCCCAGCCGAACATAACTGGACCAACAAAATTGCAGAGCAATGTTAGAGCTATCCAGCTCCACAGTTTTAAGCCAGATGCCAGGTCAGACGAAGCGAACAAAGACGTATGTGGATCTAGTCGTCTACAGGCAGATTTGACAGAATGAAACGGAGCATGGAGCGTTTGGCGTGTTTTTTAACATGTTCCTGTGGCACTTTTCTCATGATAGAGGAAATGTATTAAGAAAATTAAGATCAAAATTCCATTTGTGGGTATTTCCTTAATCAAATTGTTGTAAATCAGGAGCAGACGAAAAAATGCAGTTTAGAAAAATACACTGGGTGGGCCACAAACTCCCTGCAACAAGGTCTCAGCAACGGAGCATATGTGCTTGCTCTGCGCCGATAGTCCAAACCCACAACTGAGGGGTGTATTTCTGATAAACTCCTCCTGCTCTGCAGAAACTGTGTCCTAGAAAAAGACACAGATTATTTTATTTTGACTCAGTACTGCATCATCATAATTAAAAGACCACTGCGAAAACTTTTTAAATAGCTCAAAAGAGGATCTGAGTGGGAATTTAAATTTCTAAAAGGTGATATGTAACTAACAGAAACTGGTGTGAAAGGAGAGCATGACATGGAACACAGAAAAAAAGAAAGAAAACCTACCTGGAGAGCGCAATCCCGCTGCTTCTTTCAGTGAGTGTTTATTTTTACTTCTTCATTATTTTCAGGTTTAAACCTTCTTTCAGTGTTCACTGAGTCGGTTTCAAAAATGTGCCACATTCAATCCTGCAGAAAACTTTGCATTTTTCACAATAAACTGTGCTTTCACAGCTGCAGCATTAAAATTAAAGTGCATGTTCAGGGAAGTTTAAGCACCACAAACACAGTTGCTAAAACAGGTGCCAAAGCAAAAATTGCCGAAGGATGGTGAAAGTACTGTTTTCTTGTGCTCACTCCCACTCAGACCACAGTTTTCCGGGCAGATGGGCCCAGATGAAAAGAATGCCTCTCCAGGTTAGTCACAGCTGCAGTGCTAATCTGTGGCTGAAGAATGGGACTGAGCTCCTGACCAGCTTAAACCACACTTTTGGTAGAGAGTCAAAGGTACACTATTTAAGGGAACCCAATGAAAATACCTGTTACAAAGGAAGCAAGTTTTGCAAAATACACACCTTCGCTTATCGCGAAGTGTAATAGAACTTTAAAGCATTATAGTTTCTTATTTTTTTTACTGTATTTGTGGGAATGACGACATAAAACAGTCAGTGTGAGAAAGGGGATGTACTGTAGTGTGCATGACAACACAGGATGCCTCTGGCAGATGCCAAAAGAGTAGAATAATAATAAGCTGTAGTAATTTCTGTTTAGAAATTTCGAATCTAGAAGTAAGCCTATGAGTTCTGAGTATCACCCTGAAAGAATGGGACTTCCTCCCCCGTGTATTCACAAGCTCAGATTCAGTTGAAGCTTTTCCTTTCATCAGAACCATCCTCCTTCTATGAAATCCTCTGAGACAAAGGACCAGGCCAGAAGGGAAAAAGCAAGCAAAGCTCCCTTTTTCCCCAAAATGCCATCCATTTTTTTTCTTTGTTCTTCTGTGTCTGTTGCACTTTCTAAGCTTTGGAAAAACTTTCATCCCTTCCACGTCGATGTGTCTGTCCCTCCTTCAAAAATGAGAATGCAGTGCACACTCTGTGTGGCCTCAAAGAAAATCAGTCTCTTGTTTTTATGTGGAGCAGCTGAAACAGACTCCGCGTGCGTGCACATTTGGTCCTGGTGATGAAATGGGATAGGACATACGAACAGCAGCATTTTCCTCGTGTGTTGCCACCTAATCTCACGGATGATTAGAAGAGCAATGGCACAACTGTCTGAGAAGGTTACACGACTGCAGGCTTGCTCTTTGTTGAGTGTCTGCAGACGTGCACGTCTGTTGCATCCATTCCACAGAAAGAGGACATTCATGAGGTAGCTCTTTTTCCCTCACAAGCCTTTTTTTGTTTACTCACCTGAGCACCTTCTGTCCATTTTTTCTTATTTCAAATCTACTCGATCACAATCCTCCAGCCATCACCTTTGTCCAACATTACCAATTCTCCCCTTTCATGCCTTCCCTCCCATGTGGCCTCACTTCCATTTCTCTGCTCAGAAAAGGGTTGATAAAGAGATATTGAATTGTTAGGTCAGTGTGTAACAGATTGAAATGCAAAGCTCACCTGCCAGTGAACTTTTCCAGAAAATGTTCTTATCTCCCAGCTATGGTGGGCTTTTGTCGTTTGTGTGTTTGTATTTGTAACCTTGCATACTAGAGCCCTTAAACAAGGACGTTTGAGATCTCTTCATGTGAATTAACACTGTTTACAAATCTCTGGTTAAGTTCAAGATTATGGAGAATGAAGGGTCAGGCTTTAACTAATAAGAGTTCATTTTAACATGAAGCTGTGAAAAAAACAATGAAATTCAGATAGATCAAAGTTAGTGCACGTGCCTGTGTGTATGTGTGTGCAAACGCACGTATGAGTGTGTACATGTGTATTTGTGTGTGAAACTGACTGGATCTGCACATGCTATTTTTTCTTCGTCTTTTTCTTTCCCTGATATATTTCCTCCAGGAGTGACAAATCGGTTATGCTGCCCTTTACAGGTCACAAACTACTGCTGTAGATTTGTTTTTGTTTAATTATCCTTTAAACAATACCCTGTAAAAAATCTTTGTCTATTTTGCAAATAATAAACAGCATTAATAGAATGTGGTAGTAGGCATAGAGCCCAGTCATTTCAATGCAGTTTAAAAAAAAATATCTAAAGAAAATTCAGTATATACAGTACAGACCAAAAGTTTGGACACACCTTCTCATTCAAAGAGTTTTCTTTATTTTCATGACAATGAAAATTGTAGATTCACACTGAAGGCATCAAAACTGTGAATTAACACATGTGGAATTATATACATGACAAAAAAGTGTGAAACAACTGAAAATATGTCAAAGGTTATATACAGTAGCCACCTTTGGATTTGATTACTGCTTTGCACACTCTATATGTGCAAATATATCTATTTATAAATAAGAATAATCATAATGTCAAAAAGAAAGCATTTTTTTATCTTATCATTTTATGTATTAATCTTGAATGAATTAGACATATCCATGTTTTTTTTTTCCTTTTTTTTTAATGGATGGAAATCAAGCAATCAATCAATATTTGTTCTTCAGGTTCTGCACAGCCTCAGTATTTCTGGTAGAGATAATAGAATTATTGACTAAGCTCTAATGTATTATTGGATCAAGATTCTTCTCTGAGTCACTCAGTCAAGCTAATGATGTGGCATAGAGGAGCAATATCACTACGTTTTATATAAAGAACATGTTTTAGTAGAAGGTTCAGGTACAGTATAGTATACCAAGTGCAATGTACAAACATGTCAGAGCATTTCCTCAAACAATCAAAGAACAAAACAGTTTAACACAGTCCTATAACAGAATAATTAACCCCACATAACACGAGGAAATTGCATTTTTAAAAAGAAGAAAATTCAAATACAAAATAGGGGTCTGCTAACCAAAAGTTAAAAAAAAACTTTAAGTAGTTTAATTGTTTTTAATCATTTCTGGTTAAATGTTTCAACAAGTGCCAAATCTGTTTTAAACTCAACATTTTAAACTTTAACGCATGGACGCTCGCCGCGTCCATGTGTTAAAGTATCCTTATAGGCAAGACGCCAGACCTCACGTTGCTCCTGGTGGTTATAGGTTGGCTTCAGTGTTTGGCAGCGGAGCCGCCGTCAGTGTGGAACTGTGAATGTATGAGCACTTTGGGCCTTTTAAGAAGATAACAAAATGTACACCATTCGCTTTTTTAAAATAATTAATGACATCTAAAAATGATATCAAAACTCAAAAGCACCTATTTCCTGATTGTAATTTAGTCAAAATTTTCTTAAATGAATAATAATGGTGGCTTTAAACAAAAAAACACAACGCCAATATGTACATAGACTACTTTAACAGTCAATTAGGTTGTAATAAAAGAATGTTTTTAACAATTTTCTTATTTTAGGTAATTTTTTATTCATAACTGTTTTTTATTTTTTAAGATAAACCCATTGTTTTGGATTTTAAAAATTATCTTATTCTATTTTCTTATTCCCTAAAAAATTAAAATAATAAGAGAGCTATGAAACTCTCCTCTTCTTTATCAGTTTATCTGGATTAATTTATAATTTTGATTTTGTAATATTCATGTCATTACAAGTTTTGACTGCAGGCTGATTAGGCCAGAGCTTAATTTATTGCTGAGTAGGAAGGAATGTGCCAGGAACTGGTGGTGAAGGACCCAAAAAGCCGGAGACTGGGTTTGGTGACAAACACTTACACATTTAATAAAAAAACATCAACATAACAACCAAAAGCAGAAAACTGACAAAACAGATGACCTACCAATGAAGAACTGAAAACCAGACATTTAACTACACTGAGGACCAGAAACACAAATCAAGACAACTAACTGGCAACCTAAACCCGAAGACAGAAACAGCAAAAGTAACAACCAGTAAAAACCAGACTGCAATACTGCACTGAGGAGCTACACTAAAAATACTAAATTAAATTCCTAAACTAAAGTACTGCACTGAAAAGCTACTCTAAAATTCAAAACTAAAATACTACATTAAAGTACTAACGCACTGCACCGAGGAGCTACACTAAAATACTACATTAAATTACTAAACTAAAGTACTGCACTGTAGAGCTACTCTTAAATACTAAACTAAATTACTACATTAAAGTACTAAACTAAAGTACTGCACTGTAGAGCTACTCTTAAATACTAAACTAAATTACTACATTAAATTACTAAACTAGAGTACTGCACGAAAGTCTTACACTAAAACACTATACTTAAGTACTATGTACTACAAAACACTACACTACATCACAATATACTACACCACAATGCACTACACCACAATACACAACTCTACACCAAATAACATGATAGAAAAGATCAGGTTTCTGCAGCAGAGGGGGTTACATGGAGAACTCCTCCTCAGGAACGGGGCACATGAAGAGGAGCCGCCCCAACGATCCTCCACAGAAACAGAAGACTTGAGGTGTGATCCTGGTGATCCTCCTCAGGAATGGATGGCTGGATCCGGCTTGACTTTCACCGTAGCTGAAAGGAACCTCTATGGAGACTTCTAAATGTCAGGAACTGGTGGTGAAGGACCCAAGATGCAGGACACCAGGCTTGGGGGCAGAAACCTAAAAAAAAACAACCAAAGGAGCATCAGTAAGGTGAAAAAGCAGATGATCTGACAGTGAAGAACTGAAAACCAGAGACTAAAATACACTAAGGATCATTAATACAAATCAAGACAACCGTGGAGGATTGAGAACCAAAACGTGGTGGGACTGACAACGGCAAAAACGGCAAAAAGAACATGACCAAAACCCAAATTTTTGGTCATGGTAAGTTGTCTTGATTTGTGTTAATGTCAGTGTATTTAAGTCTCTGCTATTCCGTTCTTCATTGTCAGGTCATCTGTTTTGTCACCTTACTGTTGCTCCCTGGGTTTTGTCATATCAATTACAAAAGAAAAAGTTGACGTTTCTGCCCTCAAGCCTGGTCTCCTGCATTTTGGGTCCTTCACCACCAGATCCTGACATTTAGAAGTTCCCAAAGAGCAAATAAACAGGGTGGGGCTGGTGGTGAACTGGAGTGAAAACACACATATGTGGTGGGAAGATGTGACATTCCTGTACCTGTCCTTCTTTTCAAATTGTAGCTTTCTCACAAATGCTGAGTGTTTCTCTGAATCTAGATCTTTTCATCTTCTTAACCACGGATGACAAAGAAGCTCCTGCAATGTGGGTCTGGTCTCTGGGAGAGGAGCCAAACAGCTTCTCAGGAAGTTACTGCAATCTGTAAAGACGAGAAAACAGATGAGGCTGACAGATGCAGGGATCCATCCACTCAGCCAAGTGGAGAAGGTTTTCTTACCTCTGGACAGCTCCCGGCTGATTCCTAATTTCTTCCTGAGAAATGAACTCGTTGAGAAGAGACGTTTGTGAAGAACTTCATACGTCAACACTCCCAGCTGCCACACTGTGGAGGGCCCGGCTGAATACGAACCAGTTTGGTCAAACTCTGGGGGGATGTGAGCAACTGTTCCTGCAAAATACCCCATCAAGGAAGACAGTTAATGCCTTAGTCAGAATTGCCCTTATGGGTGGATACAGGCTGTCTGCGGGCAAAAAATGGGCTAACCTGCATGGGGCATGCAGGTGGCCCACATGAAATTTTAAGATTGCAGACCGCTCGATGAACCCCGAAGAGCCAAAATGTTCACGCGCGCAGTTAGTGCAAAACTGAAGCAGAAAGCCCCTCACTCACCAAAGAACATTGTGTGATGAGCATCCTTCTCTGTCAAACAGCTGAGTCCAAAGTCGATCAGGCGAGCACGAGGGACGTTGGAGCTGGTCTCGATTAGGACGTTTTCCATCTTAATGTCCCGGTGAAAGATGTGTTTGTCCTCCAGCTCTTTTGCAGCCTGGACAAGCTGCTTCAGGATAATCTGAGGAAGACATAAAACACAGAATCCTCGGAAAAAAAAAAACATGGAAGAAGACCTCCTCAGAAGGAGAAAGAGAATACAAATGTGAGCAGGTTGTCATGTCAGAACCAGCCTACCTTGGTCTCGTCTTCCTCAATCCTGCTCTTATTTTTTTTGTACGTAAACAGACACTCAGCAGGGGTCGGTCTCTCCATAACTATGATCAGCTGGTTTTCCAGGTCATAGAAATCCAGAAGAGTCACAGCAGCTGTGGTTCCCACATGTCCATCTCTCCCATCAGCCACTTTAAGCATGATGGCTACTTCAGCTGGGAGCTGCTTTCCATCATCGGCCTGCAAAATGCCAGCAAATTGTTAGATGAGGAAACGCCATAGGAGAAGCTGCACAAGAGGAGCTTCAGGTGAGCAGCATTGACTGCAGCGGAACCTACCAGTTCTCTGAAGCACACGTTCTCAGATAAAATGTATTTGATTGCGACCTGTAAGATCCAAACAGAACCTTGGTGAGCATTTCTCTCTGGATCTGCTCCATCGAGGTCTGCTCTACCTCACACTTACTGGTAACCCATCAGCAACGCGATGGCCGGCATAAACAGAGCCACAGCCTCCTTCTCCCAGCAGGCCCTCCTTCTTGTACTTTACTGTAGAGACACACCAGATATGTTCAGTTATGACTGTGAGGAAAAAGGATTTCAACAGGATCATAATGGTCTCCTTCACTGGTTGAGAAACCTGACTATTATATTCACCTTCAAATGTGTCTCCATTGCTGATCTCTGGTTTCTCAAAAGTAGTCTTTGGAGAGAAGGTGCTTTCTTTTAAAGATAGTCTCTCCTCTGGAGAACTGCTACCACCTGAAGGTGAGAAGAAGTGCAAACACATGTTTGAAAACTGAAGCTAAAGAAAAAGTTACCCCAGAATGAAAGGATTCCTTTTCCTTCTGTGGGGCAAACATGACAGAGCGGAACTTTCAAATCTCTTCAAACAGGATTCATTTAAAGACATGTTCGTCGATCGTAGGTAAGTGGATTACATCTACAGTTGTTAGACGGGATCAGTTCTGGATCATCTCAGCATAATGAAGTGCAGAGTTCACAGTTTTTCTAAGGTGATCATCTTGAATTGACACTCTCGTTCAGGTTCCTCAACAGTCTGATGGTATTTAAAAAATCATTTCTGTCGTTTCATTCATGAACAGTTTCCTCAGAGACGGTCAGAACAGCTTCAGAAGATGGAAATCTTTAAGGGTTGCATTCACTTATTGCTTTAACTTCTTACGAGTAGTTACAGAAAATAATTCTTTTAATTTAATCTTTTCTCCCATATTTCAAATAAAATGATAACTATATAAAGTTATGGTAAAAATACAGAAACCTAGGGTTTTTTTATATTTATTAACCTTTGACAAAACTTCTGTCTGAAGTGGAATAATTGATCAACACAATTTCTGTTCCTAACAGAAGAATAATGTGTGCTCGGTGGAAGTACTTGTGTTATTTTATTGCACAAATCATACTAAAATATATACACTTTTTAAAAATGTAGATTTTATTATGTGATTGTTTTTTTCTTCTGTTCAGGTTTTACAGTAAAAACCTGTAATTATTATGTGTGAAAATAGTTTCAATGACTTTGTCGAAGAGGATTTTTAAAACATTGGAACTCATACATTTTTCATTTATCCATTGAAATTTTTGACCAAATAAAGTCTTGTTTTGAAAATGTTCGTCAACATATTTCAATGCAAAATTCTTCATTTTAATGATCCTTGTGTGAGTTTGAGTTCAAACCAGCTTCCAAAGTCAAATATTTAGTGCATGTAACCTCCTTTTTATATTTTGTTGTATATTTTTTAACATATCTTTCTTATATTGTCTTATTTCGCAGTTTTTAGTTTTCTATTCTTACTTGACTTTTTATTCCACCGGAAAAATTGCACTGTAATTTCGTTGTACATGTACAATGACAAATAAAGATATTTCTATTTCTATTTCTATTTATCAGTTTGCTAACAATGAGAGGCAACAAATGGTCTAACAATCATCTCACCGCTGTCAGAGGCATCATTTGACTCTGGTTCTTGGCTGCTGGACAGAGAGAGCCTCTTCTTTTTCCCATCAGGCTCCTCTTCAGTAGACCTTTTTTTTTTCCTTGATGTGGTCCCATCATCTTTTGAAAAGGATGGGGGTTGATGGACCACACCGCTGATATGTTCTACAAATAAAACAACACAACAATGAGGGTTCATTTAGGGGAGATCTTAATGATATAATGATAATGATAATAATTGAGGACAATCCCATAACATTTAATAGCAGAAATATTTTATGAACATCTGATAAAATTGAACATTTGTGAGTTTAAATGCTTAAATTGTAATGTTGGAAAAGGAACATCCCTCAGTCTTTTATGCTGTTACTGATGGAACCTGTGCCGGATGTTGTTTTTCAAAATCCAAAACGCTGATGTGATTATTCCATTTTTTAACTTTTCTTTTTAGAGATTTGAATGAATCTCTTGAGTAAAACAAACGTTCCCCTCAAACTCACGTCACAGATCTGTTTAAGCATGATAAACAGCAAGGTTGGCATTTCAAAAATCGCGCCGCCCAGTTTCTCGCCGCCTCTCTGACAAACCAGCTTCTTTGACGCCTGAATTTATTTCCAGCATTGTAAAAAAAAATATATCACTTATGTTTTGTTTCAAGTAAAAACTAAATTGGTGTAATTTTGGAGCCAAAGTGGTTTAAAGCATTTTTTGCATCCCTGGACATCATGTGGTTACCGGTAATGTAAAATATTGGTAAATTATATTAAATCATAAAAATCTCACAAACATAAACTTTGCCTGAAATCTTGGTTTGTCCCGGTTTTTTAAACTTGCCTTCACTGGTTGAGCTGAGATCGGCTGAAGTTTCCATCATTGTTGTTTTTCGCGATTTTGACAAAACAAGACTTTTTTCAAGAAATCCGAAAAAGGAGGAGAACAAGTTTGCGTTTTGACGTCCCTGTGTCACTTGGCAGTCTGCTTATTTCTAAATACATTGCTATAGTAATCTGTGACATCACAAAGAGGTACAACGCAGAGTGACATCCTGCGATGACCGTGTGGAGTAAAATCGATTTGAATAAAAACAATGCAGGGATGCAGCTTTTACAGCAAATATGTTTCCTTTTAAATTTGATCAAATCTCCAAATCACATGTTAAACCTTTTCAATACCATTTATTTGTTGTTTAATTTTCATTTTGAGACATGTTGGCAAATAGCGGAGCCGGTTAGGTTGGTGTTTCAGACAAATCGTGCATTTTATGGTACAAGCACCAAATTTGGCATGAATATACCTAAGGATCCCCTCTTTCTGAAAAGATTAATAGAGTTTAAACGCTTAAAGATAAGCAATAGTTTAATGGCTACAAGATAAAAAATCCAACATGGTGGCCATTTGTAAAGATGGCTGTCATACACTAAATTGTTTCAAAAATATTCAATGTCTGTTTGCCCCCAATATGGGCTGTTCATGCACACAATGCAACCTTCAAAATTACTACAGAATACTTTTATGTAAATTATATATATATTACATTTATATCTAAATCGTGAATTTTTGCACAATTATTTTATAGTAATAACCAGCTCCACTAAAATGCTCTTTTTTTATTGGTAGTTATGTGAAATTGTGTGTGCAGTCAACAATACACTTACTTTACTCAGTAGTCACATGCCCCTCCCACTTCAGACTTCATTCTCACTTTCAAAATCCTCTGGGTGATGTCAGAGTTTACCCATCTAGACTGTATACAGTTCAACTGACCACATGACTAACACGCAGTGTATTGTGGGTAGGGGTGCCTATTTTACCAAAGCAAACCCATGTAATGAACACTAGCAATCTTTTACATTTGAAATTGGACGTGTTGGTGTGCAGAAACAAATATCACATTCAGCAATGAAACACAAAACCCATTTTTCAATTTGAGGACATAAAAAATGTTGAAGTCTAAAGGAGATCTGATCACATCACAGCTGTTCTTAAGTCATTGCGTTTGTTACCAGTTTAATATAAATCTGATGCAAAGATACTGCTGATAGTTAAATATTTACTGTGTAACGTGGACTTTCATTACTCAGATCATCTTGTGGTTTTCAAACCCATTTTTGCTCTGGTGGTACAACCCATAGACATTTATCACTGCACAAAGCAGCGGTGATGTCATCCATAGAAAATGCCTTACCTCTGGAAATAAGAAACCAATTCATTAGCCATTGTTCCGTGGTATGGGCACCGACATTTGGAGCCAGTCAACAGTGTTTGGTCCGATTGGGTCTCAGTCATTATTCCAAAGAAACTACTGTCACCAATCATGAGTAAGCCTATTGGAAGTCCACACCCTAAAAGCAGCTCAGGAGAATCTGTCAAACAAACTTCCGAGGTGGGGGCCATCGAGCACCAAACACCTTTCCTGAGGCATCTGATTGGTCAGTTTATAACTTGTCATAAAGAAAATCTATCATGAAAAATATTAGAACTAGCAAAAGATGTTAAGAAAAAGGTATCAGAGCAAGAGTTGTTATCCTGACCAATAGAATGACTGAGCAATAACTGTTTATTTTCATCATTTTTTTGGAAAAGGTTTATATGTACCATACTACAAAAAATCCTGTAACATGGACTCACACATGCACACTAGTCTAAGCTTTACTTGTAGAGGAAGTCAATGCGTCTTTCCTTTTGAGCAATAATATGTGATTTTAAGTAAAAGTCCTCTTTATTTTTGTTTTCAAAGTCTCCCAGTCTCAATTGGGTTTTGTTGGTCCAGCATTTGTCATCTATCGTTTATTACTTCACATTTTGCTTGAAAGTCTAATTTTGAGACATTTTTTAATTATTCGCCATTTTTTCAGTAAAAAAAGGACTCTTATTAAACTTTTTTAAGCAAAAACTGCAAAACCATTTTTCACTTCTGAAAACTAAAATAAACATATATGCACATTAAGATGACCACAATAAATAGGGAGCAAAGTTTAAATGCAGATGAAAGTTCATAAATATCCCACATATCAGATAAATAGGTTTGGGAAATGTGTGTCCTTTTTTATTTTTATTTTATTTTTTTAAAGAAGAGCATTTAAATGACTTTTAGGAAAAAACAAACAGAAAACAGAAAAAAATAATACAAGCACTTGAATAAAAATTGCACTCTCTTTATGATAAATAATTTATTTAAATGTATGTAGTTTTATTTATGAAAGTTTTTCATAAAAATTAAATGCACATCGTATACAACTGTGTTGAACTTTTGCATCATTCTGTTTCTTGGCACGTTTCTTCTGACTAGTTTAACAGTCAGGTCTTGAGTTTAGATGCTGACATCAGTGGACGATGTCGACCTTTTAATCACCGTAACGGTTTGCTTTTTTTTTTACATTCCATGGGAGAAGTGAAGTGTGCAAAAGGTTATATGAGCAATATTTCAGCCTCTGATATAGCGCAATAGAGCATGAATCCCATCTGGTCCACCTGGTCTTCTGACAAGTTGCTCAACAGGTTGACGGCTGGTTTGAAGTAACTTTGCAACACGCCTTGCTCGAGGTAGCCGATCAGCTCTGCAATGCACTGCTGGAACCGCGCATGGAGGCTGTTCTGGGACCAGTCGCACTCACTGTCACTGAGGTGCAGGACAAGGTTGGTCAGTGGGGCGGCCTCCAGCGCTCGCAGTGCAGGGTTCAGTCGACACACGGCCTTCAGGACTTTAACTGTTTGTCTGCGGCAGCCGTCATCAGTTGAGTCGAGCTGAACCAGACGCTGAGTCTCGCAGGGGTAAAGGGAAAGACGCCAGGCATTCACCCAGGGAGAGGTGAGCTCAGGCTGAGCTGTCAGGACCACGTCCCCCTCCCTCAGGATGGGCAACACAGAAATGAACAGGGGCTGATCGCAGCGTTCAGCTGCTTCTTCACTTCCAGGCCTAAAACACAACAAAAGAACACAAAACAGCAAAAGATTTCTGTTAGTCACAACACTTGTAGTGATAAAAACATGTCCCCAAACAGAAAGGCAGCTGTTAAGAACAGACACACACCGGATCTCCAGTTTCAGATCTGGTCCTCCTAGAACAGGTCTGACAAGACAGTCCAAAGTGCTGCTGATTGCCGGCCAGTTCACCGTTTCCATGACCGCCTTGCTGAACATGTTCACAACCACTTCTGCAGACAGGTAACCCCCCACCAGGTATCTGTGGGACACAAGCAAAGATCCCAAATCAGTGATGCTGCGAGAAGAATTTTCAGGATTCGTTTATGACGGGCGGCAGTGGCTAAGGCGGTTGAGCAGGTCATCCAATGCTTGAATGGTCGGCGGTTTGATCCCCACTCCCCCAGCCAACTGTTGTTGTATCCTTGGGCAAGACACTTCACCCTCCTTGCCTCCAGTGTGGCTCCACTGGTGTGTGAATGTGTGTGAATGATCCCGGTGATGGTCAGAGGAGCCGTAGGTGCGAACTGGCAGCCACGCCCCTGTCAGTCTGCCCCAGGGCAGCTGTGGCTACATCAGCAGCTTCCCATCAGTAAGTATGAATGAGGAGTGAATGAATAATGGATACACATTGTAGGCACATAGAGCTTCTGGAAAAGCGCAGATAAATCTAATCTATTATTATTAAAGACAAGGAACTCAAGTTTTAGGGTTTTGTAGAACTGTTATGACATTTTTCTAGCTTGATACTTTGAGTCCAATCTGCTCTCATTGTGTAGAGACCATTCACTAAATCAGTGGTTCCCAAAATGGGTGGCGCGCCGAGGTATTGGAGGGGGGGCGCGGCAAGGCTTCCCGTTTTTTTTTTTTTTTTTTTTTATTGAACAATGGCAACAAACAAAACAAGAAAATGCAACAATTATGCACATATAATGTACAATAGAATTCTGAATACAGAATAAATGTGTTACATTCTTAAGAAAATTCTAATTATTAGTAGCAATCACAAAAGGGAATAAAAAAATAAAATAAAAAGAGAAAATGCAAGAGTAAATTTATGTCAGCAGTCCAAAAGATTTACAAATGTCAATTGTTTTTTTGAGCTTTTGAATTTTTTTAGGCTGAAATTAAATTTAAATATTGCTGCAGTTCAGGTTTGAACACAAAGAAATCAGGTGTTTTATTGGAAAATTAGCTTTTGTGAATATGAAATTTAGTAATAAATAATAACATGTTTACACAAAAGGAAGCATCACGGTCTTTGACATCAAAGCTATGAAAACCAAAAAGTACGTTTTTATAATGAAGTTTTATATCAGCAAAAATTGAATCGGTGATAAATTTGTGAATGCTTTTCCAAAATTTGTATGTGAATTCACAAGACCAGAATAAATGAGAGCAGGTTTCAGGTTGTTTCTGGCAGAAAGTACAGCTGGTGTTTATGTCAACCTTAAATTTAGTTAAGTAATGCTTTGCTGGATAAAATCTGTGTAGGAGTTTAAAAGAGATTTCTTTGATTTATTTGTTAAGAAGTATTTTTGTGGTAAAGACCAGACTTTTTCCATTGGCTTCCCGGGTTAGTTACAATGCTAGCATAACAGCATGGACAAGTTTGTGACAGCGCTCCCAGCTAAATGCAAACCAGATGATGAATCTTCACCAAATGTGGCAACTTCAAAAGCAAAGACAAGAAAATATGACGAGGCATATCTCGCACTCGGCTTCACCAGCACAACATTTGACTTGTTTTTCTGCAAACAAGTGACGAGCAGAGCTCTCTCTCATTTACTTGAGAGAGGCCGATCTGAAATGAGAGGACTGTGTGGGGATCTGCACAGACGAGGCTCAGGCAATGACTAGGAGTAGAGGGGGGCCTACAAGCGCTCATCAAGCGCTTCTCCCCTAACGTGCAATGGACACACTGTATGATACACCGAGAGGCGCTGGCTTCTAAGCAGCTGAGTCCCGACCTGCACGATGTTATGACGGATGTCATCACTACAGTGAACTACATTAAAACATGACCTGTCAAAGCACGTATTTTCTCTGCACTGTGTGAGGAAATGGGCTCCGACCACACAGCTGTTCTGTTTCACAGCTAATCCCGATTGCTGTCACGTGGGAAGGTTTTATCCAGGCTCTTTGAACTGCGGGATGAGATCCCCATCTTTTTGGAGGAGGAGGAAAATGAACCTGCCCACAAGTTTAATAACAACAAGTTCCTCATGAAACGTACGTACCTCAGTGACATGTTTCAAAAACTCAATGAGCTAAATCTGCAGATGCAGGGCAGCAACACACACCTTCCACATCTGGCAGATAAAATCACATCATTCACAAGAAAGCTTGAGATGTGGGAGCAGCGATTTACAGAGGGAAATATTGACTCCTTTGAGAACCTGAAGTCATTCATTGAGGTCAACAAGCTGCAGAACACAGTGATCCCATGCAAGAAAGCTCACATCTCTGCCCTTCAAAAGCATTTCCGGAGGTACTTCCCAGTGCAAGATCCTACACAATATGACTGGATCCGAGACCCCTTCAGTGCAACACCCCCTGCCGAATTCAGCACTACAGAGAATGAACAGTTCATTGATGTCACCTCTGATTCAACAATAAGGCTGGAGTTTCAGTCTAAGACACTAGCTGCATTTTGGATTGGAGTGGAGAAATATTTCCCACTGCTAGGTAAAAGAGCTCTGGCCGCACTCCTTCAATTTGCCACGTCTTCCCTATGTGAGATAGGCTTTTCTGCTGTGGCCTCCATCAAGACTAAATACAGATCAAAGCTGGACATTGAAAATGAACTAAGCAGTCTCACAGCTGCAGCCCCGATTTGAGAAGATCTGCAGCATGAAGCAAGCCCACACCAGTCACTGAAAAGATGTGGACATTAAAGGTGCAGTTTTTGCAGAGTTAAATGTTCAGGATTTTGTTATTTTCTTCAGAGAGCTGGTAAAGAGTAAAAGGCCTCTCTCATGCAGGAATGGAGTTTATAAGAAGATGTGTTGAAAGCCATGAACACCATTACATGGTAAAATTTTATGATACATGATGCAGTGTCACTTTTAATAATTGTAGAGGTGATTTGTCTTTTTTTTAGTTTTGTTCAGGAAGAAGTTGCCATTTTGTATGACTTACAATGTTATGTAAAGTCCAGTGGAGTTTAGAAACAAAGGATTTGTATGTTTGTGTCAGTGTGGAGGGGCTCGAAAATATTCTAATCTTCAGAAAGGGGGGCCCCGCAGAAAAAGTTTGGGAACCACTGCACTAAATAGTGAGAACAGGAAGAAGTAGGAAAGACATTTACTTAAAGACCCACTCCGGTGAAAATTGAGTTTTTTGTGTTTTAACATGTTTTTGCGGAATTTTTCTGATGACAAAAGACATATTTAAAGAAAATTAAGATAGAAATTGCATTACTGAGTATTTGTTTATTCAAATCATTGTGACTCAGATGCAAATGAAAAAATGCAGTTGGAAAAACCTTTTGGCACTGACATAGAAAAGACTCTGGGCAGGCCATCCTGCTCCACTCCATTCTGATGCATCATTTGTAGACAAATAGATCCATGTAGGTCTTTGTTTTCCTCGTCTGAGCTGGAATCTGGCTCAGAACTGCACGGCTGGATAGTTTCTTTCGATGTTTTTTGTTCCACTGATAACGTTAGGTTGGGAGTGTGAGGGGCTGTGAGCTAGCGGGAGAGCCATGCAAACAAATGGATGTTGGGAAATGTGGAGGGGCTTACTACGCACCAACGGTCCTGCACACTACTTAGAGGTGAATTTTTACCGAAGTCCTGCCACTCTGTAGAAACTATGTCCTAGAAAACAACACAGGTTTTTAAATTTTGGTTGTAAGCTGCATAATCATAATTAAAAGACCACTTTGAACGCTTTTACAATAGTTAAAATGATGATTGGAGTGGGACTTTAAAAGCCAACAACTTCACAAAATGTAAATCTGAATGTAAGGACTGCAGAGTTACATGGGAATTTTTTACTGGTCAATCGTGCAGTTACTGTCCCAGCAACTCCAATACTCGATTACTAAAATCTTTCCTAGAGGAAAATGTTGTCATCAGACCATCCAGTGCAGAGAGTGTGTGAGGAGAATCTCTTCCCCAAAGATCATGGCGCAAATGGCGTGTATTTATTTAGCACTTTTCTACCTTCTTCAAAAGCCCAAAGTTCTTTAAGGTCATACTCCCATTCACACACACATTCACACACTGATCTGGCGCCAACCTTCCAAGGCGAGGTTCAGTGTCTTGCCCAAGGACACTGCAATCTTCCGATGAGTGGTTGACCGCCCGACCACTGTACCAAGGACGGCTCAAATAGGCTTCAAGCTGCAAGGGAACCAGCAGAAATGCATGGTCTACTACGCTAACCACCTAAACATGCACACAACATGATGGAAGTCAGATGAGATGCCAGTAAAGGTGCATGTCATGACCTTAAAGTGAATGTGAACCAGAAGCTTCATCCAGCAGAGAACCGCCGAGGCTCATTTCTCCCAAAGGCATGTCTGGATGATGGCTATGAAGAAAGCCAGAGGCTGGACTCTCTGGACTCATGTGGAGCCAGGACCGCCCTGGTGCAGCATGCTCCAGAACTATGCATGTGTGTACCAGCATGTCCGAGATCCGAGTCTTAAAACAAACTTCAAATTTATTGTTTTCTCAAAAATCAGGGTTAATCAGCATAAACAGAAACAACAGTGAGTTGAAGTTTTTGCCACAAAAATAAATGCAAGAAATTTTCATTTTAACCCTACGAAAACTGTGTTTTTTTTCCCTTTTTAGCAAACATTTTATTCAATGGTAAAATGGTAAAATGGTAAACGGTAAACTTTGATTCTTCTTCATAAATACCTACAGCTCTCAGCTGTTGCTGCTGCTGTGGCCACACCAGGACGCCTAAAACATTTTCTTAATACGAACATATTTGGACACCTCAGCATTTACCTTTGGACACTAACTAACCCCAAAGAGACCTGCTCATTTGTGAGTTTTTGCGGTCGCGACACGGAAACCAGAAAAAAGCTTTATCATAGTCACAGAGCTACGCTAATGCTGCCTCACCTTTAAATTTTTTTTTTTTTAATGGTTCTTGTTTGGTTGTTTTAATTTAGTCGGCTGAATTCAAGCCGAAGCAATTTTTGTTAAGTCGCTTTCCTTCTTTCGTGTTAATTGAACACTTTGAACTGTTTTAGTTACTTTGATTTCCATGATGCCAAAATGGCCACTCTCTTTGAATTAGATAATGGAATGAAAAACCATGTTGCGCAACATTTGAAATTTGAAAGTTTAATTTGATTAAAATTATTCTACTTTGATAATGGGATAAAATTAATTTGTAACTTCAGAGTACATTTTTGATTTAAAACTTTTATCCACTTACCTTGAACCTTGATATGGAATTGTTTGACTTGTGTACACAATTTGAATTCTATTGGAAACAGCTATTTGATTTTTGATAAGAATATTGTTTCTCTTGTTTTTACTTTCATCGCTGTACTGTTTTTATTTACATACCATGGGCTCCCTGAGACGAATTCTGATTATTGCGTCTAGTCCCATAACCTGAGAAGCGTTACACAAGAACTTTTCATTTTAACCCAACGAAAACTGTGTTTTTTTTCCCTTTATAGCAAACATTTTATTTAATGGTAAAATGGTAAAATGGTAAACGGTAAATGGTAAACTTTGATTCTTCTTCATAAATACCTACAGTGAAGAGAAACAATAAAATAAACTACATAATAAACCACAAATAAACGAAATTATCTGTTAAATTTAACGAACCTTGAAACTTTGGACTAAAGAAAATGGTTTTCTTTGAGTGAGCATACAAACTGTGCATGCACGTGTGTACACACGTTATGTTACATGTAATACTGGTAATCAGCTGCTCTGCCCTCAAACTTTGGAACTCACTCCCCCAAAATATCAACTCAAACCACATTTGTCTAAACTCACTCACTACAGTTTTTCACTGTTGCTGTTACTTTAGGAATATACCACCTGTGATACTTTGGCTTTTTTTGTTTAATCTTGTTTTAACTGTACAGTGACCTGAAGGGCCCTTTGAATTAAAAGTATTATTATTATAAATGCTCATGGTAGAAATGAATCAAACCTTTGGGCTACAGCTCCCTCATGTGGTAAACTCTGTTTTTTGTTTGGTGGATTTTTCTCGTCATCCCATCAAACAAAAATGAATGTGAATCACCGTCATGTTTGCACTCATTGAAAAATGCAAAACTTGATTTCTTTAGTAAGCCCATTCTGATGAAAAACAGAATGAAAAACATTTTTTAAAATTTGACTTGTTTACAACCCAATATAAGTGTAAAACAGTGCTGAAAGTGTTTGTTTTCATGTCTGTTCTTATTATCTGTTTTGTTTCTGTTAAATTCATTTGGTTTTATTTATTAAGTACAGAGTTATAAAAAAACAATACAAATAAAATGAAAGAAAAACATTTAACAGGGAAAACAGTATGATTAGACAGGATTGTTGGGGTGCAATTCTGCCTAGAATATTGCGATGTGCCAAACTCTCATGAAACAAATGTTATAATTGGTCTACACGAATTACACTGAAAACAGGTCTTGACTGGTTTATCTTGAGTCTCTGATCTAAATAAACTAAGCATTTAGGTGACTGTGAAGAAGACAGCAATTCCATTTAAGTAGGAACATAGTTTTCATTGATGTGCAAAAGATAGACAACCAAACTTTAAAACACAGAAATAAATGTGTCTGTTTTTGGTCTGGTGGGGGCAAAGCTCACTCATGCGAGACAAAAGCAAACACTTATTACTGCCCTACCACCCACTACAAACAATTTAAGGGTTGTTTAGAGGCATAACAGGAGGATATGTAAGGGTTGAAATGTAATAAACAATACATTTTTAGTGAGATAAAAAGTCTAGAAAACTGAATGAACCATGAACAGAACCTCAATCCTACCAAGTGTTAAATTTAGACAGCAAGGGCCTACAGCTGTAGGGTGAGAGGAAGAATTTGGGTCTGAAACTGAGAGTGATGGCAAGGAAACCTTTGGTCAACAGAAACTGGAGCTTATCAGATAAGAAGCACCATTTAGAAATCCAGTGAAGACAAGCAAAACTTCTCTCAGGAACTGAATTAATTGAAAATATATTTGAACATGGCCTCCCACCGGAGATAAGGTTTCAGCAAAAATAAATCGAACATCTTGAAGGTGTTAATAATTTTGAGGTCAATTTAAGCAGTTTAAGCAGTCAAAGTGATTCCCATCTAATTTTTCCCTGTGAAATAAATGAACAATCATAATCTGATTAGCTGGTCACATGTTATAGGCTGGTGAGCTATTTATGTGACATTGGCTGCTTGTAGAGGCTTTGAAATCGATGTATCACTTTTGGAATTAGCGGAGCGAATCTTTGATTAGCAGCAGACGGAACATGCCACTCGACTGAATGCTGCCTGAATCTGAGACACATGTCAGCTGCATGAACAGCTAAGTCTTTGAACGGTGAAGTGACAGGAAGCTTCTGGAAAAACAATGGAGACAAATAAACGTCTTTTAACTCAGCTGGGAGAAGGATCTCGATTGGAAAAAGATTTGTGCTGTTGACCTTGTCTCGAATGGCGATGGAGCCAAAGTCCCCAGCTGTCATTTCAATCACTTCCAACGTGTAGCTAATGCTAATTCAATCAGCTAAAGTTCTTGGTAAACCGTCTATCTTTCAGAATCACTGTATAATTTCAAGAATTTCATAAACATTATGCCTTTCTCCTCACAATGTTGTTGTTCGCCTTTCGGCGCATGGGGTCTTAGCAATATTGTGAAAAACTCAGAGAATGTATTAAAGACAGTGATTCAGGATAAGGAAACAATTGTATTGGAGTGATAGACCAACCTCATTATGTGTTTTCTACAGAATGGTTTCACTGAGTACAGTGTGTCTTACTTATTGGGTCCAAAACCAAAACATTCTAAATGAAAAACCTTTTCAGTGTGGCATCAATTTCAACATTCTGTAAGGATATAAAGCTGATTTTCCCAGTCAGTCGTTCCAAGTTCATCATTCAAAACAGTAATCAACACACAATGCTGCTTAATTTTAGCAGCATTGAATAAATAGCCCTATTTATTCATTTATTTTTATTTATTTATTTTTTAATCATCATGCGTGTTTTTATATTTTGTTGTGTTTTAATGTAAAGCACTTTGTGTTATATTTTTATATGAAAAGTGCTTTATAAATAAAGTTTGATTTGATTTGATTTAATGGACGAGCAGTGTCACCTGGCCATGGCACACCTCCGGGTGGGTATTAGGCAGTCAGATGTTAGAAGGGGAACTTGGTGTGTCTCAAAGTCTCAAAGCAGACTTGAGAACAACTGGGAGAGATTTTGACAGATCCAGGAAGGGCTGCCCCACCGGTGACAGACCAATAATGACCAGTACCTAAAGACCACTCAGACATCATGTTGCAAATGCTACACAGCTGCTGGCCTGTTTACCAGATGTGAGGGGTATAAGGGTTTCCAGACAAACCATTCACAACAAACTCCACCACTTTAACTAAAATGCCAAACAACCGTTGCAGGTGACTCCACCTAGACCTTTGTTTAGATGCAGAAAGTTATTCTGCATTCATTTGGCGTTGGAAGATTTGTTGTTTTTCCAACATTTATGTGTATTTTCTGAGTTGGACAATCATTTTTCCGATCATTCCAACTCCACGTGATCACAGCATTTCTCTAGGTTTGCCCTGAGCAACCCAGTCTTGCCTATGGATAAATCTATGCATTACACGTTTTGGAATGAGACTGGCTGCCCTGAGGGACATCATTCTATTGATGCAATGCGTCTTTGCTCCAAGACAGTTCCCCTTAAATGGAAACAAATCTTTCACAGGCATCAATGCGTCAATGTTTTCTGAGGCAAAAACAGGCAGTTGATCACTTATGTCCTCAACTATTGTTGGAGGTCTATTATTAAGTGACGCTTGGTACTGGACTGTTGCCACAGTCGGTAAGCCTCTCCACTAGCTTACAGCCCCTCACAACCCCAAGTTGACATTAGCAGCGCAACAAAAATGGCGAGCAATATTGGAGTTATCCTGGCAAACAGTTTTGAGCAAGATGAAAGGTCAGACGAGGGACATGAAGATGAACACGAATCTATTCATCTACAAGTGAATGCATCAGAATGGAGCAGAGCAGGGAGCTTATGACATTTGCCATAGTAGCCTCTACATCACACCTGCAGAAGCCTTTTTCAAAATGAATTTTACGTCTCCTCCCGATACACAACAATCAGGAACAAGTAAAAATGCCAGAAGACACGATTTTCATTGGAGTGGGTCTTTTAAATTGACTATTTTTTGATAAGGGTTGCTTATTTAATTTGTCTTGCTTTAGAATAAATGAATAAAAAGAAGACGGCAATTATTGAACCTGTAAAGGGTATTAGTTGTTCATTATTGTTACATAATTATATAAACTAACACGTTTGCCTACAAAAACAAAAAAATAACGGACAAGCTTTACATTTATTCATTTATTTTTAGCATAAAATATTTAATTTTTTTCTTACATATACTACTGAATTCACAATTTTAAACTCCGTCGTATAATTTAAATAGGTACACAGCTGAGAATGAAAATAAGTTACACTTCTGTAAAAACCTAACGAGGTCACCGGGTTCCGTTCTCGGTGTTGCACCGGAAGTGTTAGCCTGCTTAAAAGCCAGTTGACAAAGGCTAGCTAGGTTTAGCTGTCAGCCGGGTTTCGTGATTCTGTTGGCATGGAGGTAACACGGACAAGTAAGTATTTGCATTAAAGTGTTCTTGTATAAGGCTATACCTCTTGAAACAACGTACAGCATTGTAGTTACATGGTTTATATTTAATATAAACAGTGCCGAGTATGGGCATCTCATCTAGAGCGTGTAGCTAGCATGCTAGGTAGCATCTACCTCAAGCACTTGACTCTGCCTGATTTTTTTTTTTTAATTGCTCCTTTTCCCCGCAGATTTTAAAGAATGTTTGAGCCATGTGTACAGCGCTATAGACGAGGCGGATTTCCTTGCTATCGATGGAGAATTTTCAGGTAAATAAAAATTTGTATTCCGTCTCATAAAATGAAGGCTGACAACAAACTCCGCGATGTTCAATCAATGAACTGTTGTTTCCAGGGATAAGTGATGGTCCAAGTGTCAGCGCTTTAACAAACGGACTGGATACGCCAGAGGAGCGATACGTCAAGCTGAAAAAGGTTCCAGCAAATGAAACGTTTAAGATGATATGTCAGTCTTTAGCCTCCAACCACTGCACTGCGTGTATTTTTTTTTAACATGGTGGTTAAAAACTTGCATTTGCTGTTGATTTATTCTCTAACTTTTCATTTCTGTCCTCCAGCATTCCATGGACTTTCTCTTGTTCCAGTTTGGATTGTGTACCTTCAAGTATGACCAGGAAAAGTCAAAGTAAGTGACACACCAATGCTGAAAAATCAAAACTCAGAATAGACACTGTGATCCTTATCCTCTGATTAACTGAGGAGACCTTTACGCCTCATGTACATGTGTCTCAATAGTTGTCTCCTCTTACCTCTAATGTCTGATACTTTTTTTCCCCTTTTATTCTTGTTGCTCTGCAGGTATATCACAAAGCCATTTAATTTCTATGTATTTCCAAAACCCTTCAGTAGGACGTCCCCAGATTTAAAGTTCATCTGTCAGGTGAGCAGATTCTGAGTTTTTGGGGTACAATAGTTGTCCCCATACTGATTAAAATTGTGTTTTTGATATTTTTATGTTCTTGTAACGTTTTTCTGGTAATGGAGAACATGTTTAAAGTAAATTAAGATTAAAACTGCATTTCTGAGAATTTATTGAAATCGTTGGGAATCAGAAACTGATTCGTTTGAAATGCATTTGGAAAAAACTCTTTTGTGATGTAGAAAATACGCTGGGCACGCCAAAAGCTCCCTGCTCTGCTCTATTCTGATGCATTCACTTGTAGACAAATGGATCCATGTACGTCTTTGTTTTTGTCAACTGACCGGGCATCTGGCTCAAAGCTGTATGGCTGGATAGCTCTAATATTGTTCTCCATTTTTAAAGCCCCGCTAATGTTAGGTTGGGGTTGTGAGGGGCTGTAAGCTAGCGGAGAGAAACTAGAAAATTGCACTTGTTCTTTTTGGCTAAAAACTGCATAAGCTTGATTAAGGTCCATTGGGAACGCTTTTACAATGGCTCAAAAGCTGATCGGAGTGTGACTTCAAATGATTTTGTAAAAACGTCTTTACCTTCAGAGTTCCAGTATTGACTTCTTGGCCAGTCAGGGATTCGACTTCAACAAGGTGTTCTGTCATGGTGAGTGAACGGCTGCTATTGACCTTCTCTTGTATATGCATGTACCGGTACTCTGTGATGTTCACTTTTTTTTTATATATATATAAAATCCCCCCCCCCCTCCTCCTCCCCCAGGAATCCCGTACTTAAATCAGGAACAGGAAGTGCAGCTGAGAGAGCAGACAGAGGAGAGGAGGAATCAACATGCTAACGGGCTCGGGACGCCATCCTTCATCTCTCCATCCTCCAAAGCCCCTGCACATGTGCCTGATGAGCAAAAAGACTACATCAACAGAGTTGTGTATGTGCTGACTCATCAGTGTGCATCTCTGTGTTACCGGTCATCCTTAGTAGAGAAAAATTATACTTTTTTTCTTTCTGTGACTTCCAACCATTTTTGTTTTCTACAACAGAGAAAAGGTCGAAAACCTTTTCAGTAGCAACAAAGAAACTTTGGATTTGGAACCATGTTCTGGGTAAACTGGCTATTCTCTCATGAATCATTTATTTATTTTTAATTTCTTTAATCTGTATAATTGATAGCTTTTTTTAAATTGTTAATCCGTCAGCTTCCAAAGAAAGTTGATATACCAGACTCTTAGTTGGAAGTAAGTGTTGCCTAATTATTGATTATCGTATTTCTTTTGTGATAAATTCGTACTTTGCCAACAGATGTGTGTTCTGCTCTCTCAGGTTTCCCAAAGGTCTTCATGTGGAAACCATAGAAACCGAAAAGGTGAGCTTGGTTTCCTTCGACCTGCCTTTCCTTCTGTCTGTGTATCTGTCGTTAACCCAAAGGTGCTCCGTGCAGAAAGAACGATTCATCCAAGTCAGTAAAGTTGACGAAGAGGAGAGGAAGAGGCGGGAACAACAGAAACTGGAGAGAGAACAGGTGATCTTTGCCTTCAAACCTTGAGCTGTAGAGTTTTTTGGTTATTTTGTGGCTTAAGTCAGGGATCTTAAATGTTATTGGAGACTCTGAAGAAAACATGCTCCCACTTTTTTATCTGCAAATGTTTTATAGAGA
Organism: Oryzias sinensis; assembly: GCA_037389245.1. Taxonomy (NCBI): domain Eukaryota; kingdom Metazoa; phylum Chordata; class Actinopteri; order Beloniformes; family Adrianichthyidae; genus Oryzias; species Oryzias sinensis. Next base: position 19,599,968 of record CM074490.1, read on the forward strand.
ATCTCGTTGACAGTTTGTTTTTATTGCTGTATTTTCTATCTAGATCATTGACAATAGTTTAGAATAGTTAGGTTTTTCTTTGTTGGTCTCTCTGAGTTATCTGGATCTTGGAGAAACAGTGGCATCAACCTTTTAAAGTTGCCTTTTACTCCACTTGTTGACCAACAGGAGGAACTGAACGACGCTGTCGGCTTTTCAAGAGTCATCCACGCCATTTCTAAATCTGTGAGTTAATGTCTGTTTTAACTTTCTATACGTTTTAAGTTGCAGTGTTCCCTCATTTCTTGCAGAGGTTACGTTCCATAAAGAACCCGTGATGGATAAAAAGGATTTTAGATGTTTTAAGCAAACTCCTCTCTCCATGCTTTAGACTTTTCTCAGACAGAACTTAACATTTTCACCATTTTCTCTCCAGTTAAAAATCTCAAAGTTCAAACCGAACTGAAACAGCGAGACCGCATAACCAAGATGTATTAAAGGAACACTATTGAGGAATAGAATTGGAATTCACTGAAAATAAATAAATAAATAAATCCCACAGCCTGCACAGAATGTGACACAATCTGGCTTGAAACACAACCCTGTGCTGAATGTTTTAGAGTAGAATAACTGAGATGGCCTGTTTGTACTCCATTTATAAAGAGCTTATATCCACGTTTGAATGCTCCGTTTGTTAAGCACAGAGAAATTAGGATTTGATTCCAAGGGGGCGTGACGAGCTTCATCCTGTGTGGGTCCTTAGGGAAGACCCTTCATGCCATTCTAGGTTTCCCTGTGCAGGTCCCCAGCCCGGATAAAATACAGGGTTGTGTCAGGAAGAACGTCCGGCATATAAACTCTGCCAAACCACATGTGCAGATCAGTCAAAGCTGATTTGCTGTGATGAAGGGATACGCTGAACAACAACAACCAATAGCCAAGGAAAACCAGATCAAACTAGATGGAAGTTGTTGGATGATCTCTGAGGAAATGTAGAGATTTAAGATGAAAGACGTGGGATAATGATGTTGTGTTTCTATCACAGGGTAAGCTTGTTGTCGGCCATAACATGCTCTTGGATGTGATGCACACGATCCACCAGTTCTACTGCTCTCTGCCAGAGGTTTGATACTGATGTTTTTTCACATTTTTAAATACATTTGCCTTGTTTTTTTAAGCCATAAGTGCCACAAATAGTGAATTTAAAATATAAGTTTGTCATTGTGTACAAATATGCAGGACCTTCAAGACTTTAAAGAGGTTACAATGTGTGTCTTTCCGAGGTATTTCTCCTTTTTCTAACGGCATTTTTTTGTCTTTCACTAATAAAAATTCTCTCTTATAATAAATACATTTATTTTTATTAACAGACTGCTGGACACTAAGTTGATGGCCTCAACTCAACCATTTAAGGTACCGTAATTTCCGGACTACAAGCCGCTACTTTTTTCCTGCGCTTACAGCCCTGCGGCTTATTTAGTGACGCGGCTAATTTATGGATTTATTTGGCGGCCGACATGAACATACATTCGGGCTCGGTGAATGGTATTGTATTCCCTATCCCACACCAAGCACAAGTCACTTGTTTTTTATCACGCTTCAAGCAGCCAAACAGCATGGAGGTCACTTCAGGTCTTAGACACTTCAGTCATGGTTCAACAAAAAGAAACACGCATGCCCGGCCGCATCCCAGAATCCTTTGGTGCCATTAGACCCAACGTGCACGTGATCGCTGCTACAATATGATGAAGCTTTCAAGTTAAAAGCAATCGTTAAAAGCAGCGTGAAAAAATCCCCCATCAGTAAATGGAAATGCCGGTCAGCTGCGTGACGGAGGGAACAGCGCATGCTCAGAAGTGTATTTACCTCTGAGTCATAGTGACTCGGCTGGCTGCACGTAAATATGTGGGAATATCTTCAGCCTTTATTTTGTCGGGACACGACTGGAAACACAAATCCATGTGGTCGTTTTTACGGTTTCTGACTGAGCAGAATTTTGCATTGAAAAGCTCACAGCCGCCGTGTGAGCTTTTCGGATAGGAAGGGGAGACAAGGAGCCCGCTTGGCGAGCGCGGAGCAACAAGTGTTTGTTGTGAAAGGAAGCTTCTGACAAACGCGCCGCGCTGAGGCGCGCGTATCGCGCTGAGGCGCGCGCTATTTTACTGGTGTTTTTTTTAACCAGTCCCGTTAGTACCATAATGGTGCCGCGACACAAGTGGAAGGAGAGCTGTTCCTTTTCACCCCTCCATGCACTGCTGCTCCTTGCTCATTCTTAAACACGTACAACAGTGTGGCGAGCCGGGCGTTGGCCCCGCCTTTAGCCCCTAAGACTCATGGGAAATGGGGGATCGCGGATGTAAATTTCCTCATCATAACTGAGGGATGTAATGTTGATTATATGGTTACTGTTAGTAATTTTATGTATGATTCCTAGTTTGTCAATAAGTAAAAAACAAAAATCAAATAAAAAAACCCATAACTGAGGAACTTGTGAACAGAATAGAGGTCCATGCTGTTTCAGATGTGGCTATACCTTGATACATGAGCTTTAGTCAAGGCAGTACCCGCCCACAGTGTGGTAATGAGACATGCTCACTCTGGGAGTCAAGATGCGCTTTGTCAAGGCAGCGGCTTGTGTATGTACAAAAATAATTAAGCACGTGAAAATAGGTGGGTGCGGCTTGTAATCGGGTGCGCTTTGTAACCCAGAATGTACGGTAAATAAAGAGATTCTGTGTAAAATACTTGAAGTCACCACCTGAGGGTGGGAGGTGTTGTTAAAAAAGGAAAAAGTGTCAGTCAAACCATTGACACCTAAAGTACGTTTTAACCTGAAGATTGATTTGTTACTAATCAAACGATTCTAGTTGAAAGCTGCACCCATTTCCTATAGGAACCCTAAAGCTGGGTCAACTATTTTGTCTAAATGATGATACAATGGGTTTAATGCCATAGTAATGCCTTAGACTGAGGCAGTAGTCCTTTTTATTGATTTTTCTTTTTTTTTTTTTATTAATCGATGTGTACGTTTGAAGTTGTTCCACCGTTTGGGTTCCAGGAGCTGATCAATAACACGTCTCTGGCAGAGTTGGAGAAACAAGTGAAAGAAAGCCCCTTCAAGGCGCCACCTGTTGGTGAGTAAAACTGCCCCAAATGGTTGGATTCCTGGAAATTCCTGGAAACCACGTAGAGCTCGGGTCTGCAAACCTTTATCACCAAAAGAGCCTCTTGGTTCCAGTTTCTTACTGACTAAAATGCAGCAGGAGCCGCATAGTCTAGAAAATCCACTTGATTTATGTTTTGTGACCATTCATTTACAAAATGTAACTTTTAAATACTTGCATAATTACATTATAAAAGTGTTAATGTTTCTAACAATTTTGAAGTTCCTTTCAAAATAAAATACCCCCTGTGTCAAATAGGATCCTACTGCAGCAGATTTACTTGAGTAAAAAATGCAAGAAAGCAAAGTCAGGGATGGAATTTTCCATCTTTGACTTTGGTGATCCTTCATCCTCTTTCTTCTTTTGCTATTGATTATAAGCATGAAAACATTGGCGTAGAATCCATTTTACTTTTATTTATTGAAGAAAATGGAATTATGAACTTTAAGAACTGAGCAGCAACTAGACACTGTTCTGTAGCAGAAGATCACAATATGCACTTTCTAATAATAGACCACTCTGACAGTTTAGTAAACCTTTTACTGTGAGTTTTCTAACTAGTTAAAAATCTAAAGTAAAATGACAACAAAACAAATGACCCAAAACTAGACCATCATTTATTTTCTGTCAATTATTAGCGTTTTTATTCAAAGCCAAAATGCCTCATGTGCTTTCTGATCCAGAGTGACTTTACATTCCTGGTATTTGTCATGTGAGGGTGTGGGAACATGCAAACTGTGGCCTTTATCTGCAGAGGATAAAGCTCACGTTTAGGCTTACAGCTGCCCTGATAACTGTCATGTTCTGCCCGTCCTCATCAGAGACGGCAGAGGGCTTCCCCAGCTATGACACCGCTCAGGAGCAGCTCCACGAGGCCGGATACGACGCCTTCATCACAGGCCTGTGCTTCATCTCCATGGCCAACCATCTAGGTAACGTGCAGCGGTACAGAACTTGAAGCAGCAAATGCAGTCAAACTTTAAAAAGCAAGACTGACTGTACATGACGACCAAAAACTGAACGCAACACTTCTCTATTTTAGGTTCTTTCTTGACTCCACCAAAAGCTCACATCTCCGCTCACTCCAAACTAATTGAACCGTTCTTCAATAAGTAAGGAAAACCCGAGAAGCATTTATTTAGATTGTCTTCTTTGAAAATCTTGAGATTTGTCTTCCCCTTTCTCAGGCTCTTCCTCATGAGGATTATAGATATACCCTACCTCAACATCACCGGACCGGACCGTAAGTCAAAGGAACTCGACGGCGTGTGGATTTCTCCATCTTTCGGTGTCATCTCTTTAAGTGTGGGATCTTTTTGCAGTGCAACCCAAGAGGGACCATGTTCTTTATGTGACCTTCCCAAAGGAATGGAAGACGAGTGATCTGTACCAGCTCTTCAGTGCCTTTGGTACGATTCAGAACAGTATTCCACCGCTCATTGAGCATTTGTTATTTATTTGACATTTTTTGTTTTTCTGTTTAGGGAACATTCAGGTGTCCTGGATAGATGAGACATCTGCTTTTGTGTGTTTAAGTCAAACTGATCAGGTACAAATAGGTGAGTTTTAGCGGGAATGTGTAACTGATAAGCAGACGCACAGACTGAATAAACAAATCAAATCTGCTACGCAGCAATGAACACAAGCCGCTACGCAGAGAGCTACAGGATTCAGACATATGCCGAGTACATCCATGAGAAGCGGCAGAAGGAGGAGAAGCTGGGACAAACCACCAAATCATGGGGTGAGGACGGCTGGATGAAACCCCAGTACCCCTCCTCCACAGCAGGGTTTGGATACCACAGGTAAGCCTGCGCTGCCGAACGCCGCATTTACACTGGGCCGTCTGCGGCGCATCTCACCTGCGTTGCGTGGGGAGTCTGTTTCACGACTGTCGGTCAGTTTACGTTGTCTCTGTTGCATCTCTGGTCCGTCTCCTCCCCCCTGCCTTCCATAGGAGTGGTTTGCCCTGCCAACCCGTGTTGAGTAGTTTCATTCAAAACTTTGCTGATCCGGCCCCAGGCTGCCCCCTTCCTCCCTGACTCCTTGTAAAATACGTGTTTTGGCTATTTTTTATGTACTTCTAGACTTGATTTCATCGTCCGTGGGGAATATGGACGATGGTGTTATCTGCGATATTAATTCTGTGTTATTGCGTGAGCATGTAACCCTAAATATAAAATAAAATGTTATAAATTTCTATTCAGTAGAACAGAAGCTTTAACTTTGAAACCTGGACCTGTTTACCGTTTCTCCTCAATGTGTGGACGGACTGGAAATGGAACTCCTGGGTAAAGTTTCTGTTGCATTGCTGAGGGACGGACACAGACGTGACAAAGACGATGTAATCATTCCGATTTATTTAAGGTTCTCACCTCAAACGAACCAGCGTAAATCGACCTGAACGCCACAAACATTAACAGCTCCTACTGGTTTCACTGCTGTGCAGCTGCGTCTTCAGGTGTGGATTCTCTCTGCAGGATGAGGAAGCGCAGCATCAGCCCGGCTCTGGGAGAGCAGGGAACCGAGGATGCTCCAGCCGCAGATGGATGGAGTCACTACTCGGATAACACAGACCGCAAGAAGATGAAGCTCGACGGTGTGTGAAAGCTCGCACACACCAGCGGCTTGTAGCATTCAGTGAGATTTTTTCCCCTAGGAGTGGAAAGGGAACGGGGGGCGCCTGGAGGCTGCCTTTCTGTTTGCCTGTCAGTCACTCTCAGCAGCATCACTACAGCTACTTTGTGTAATCGCTCAAGTGAAACCAACCTTTGACATCTTGTATGAAAGGCAGTTTGATCTGGATGTCATTGTAACGCAGCAAAAAAAAACCCGGCTGAAACGAAAAATGAGCACCATTTCTGATAGAAATGTTATAAAGACTTCAGATTTGGTTGTTTATCAACAGGCCAAAGCGTTGTGTTGTATTTTAAGATTAAAGACCCACTCAATCATCTTTAGATCCCAGGGGTTTTTCAATCACGATGATGCTGTTTTTAGGCAAAATCCCAAAAGTTTTTTAGAAATTCACCTTTGGAGTTGTAGGTGGGACAGTTGTTGCCGAGCAACCCCGCCCCCCCTTCCCCTCCCTGTTGCTGAGAGCAGGGAGCCCAGTGTATTTTCTAAATCACAAACATTCTGTTTTTCAATCAGCATTTCTTTTGTCTGCTCCTGATTCACAACTACAAAGAAATACTCAGAAATGTCATTTTGAGCTCAACTTTTTTAATACACGGTTTCTTCATCATCAGGAAAATGATGAAGAACAAGAACATAACGCAGAAAACAGAATTTTCATTGCAGTGGGTCTTTAAAAACAACAGATAAGTGGTTCTCGATTAACATGGATTATAGCTCTGCTCTGTCTTGATCAGTAGCTGAAACATCTCCATTTGAGTCCTCATCAAACTTCTGATAGTTTAAGCCGCTGCACGGCGCCATGGAGACTGAGAAACTTCTGAAACAGCAGCTGAAACATCAGCTTGCTCTCTAATGCAGAGCAAATCTTTTTTTTTTTTTTTTTTGTATCCTCTTGCGTTCATAACCTGATGCTTTGATCACATGCAGTAATCTCTTTAGGTAACACAAATGTGCTTAATGTGCTTTATTGTAATAAAAAACACTTAACACAAGGTGAGTATTGATGAATTTTGGCTTCAACTTGGTATAACTTTGTGTTACTTTTGTCCAGATAACAGTTTTTGTTGAGTCTGATGGAAGCATCTGTCTGGTTCTTTCAGATGGAAAGTCCAGTGTTGAGGCTGCTGAGAGCAAGACCTCAGAGGAGTGGTTAAACACAACGTAAGCAGGAAAACTCCTCTGATTCAGCCGGTTTCTGTCTTTGAGGCTTATGGCTTTCTTTTTTTTTCTTGTGCAGAAATAAATCGTATTCTCCCAGCTTAAGTCCAAGTCCTGATGGTTCAGATCCAGATAGTCAGGCTGAGGGAACAAAACAGCCTTCAACGGCCTCTGGGAGGAAAAGTCAAAAGAACAAGAAGAAGAAGCCTGAAGGTTTGTAAAAGGATCGGATTGTGGTTATGGTTTACTTCATTGTGACCTTTTTGTTGATTGCAATGTGTTTAGTTTAATTTTTACGACTGAGTTTTAGGGCCAGGGTCAGAGGGAAAATATGGAGGATTCTTTTTATTTTTTATTTTTATTTATTTTTTTTGTTCCTCACTTACAGGAAAAAAAGGCGAAATGTCGAGATTAAAGTTGAAATAGATTGAACCTGCTACAGCATAGTTTTCTGTCTATCGGAGCCTTCCTTCAAGATGAAAGATGTGGAGAATTTTGAGAACCTTCAAGTTTAAAAAAAAAAGAAACTCTGGAACTTTTTAACTCAAAATCAAATTCTTGTTAGTGTGGGCGGCTTTCCAGGGTTCGGTATCGGTAAAAAGGAGTTTAATGTCAAATAAGAACTCAACTTTTCCTTTGATCTAATTTACTTTAAACCACTATTTGCAGCACCTGAATCTTCAAGCTCTTTGTTTGAGGTTCCAGAAGTTTGGTAGCAAGAGCTGAAGAGCAGAGAGACCACTTTCCATGCTGGGCTCCCGCTCTCAACCTCCTCTGACGCACTTGGCACAACACGGACGGTGCTGCATGCAAGAATTCTTTCCTTCACTCATAACTGTGAATGCAGCATCTAAAGCAACCAGCAGGACATCGTCATGACAGAACACAAGCCATAAGAGCAGCCATATGTTGATCCTGGAGGAAGAAGACACCCTCCTCCTCCTCCCCCCTCTCTGGTGTAAACCTGTAGATAATAAAAGTGCAACTGCTTTCCGCAGGAATCTGCCAGCAGCACAGTCGCTATGGATTCATTCCAAAATGTAGATGGTTCAGTCTTGTTCGCGGTGTGTTTACTGTCCTCTATGCAGAGGTTTGTGCAGGAAGATGTAGATTTTCAGAAGTGAGCGTTTATTGTAAACTAGTTTCATGAAACAGAAGTGGCTGTGCTCATCATTGTCCAGTTGACTTCTGAAATTTTAAAGCAGTCAGTTTGTCATTTTAAGAAAATGAAGTTGCCAACTTTTCCCCTTTTTACTAAAACACTTGCTCTTATTGATAACAATGTGACGTTTATATTTGGTGGCTTGTTTTGACTGAGTATTAATTTTTGTATATAATATTTTCTTTTCCATGTTTGGTAACTGTGGCAACTTGCAACAGTGTCGTAAAGCAAACGTTGTAATCATTAAAATGGTCATGTTTTTGTATAAGAATTGTCAAAATACTAAATATTTCCTTTAAGAGGGAAAAAAATTAAAGATTCTTTTTTGTTTTTAATCATTGGTCCTGACTTATTTTTTCCTATCCAAGCCGGTGTTTACAGTTTTGTTCAGTTCACGTCTGCTAATGGTTTTTTTAAATTTTTTTTTTATTAGTAGTCCCTTAAACATTACAGAGCCGGTGTCCACGCCCCGACCCCCCCCACCCCCCGTGAGAGCGCTGCTACTTTACTGTAAATGGCAGGAATCCAAATCATGTTTTTAGGCTGTTTTTTGTTATTATATAAAATGAATCATCTGGTGGCAAAATGGGGGGGGGGGGGATTTCCACCAATCTGAAGCCTTTTAGTAAATCTGTCCTTGTTTTCTCAGCAGTTTTTAAATCTACGTTATAGTTGGTTCCAACTGAGACACCCCTCTTCTCATGGGGGCGTTTTTCAGCAAGAAAACACAAACATATCTTTTGTGATTGAAAATAAAACATTGCATAGATGATTAGTTGAACTTTGTGAGCCAATTTTCAAAGATGTTAAAATAAGTATCCGTTAAATATAATCCATTATTTTCAATTTTAAAGTCAAACCAGGGCAGAAATTGATTAAAATCATATTTGAAATGAAAAAATCGGGAGATCTTTTTTTTTTTTTGCCATGTCGCCCAGCTCTAATGGAAAACTTGTGGCAAGGCAAGTTTATTAGTATAGCACATTTCATGTACCAAGAATACAAAGTCCATTACATAAAACATTAAAGGAAACAAACATCAAGAGTGATCATTAAGATCAAATTAAGTCAAAAAACTGAAATTAAATGAAGCACATAGATAAATAGTGTAGATGTGAACATTTTTAATAAAACTTATCCAAACACAGATGAGAACAGGTGGGACAGGCAGCCAATGGAAAGCCCTCATAACTGGACTGATGTGGTCTGAATAAGCTGCAGTTTCCTGATTGATTGTTTGGTAGTCTTGTGAAAACACTGCTACAGTGGTTAAGTCGACTAAAGATGAATCCATTACTTAGTTTTTCCAGGTCCTGCTTAGACATCAGAATCTTTAATCCTTGAAATATTTCCAAGATGATAGTAGGCTGATTTTGCAACTGCCTTAATGTGTTTATCTAAATTTAGGTTTGTATATCACTACACTCACGTTCATTACATCCACCATCTCTTGAATTTTTATTTTGTTTCCTTTTTTCCAATTTGTTTATTGGTATATATATGTTACCCTTGTATTATCCTAGGCACTTTAAGATTGGGAGTTGGGTCATCTAGACCCACTAGACAGTGCTCTGAACCTTTTTTCTTCAATGATTTGTGAACCTCACTGGTGTCCATGGATTCGATGAAATCTTTCCACCTTTATCCACCTTTGTCATGGTAGGAATAACACGTCAATGTAAGGGTGGGGTCATCAGGACCACATAAGAGCGCAAGGGTTACTGATGGTAGCCTTTGTATCTTTGGTCCCAGCTCTCTACAGGTCATTCACTAGCTCCCGCGTGTGCTTCTGGGATTTTTGCTCACCAATGGAGGTGAGCTAGAGGACTGGTTACAGCAGACCTCTGGAAAGACCTCAGACATCTCATTCCAGAAAAGCACAGTGCTAGGAACAGCTAACATACTAAACAAGACCCTCAAGCTCCTAGGCCTCTGGTAGAGGACCTGAGCTAGGGTGAAAAAAACACCCGCGGAGGGTGAGAGGGGCGTTTGCTGTATACACGTCTATAAATAAGAGAATGATATATCTTCTTGACATAATAATTGGTTTTAATCATAATTAGTCAAATTTGTACCAAGGTATACACTACACACATACACACACATCAAACTGAATCTATTAAATCTGACTGTAAAATTGTTTAATTAAATGTTAATAATTCCCTTTTTAACCCTTGTGCTATCCTAGGCACTTTAACATTGGGAGTTGGGTCATCTAGACCCACTAGACAGTGCTCTGAACCTTTTTTCTTCAATGATTTGTGAACCTCACGGATGTCCATGGATTACATGAAATCTTTCCACCTTTATCCACCTTTGTCATGGTAGGGAGAACAAGTCAAAGTAAGGGTGGGGTCATCTAAGGGTTACAGAGCTATTTATACAATTCATTTCTAAAAAGTATTTGAACATACACCACAAAAAGTAATACTTTCAAATTTGTGATGTAAAATCTCTTTCTAGCACATCTTTTTTATTCAAAATGCCAAAAACTACAAGTTCAACAACAATTTATGATTTTAAGTAAACAGAGTCACTGTTTACTCAGTTTATTAAAATTTCAATGTGTTCAAAATTCCAGTTGACATAATAAATAACACTTATTGGAAGGCATTGTAAAAAAATACCACTGCAATTCAAAAACTATCTTAACAGGAAATCCATTAATGAAAGCAATGTTTCTGTCTTAACTTGTTTACTGCTCATCATATTATATCAAATTATTCCTTAATGTACAAGAAAACTACCTTTGGCTCCCAAATATACTCATTTTTATTCCATGTACTAGTTTCTTATTGGCTCCAACACATGTTGTTTTTCCATTTAGTTTATCTAATAAAAACTTTAAAGTCATTTCTTCTCTATACCATAGTCTGTAAAGTCTTTATGAAAGTTCATCACTTGAATGAGTATGGATATTAATACCATGTATGAGCAGAGCTTCATAAATCTACAAAAAAACACAAAATCTTTGTGCAGTTTTATACAGCAGACCACAGTTTCACAACTTTTATTCGCTTTAGTCATACTGGTTGCAAAATGGCTAAACAAAACATTTTGTTTTCATTTATTTAACCTCCAGTAGACACAAACCAGGAAGTTCCCCCTCCATGCTGCAAAAAAAAGAAAAAAAAACACACAAAAAGAGAAGAAGTTAAGCCATGTTTAAAGGAATGAGATTGTTCCAGCAGCTGTCGTATTTACCTGCTTGGTCCAAGCAGCAACACTACAGATAAAGTACCATCTGGGAGGGATCGGTAGACCTTTTCCAGCTGGCGGTCCAGCTTTTTCATTATGACATCAGTTCCTTGATTCTGCTCCACAGGTTTTGTGTTTTGTGTTTCCTGTGTAATATTAAAAAAAAAAAAAAAAAAAACAACATGATACAATGTTTAAAGTTCCCACTCTGATCATCTTTTAATCTATTTTAAAAGACTTCCCAGTGGTCCTTTAAATATGAATATGCTGATTTTAGCCACGATCTAAAAACCTGTGTCACTTTCTAGGACATAATTTCTGCAGAGCAGCAGTAGTTCATTGGAGAGTCCCCTCTGATTTGTGGGCAGGACTGTTTGGGCGGAGCAACCCGTCCCTTCCTCTCCCATGGGACTGTGTATTTTCTCACAAACAGGTTCTTTTTCAAACGGCATATTTTCATCTGCTCCTGATTCACGATTTGAATAAAGAAATCCTCAGAAATGCTAAATTAACCTTTAATTTTCTTTAGATATGTCATCATCAGAAAACAGAGAACTTTTTTAAAACCCCCATTTTCATTGCAGTTGATGTTTAAATTTCATTCCTGATTCGTCTTACGATTTGTCAACTAAAAATGGTTTAATATTAATAAGGATGCCAAGGGATGGTCTTTTTTTTTAAATAGATACAGTTCTAACTATCAAACGTTTTTGATTGTTTACCGTAATTGAAAGCAAATCTATTTTAAAACCAACTTTAAGGATTTTACTGTAATTTTTGATAATTTCCCCAAATAAATTCACATCTGTACCTGAGAACAAATGTTAAGCATCTTCTGTTTCTCATCTGTGTCTTCTGTCGATGTTGTCGCGGCAACCCATGAGACTAAGTGGGGCGGAGTCAGGGATGGGCAAATGAGGTAGTTGTCTTGCTGTAGATCTTCGGAGGAGCTGACAGCTGCATTTTTGCCCTCTGGACTTTCAAATTCTATTAGAAAGACAAACCTTTATTATAAATTTATCAGACTGAATTCTCACACTCACTGCAAAAATACAGAAAATGTTCCAATAATACACATTGGACTTACTTATGAAGGCATGTTTTGCACATTTTTCGGGTTTCCCTGGCACTGTGACTCTCTTCACCGCACCAAAGCGACCAAACGAATCTCTGACAGTATCTTCAGACATTTCAAGGGGCAACTGTCCGTTTAGCTTTGCAGCCGGAAACCCATTTTCTGCTCTTAAGCGTTTGCCATTTAAACTGCGTCCATTGACCTGTGCAGACATGTTCATGCTGTGCCTCCCTTCAACAGCATAGAGAAGACTGGAATTCAGAGCGTCGCACGCTAACGCATCAAGATTCACATCCAGGTCTAAGGTGGACTCAGACACCGGCCTCTGAACCTGAAATGAGAGGTGAGGCTGCTTTTAGAACAGCTTACAAAGATGTTAAGAACGGATGTAAAGGATGAGTGGAATGAAGAGAAAAGTAAAGAAGATCCACCTTAATGGGCTGGCCCTTTACACTCAGTCCATTTAAAGTTTTTAAAGCTAGCACAGCTCCTTCCAGCAGCTCAAACTCAACCTCTGCATGGACCTGGAGAGCAGAATTTTCAATCTCGACTGAGTTCAAAATATAGTTTATTTTGTCCAAAAGCTGAGAAAATCCATAATATAACAGGAAATGCTACCACATTATAGAGAATTGAACAGATCTCCAGGACACATGGGTGTCACATACTCTGACACTGGTGTTCAGCATCTGGATTTTTCGAACTGGTCCACAGCGGCCAAACAGCCGCTTCACGTTCCTCTCAGAGAAACCGGCAGGGAACGGCCCAGCAAACAGCACACACATACCCCGCAGGTGGTTGTGCACCTGTGGGATGAAGCAGGACTGTGAGCGGCCAAGGATTTTGGGATAAAAAGACCACAAAAACGGTGAAAACCCGTACACTCCGGTGCAGCTGCTGCTGGTCAGGGAAGCATCTCCGTATGTGGTCCAAAAACGAGGAAAACTGGAGGACAGCGAGGAACGGCTTCTTGGTCTGCCTTTTGAAAGACGCCAGCATCTGTGGAGGAAAGACAGGAAAGGAGGATGGCAATTTTGAAGAGGGGAGCAGTCCAAATACCCCTGGGGCAGATCAGTGTTACTGCTGTGGGCCCACATGTCAAAAAGATGCAGAACCACAGATTTTTCAAACTAAACGTTAGTTTTCTCACTTCTTTGTCAGAGATGTACCACTGCTGATTGGACAGATCCAGACTAATGTCCGCTCGCTTTCCTAAAAAGGTTACCGAGCGGCCCAGAGTCTGCAGAACATCAGCAAACCTGAGGGACAAAGACAGATGGAGAATTTGTCAAAAACATGGAAACATGTGCTGGAGTTGAATTTGCACAGAGACTAAAATAGAAGAAGTTGAGATTTTTGTGGTTTTCACATTTTTTCAATACATTATGATCTGGCTGCACCTTAACTGATGTTACATGGTGCACTACTTAGCTAATATCCAAGTTGAAATTATAAAAAGGAAAAATAATGCTGCATCTGTTGATTGTTTTTAGTTAGATCTTAAAAGAAACATGTATGTTGAGTTTTATTTATCAAACCTTTAACCATGTAAAGCCTAAACTCTCGTTGACTTTATAGTGTGGAGCATCATGGGAGGTGCTGGGGCCTTTTCCAGAGGTTGAAGCGAGGAAAACCCCTGGCAGGTTAAATGTTTGCTTCATAAAGGAATATCAGCAGCAGGGCGGATAAAACAACAAGAGAGAAATAAACCATGATCTGCTTTGAAAGCTGCATTTTTCTTTTTTACCAGGAAATCTGATTTCATGGGACGAAACTACAAGAAGAGAATCTGGAATTTAAACTCCATTGTTTCAGGGGCAAGTGATGAGCCTCCTTTTACAATTCAATTCAATTGTATTTGTATAGCCCCAAATCACAACAACAATAGGTAAGTTCTAAACTGAACTAACTAGGCAGACTAAACTAAACCAGGCATCCCTGCCCTTAGACCTTCCTTCGCCATAAAAAAAACTCCTAAATAAAAAAACGGTTTCCGGAAAAAAAGAAGTAACCTCAGGGATGTTCACATGAAGGAGGGATTCTCCCCGGGACGAATTTTAAGAGGCATAGAAACCCAGAAGAAAACACATCAAGGTGGGATGTTGTATCAAAGTTCAGAAGAAGCTTTTCTGTTGTACCTGAAACTTGGCGTGGGGACAGAAGTGCAGTCGGAGGGCTCTTCTTCCAGGTTGTATCCCCAAAGATCCCCTAGATGGAGCTCAACAACCTGACCGTGGACGATAAAAGAGATACTGGCAAATTCCAACGTGTTTGCTTGTCCACATCCTCATGATTTCAGTCAATCTGCACCTGACAAGGTCCCCTTTCTATGAAGTACTGAGCCAACTCCAGGGCCGCCACGGCGTCCTCGACGGGATTGTGGCCTTTCCTCTCTTCGGTTTGGATTTTCCGACTGCCATGTGACAGGACACTTCCATTCATAGCCTGTTTTGACTGACTGAAACTGAGGAGGAGGAAATGGGGAACTGAAGAACTCACTCTAGGACCACGTCAGCCAGAACCTTGAGTTTAAATTTCTGCCCGAGTTCTCGTTTGTACAGGAGCGATGTGTCGATCACATGTGGATGGATGAGCTGTAGGAGCACAAAAACACAAAACAGCTCTCGCTCGAGTCTCGCCAAAAGAAAGCAGCTATGAAAATCAAATACTTTGCAAAAAGGAAAACATATATGGAGCATAACTGAGCAGATTCATACCTTTTAATCGTTTTGTAAAGTGGAGAGTATAAAAAATGTCTCACAAGTAAGCTTTTAAGTATGCTTTTTTTTTAAAACAATAATAGCACAAAAAGATTCTCAATTGTGAAAATTGCTCTTTTTCAGAGCCGTTATCACTGATCAAGAGCATATCATGGTTTTCCTGACAGTGGAGACATTCTGACGAGGAATGCACCGAAAAAAAGAAACCTGCAAAGGCTCATGGGGGAGCGAGCAGATTGACAATCTCTCACCTTCAGAGCCGCAAGGTCATTGTTCAAGGAATGGCCCACCAGCACGGCGTCCGGCGGCAGCAGCTTCCTGAGTTTATGTTGCACCTCCTTCAGAGTGGTTTTGATGGGACGCAACATTGCTGCAGTGATGCCAGAGAACCTGTCAGAGAGTTTAAATGAAATATATAAAGCTATCCAACAAAAAAAGACAACAAAAAACACCGAAAAATGAGCTTTCACTGTCGAGTACGAAAACAACAGATGTGCACAAGTTGAGCTGCAAAAGCTCATGCATGGAGGCTGACGTGGGATTTATTTAGGCTACAGATGTGTGTGGAATTACTTGGTGAGATAATTAAGGACACGGTTCTGCGGTTTCACCAGGTCATCCATGATGCACTTCCCACAGCTGTCCACTAGAGAGACACGTGTCAGCTCGTAGCCCTTTTCTGTTAGACACTGTGACAGAAACACAAGGAAAGGCCGGTTCAAAGATAAACTCTTCTGCAACAATTCCTCTGTAGACGTTCTTCAGCTGGACATTTATTTCTAAGACCATTTCTCACCTCTCTGTGCCAAACTGTGCTAATAAAAAAAGCTGTTTTATTCATACAGAAACTCTCATATAAAGCAACTGTAATCACATGGAAAATTTGCATTATATCTACGATTTAAAAGATATTTATTCAGCATTTTGGCCATTCCGGTTTAAAGACGTTTCAAAATTCAAGCAAAAGAAAGTCTCGGATTTCATGCTCATCGGATGTCCCTTAGCCCCCAAAATCCCCCAAAATTAAAAAAAAAACTTTAAGGAATATTTTATGCTCATATCACGTATTTGTTGGGGGCGATTAGTAAAAAATATTCTATTTTGCTTCATATGTTTGTAGGAGTTTAGTCAAGAAGTTGTGAGTTAGACACATTTCTCTTAACATACTTAATTCAATCAAAGTATTTTTAAATGTTTTTGTCCCATTTTTCAGTAAAACTGCATTTCTTCAATTTTCTGTTTCCTTCATTTCTGTATTTAAACTTTTATGAATCAGGAGCAGACAAAAAAATGCTGTTTGAAAAAAAGGTCTAGTTGTGACGTAGAAGCTGCAATCTGCAAGCCCCCTGCTCCATTCTGATGCATCCACTTGTAGACGACTTGAGCTGGAACTGGCTCCAAACTGTATGTCTGGGTAGCTCCAATACTGCTCGCCCTTTTTCTTGTTGCCCTGCTAATGTTAGCTCGGGGTTGTGAGGGGCATGAGTAATGTGAATAATGTTCCGCTCCAATTGTCCAGTCCGCGACTCAAAAGGTGAAAGTTTCATGAACTGCTGTCGCTCTGCTGAAACTTTGTCTTTAAAAACGACATTTTGTTTAATTTTGGCAACAACAAAAACAGCATAATCATAATTAAAAGACCACTGGGAAAGCTTTTGAACTAGACAAAAAGAGGATCATAGTAGGTCTTAAACACATCAAAAATGCTTTTGAAAGGAAATGTATCATTACTGGGAGCTTCTCACCATTTCACAGTCAAGTCCAAATAGAGGACTCCCGTCAGAAACACAGTCGACTGCATCCGTGCACAAAAAGTCCTCGAAACCCGCAAACCCTAGGTCACATGGGAACAGTAAAGGTAAAGAACATTGTCTGTCCTAAGGTGAAATGACTTCCTATCAGCAGCTGTGCACTTGAGTAAGACCACAGAGACATGAATCAGTGGCGTACCCTACAGGTTTACCTTTAACAGGATAGTGGTTTTTTATCATCTCCTCCGGGGTTAGAACATATGCTGTTAATCCTTTCTTCTCCGTCCCATATTTGGTCACAACTGGATGATGTTTCAGAGCTAAAAAAGAAGGCAACAAATACAATCAAAAAAGTATGAAAATACATATAATAGGACTTGTGAAACTAGTGGTAGTAAATGTATTTGATAGTCTGCAATTCTGCAACTTGTTCCACTTAAAAAAATCCACCAGGGTTACATTACAAAGTACTGTGAAGAGCTTTCCTTTTGGACCAAATACAAACTTTTTTTTTTTTTTACAAATACATTTTAAACAAAATCATTCAATGTAATTTGCTAGATTTTATTTTTAACATTTTGTCTCTCCCAGTTAAAGTGCATCCATGATGAACATGCACAGACCCCTCACATCTTTTTTAAGAAGGGCACATTGCAGAATCAGTGACTACTAAATACTTTTCTGCCCCAGTGTTTACATTTCAATGCAAACAGGGTTTATGTTATTGTCAGCTATTAAAGATTACCCTTCAGAATAACGAACCCTCTCCCTCTTTTTACCTTTTTTAAGCTTATCATCTGGTTTGGGGGCAGATAAGAAGCCGACTTTGGGTACTTCACTGGCAAAGATTCCAGATGCTACACTGTTAGACGGTGACGTGAAAGTCATCCTCTACAATAGGAATGAGAGAGAAAAGCAAAAAGAAGTTGACTTGATTCATAGTTGTACATTTTCAGCCCCTCTCTGTTACTTACTGTGGAGTAGCTTGTTCTGAGGTGCTTCATGATGAGGTAATTCTTATAAAAGAGATTCTGCGTCAGACCCTCCACAATCACAATATTTACCCCCTTGACCTTTCTATGATGCCTGAGACGGCACCAACTAGTGGAAGTAAAGAGAATGGGGAGATTACCACAGGAGGTGTGAAAATAAAGCAAGATCTACACGACTTTTTCATGCAAGCCAACCTGGGCTGTTGCAGGCCTGCTGATCTACCCAGAGCAGCGAAATGTATGAGCTCAGCCAGCTCGGTCAGTGAGATTGGTTGCTGCAGGTGGTCAGATCGCACTGAAACTCTAGGTGAACTAGACAACGGTCCAGGCTGCATCACTTCATCTCCCTCCGGCTCTATCTTCGGTTTTTTGGTCTCCTCTTGAGCTGCGGGGGCTTGGATCTTCCTTTTCTTTGTGTTGCATATTAGTGATGAAGACGATTCCATGTCCTAAAGGCTTATGGCTGCTGAGAAGTGCACTGTTGACCAAAAAAAAAATCCTCATATGAGAAATTCATAAATGCTGAAAATTCAATCTAATCAATTAGATAGAGAGACAGAGAGAGAGAGAGAGACAGAGAGAGAGAGAGAGAGAGAGAGAGAGAGACAGAATTTATTCCAGACTCATGGTCCAATCAGTAAAAAGGAGTACACAGACCCACTACATTTAAAAAATACACAAGTGTTAAGAATACACAAGTTGAGGTAGTGTATAGTTACAGTTAATAAAAAAAGTTAATAAAAAATACTTCATTAAAATAAATTAATTACAAAGGATAAGAATAAATACCAAGATAAAAAGATTACATATACATACCACACCATAAAAACATTAATTACAGTGACAAATAAAAAGACAGTCCCTCCAATGTTTCCATGAATCTGACTAGAAACGTATGGCAATACATTTAATGTTACTTATAGCCAAAATGAGAGTATTCTCTGAAGCGTTTAACCTGCAGATAAATGTGAACATAGGCGAGCGCATGCAAGCCCAGAGAGTGTTAATTCTGAGAGAAACCAAAAGCTCACTAACACCCGTCCTCCTTGGCTTTTTTAAAAGCACTTTGAGAGCATCACTGTACGCCACCTGCAGCTTTCTCGTACTGGCACCTTTATAGTTCGGCCAAAGATGAGCTGCATACAGAGGAGTGCAAAAGGCTTTAAATAATGTCACTTTGAGTCCTTCTGTACAAATACCAAACTTTCGAGAAAGAGTGTTGGCCTGGCCATATACCACACGACACTGCCTGTAGATGTCTGTGTCATCTGACAAGTCCCCCGAAATGATATGCCCAAGATACTTGATCTTATTAGTACACACAAGCACAGCATTTGATAGGTAAAAATCAGGGAATTCTTGGTTTTTGTCTTCTTTTGTCTGAGAAATCATAATCAGACTTTTTTGTGCATTAAACATGATGTCATTATTAAGACCGTAAGCTGAGCAGATGTTAAGCAATTGTTGAAGACCAGCAGTACTTGGACTCAACACAACTAGATCGTCAGCATACATCAATGGTTGACAATGAGATCACCAGCCACACAACCAGTGCGACAGGCGTTAATTTTAAGAGAAAATTCATCCAAATATAAATTAAACAGAATACATTTATTTTTTAACTGATCCAGATTTAAGTAGATGCTAAAAATGATCATAGTTATAACAGCTTTCAGCCAACATCACCAAGAATTCATGCATTAAAGTCCCAACTAATGTCTCTAAAACATCATCATAGTGAAACACTGTCTGTTCGAGTTTAAATATCAATGGATCTGCAACCACCGATAAACAATTGTATTAGTTCAAACATTTTACTTGGTATTCTCGTGTTTCATCACAGAGAAAACAGCACAGAAAGTTTTCTGTGCTGTATTCACTGTGATGAAACACGAAACACTCAAAGCTGCTCTTTTCCTGCATGGACTTTACACTGAAAACCCCGGTCGGTGAAGTGTCTTGGTGATAAGTACGTGTTAAATAAGTTTTACAAAGACGGTTTTAATGTTACACTGAGATTCATTTGGTTAAAAGAGTAAAGAGAATGTAAATACCAGATGTTGCTGGCCCTGCTAAAGCCTAACCAACGTGGTGTACAAGTGAGAGAGCTTTGGTGGCACACTGCTGGAGCAGAAGGAAAATTTGTTCAAGCACTTCCGCTTTAAACCTAAAAAAATAATGTTTACGTATTGTGGAATTTGCTATAATTGCTGTGTTTTGTGTTATTTTATAATGTTTATATAATTTTTATTTTTAAATAAAATATATTCTAATCCACTTGTGGTAAATTATACAATATTTATACGTGTTTGTGAAAGTTTTCTGTTATTTTCACAACTGCATACATTTATTTTGAAAGTATCGTCTAAAAACCGGAACAAGAGCTGCTATTTTTTACAGTCTTTTCACATATCCATGTGTTAAATGAGTTCGACTTCGTGTACTTACAGAGGCAACTAATCAACTTCAGAGTGAAGCTCAGGCGCGTTTTGAAAAGAGAAGCGCGATCATGAGAACAGATTCTCTGTGGTCGATTATACACATTAACATTTTTTTAAGATAATGATGGCAAATATGACTCCAGATTCCATTTAGGTAACAACCATGTCTACAAAGAAACTAGCAAAGTAAGTCAATTAGCACGAAAGTTGTGGTAATATTGTTAGCTCCAACAGTTCGGTCTCTTTGTTTGGGAAATGGCTGGCTAGTGTAAACAATATTCTCGAAGCTACACAATGCTTTCCGAATTTGAGTTAACGCTGTTGCAGAAGGGGAAGTGAGGGAAATGTGCAGCTCAGAACTATTTGAACCAACTGGCCGTGTTGTAGCATTTAGACTGGCTAACCTCCAACTCTCCCCACAGGAAATTAGGATTAGTGAGGCAGAGGAAGAAACATGTTTCTGCATCCAAAAAAGTAATATCAAGTGAGTGTGATCCTTTGATTTTCTCATCCACTACACATACGTCTTTTCCTGCTTGACCTATAATTGTATTGATTTATTTTATTTGCTTCTCACTGCTACTAGATCAAATATTTTCATACCTGATTGTGATCGACTTTGAGTCCACTTGCTGGAGGGACAAAAACACCTCCAGTCAAGAAATCAGTAAGCAGCACTTTTGGAGGCTGAACATTTTTCCCTCTTAATGGCTGGCTGTCATCACCATGAAGATACCAGGAACCTCTTCTTTGTTTTCCCTGCAGTTGAGTTCCCAGCCGTCCTGCTAAACACCTCCACGGGGGACATCGATTCTGAGTTTCACACTTTTGTTCAGCCCCAGGAGCACCCTACTCTTTCTGAGTTCTGCACTGAGCTGACCGGAATTACGCAGGTTTCTACGCACGCGTACAACTATTTGAGTCCTGTATCTGATCAGCCTCATGATTTGACACGCCATCGACATGGCTCTGCTTGCTTTTGCTCACAGGTGCAGGTGGAAGCTGGTCTCCCCCTTCAGATATGCTTGTCACGCTTCACCCGCTGGCTGCAGAGCCTGCAGCTGGAGATGGGATTCACCTTTCCTAACAAACAACAGGGATCCTCTTCCTCTTTGTCTACACAAAAGCTTTGCACGTTCCTCACGTGGTCAGGTAAACGTTCACCTACGTTTGACTCTTTCATTCACACGGCTGCAAGTATTGAATGTTTGATTCAGAAGAACAGCTGCCAGGGGGATTTTTAATGTCCCACTCTACTGTGCATCAGACTGGGATCTTGGAGTTTGCTTGCAGTATGAATGTAAACGCAAACAGCTTCACAAACCTGATGTCCTCAACAACTGGATCGACCTGAGAAGTACTTACAGGGTAAGAGCCGGCTGATGCACATCTTTTACGTTTTATTTCTACCTATAAGCTTTATAAATGAATCCTTTAGGACCCACGCTGATGACAATCACGTTTTTGGTGTCTTTAGCACGTTCTTGTGGCATTTTTCTGATGATTGAGGACATGTAAATGAAAAAATTCATCTCCAAATTGCATTTCCGAATTATTATTTTTATGCAAATCGTTGTGAATTAGAAGCAGAACGGATAGCTCAGTCATAGGTGACGGGAATGAGGGCGGGGCTACACACAGCCAACACAACTCAGAGGAGAATTTCTGCTGCTGCTCTGCAGAAACTATGTCCTCCAAAACAACACAGGTTTTTGATTTTGGCTAAAAACGGAATAATCATAATTAAAAGACCAGTGGGAATGCTTTTGAAATACACAAAAGGATGATCAGTGTGGGACTTTAACATGTTTAATATAAAAGGGCATATTGTCAAATGATAGTTTTATTCAAACTTCATATTTTATTGAACATTTTATGGCAACAACAATTTTTTTCTGGGTTACAGAAACTGTGAAAACTATTTTTTTAACAAGGAGCAAAATGTTTAGGGGTTTTTGTACTTTGTCTGATAAACATCCACCCCTTCTTGCCTGAATGGCTCCTTCAGCTCTTTTTCTTCTTTCTCTCTCCAGCTCTGGTATAACAGGAAACCCAAAGGCCTGAACGGTGCACTGCAGGATCTAGGATTACAGTTTGATGGCAGAGAGCACTCTGGTATCTACTTTTGTTATCAATAGCTCCACATACCAAACTGCTCAATTAAATTTTCTTTAATGACCTTTTCCATCTCTCTCACCTCATCATCAGGTTTGGATGATGCCAGAAACACAGCTCGGCTGGCAGCCAAAATGATGAGGGACGGCTGTGTCATGAAGATCACTCGGAGTTTGGACAGGGTGAGTGCCCACCCGATGGCGGCCTTCACCAGCTCCGACGCCTGGAATCCGAGCTGACACTGTTGAGAGCTCTTTCTTTTTTGTCTTTGTTTGTATGAAATAAATGTGTTCCTCAGAAAGCTATTCGAAAGAATAAAAAAACGCAAATAAGAAGTTGAGCTGAAGTAAATCAGTAAAAAGAGATTTACTTACATTTGTACAGATTTGTGGTTGATCAGAAAAACAAAACGGAAACAAAGGAAATCTGTCAATGTCAATTGGTAGCTCTGAGAATTCCTGCTGTAAAACAGTCAATTTGTAAGTCTGGGATTTGATTTAGTTTAGTTTTTTTTATATAGGGCCAATTTATGAAAAATGTTTTATCTGATTTTTCTTTTATAAAATACACTTTTCCCAATATTAGTGATGTAAACTGAGCCAATCAGCATGCACGTTTCCCCCTTAAACAATTAATTGATGGCTTTAGATTTGAATAATTGATTTTGATTTCCTAAGTATAGATTCATTGAACATTGACTGCTCTTTTTTTTTTGTATATACCAGCCCAACAGATACTTCAAAAAAATACAAATGAATCATTCTTGAACCTACAGATCTGTTAATTTTAAAAAATTGTAGCTTTTTTTATTTTCATAGCTGCTGATTGTATACGTTTTCTTCTATTAGACTCCAGTCGTGGTCAAAGGGGCGACGGGAAGCGCCACCCGTCTGACGAACAACACAAAAGAAAAACTGACCGTCAGCAAAAATGAAACCGGGCCGTCCACCAGCAAACCGCTTTGTGCTAAACTTTGTCAACAACAGACGTTTCTAAAGAAGAAGAGTGAAAGTTCGGTCGTGGCGGCGGGCTCCGATTCCCTGTCCGTTCAAAAGTGCGAAAGCCTCATTTCCCCAAAGACGCTACTGAACGTCCCAGCAGCAGCGCTGTGGGGTCACACTCACACACCAGGTACTGGTGCCCGCCTCTCTGCTCCCATGAACCTTCACTCAACACACAACAGCAGCAGCCATGTTTTGTGTTCCACCACTATTAGCTGCTTGACTGATGGACCTCAAGTAAATCAGCCCTCCGGTACAGTGTCTGCGGAGGATGATGAGCTTCTCGTGGACCTAGAAGAGCGTTGTGGTTCATATGATGATGTTGTGTTGGAGTGTGGAGGAAATGAGGTAGACGATGATACTGAAGTGCGAGATGTTGATACTGGGACCTATGATGAGGAAGAGTCTGACAATTCACACTCATCCAGGAATTGTGCCATAGTGGAGGTCAAATTAAAGGAGCGTGGGGCTGTTGTGCAGAAGAACCTTCAAAATATTTTACAGAATTCAGTAACCTGTGAAAATAAGATTTTCACATCTACATCCAAAAAGGAAATGACAAATCTTTTAAAGTCCAATCACTGTTTTGCTGTTCCTAAACCAGTTAGATGGGGGAAACAAAATCAGTGCAAAACTGGCCCTGCCCCAAAAATGCAAGGGAAGTTTGATGATTCACACAAAAATAAGATAACGGATGTAGTTGGGACAAGTTGTGTGAACTCCCAAAACATTTTCAGTCCAAATGTTCTTTCTTCTAAACCCAAACCAGCCATCACTAAACCCGTCGGGCCTCTGACTTCACCTTTTATCATTTACTCTGAACCGGGAAAAAGCACCGCCGCTTCTTTCCCTTCAGGTGCATCATCTGGTTCTCTCCACACACCCAACAACGTCCTCACCACGTTATCCACCAATTCCTTCTCTCGTGTTAACAATTCCCGTGTCTCCGGGACAACTAGAGCGCAAAAGGTGACCTCCCCACTGTGCGCCTGTGGCAGGCGTGCAAAGCGGCAGGTTGTGTCAAACGGTGGTCCAAACCACGGAAGAGGGTTTTACTGCTGTCCGGTCCGCCGCTCGGGTGGAAAAGGCAAGATGGAGAAAAGGTGTGAGTTTTTTAAGTGGGAGTCAGCTCTGATGCAGACTAGTTCAGGGGGAGCTTCTGTTTTCAGGTCTTCTGTGTCATTTTGTCAGACAAACTCCTCTCTATCTCACTATCAGCCCCACAGAGCTCAGCTAAGAAAGAGCTGTTGAAGATCAAGCTGTAACCAGTCACACATCAAAAACATTACAGTCATTACTTTATGAAGTTTTTATGAGTTTTTTGTAACATATTTTTGAGAAAAGTGACCCAACTATGGCAATCAAAGAAATGTAGTTTTGGATATTTGTTTTGTTTTTTCAATTAATAACAATTAACTACAGATGTAAATATGTACAACAGATTTCAGCTTTAGATTGAAAATAACAAACAAAACTATGTATTCATCAATTAATATTAAATTTGGTCTTTAAAATTTTGAGAATGTGTAAGCTTTTAAGTTTTTTGAGATTTGTACATGTTTTTTTATTAGGAATATACTTTTACTACTTAATTTTAAACTATGAAATTGAGTTTTTATTAGGAATATGTTTTTATTGATCAATTTTAAACTGTTTATGAAATTGAGTTAAATAAAAAGTGCCTTATTAAACATAATTTCATTGTCTTTTCAGTATGAAATGTATAAATGAGTCGAATGAAATTAAAAAAAGGGGGGTCTTTTTGTCTATTTGTACTTTTTCCGTTTACTTTGTGATGGTAAAATATTTTTGGTTTGTATTTGAAATTAAACAATACCTAAACATAAAACTAAAAAAAATTCGCCCTGAATTGGCTTTTGAGTTGGGCTCCTAATTTTGTCCTTCCTGACACGCCGTACAAGATAACTAACGTTCAATGTTGTGACTGACGTCTTTCCTTGAGCGCACGTGAGGACAGTAAGGCGCACAAACATATCATTTTCCCCGTTTTTATATGTTCTTGCACCAGTCGAACTTATTTTGTTGTGTTTTGTAAATCCCGACTTGGTGACTTGTTTGATTTGGCGAACGGCTAACGTTTCCCGTAAAGACAGGCGGCAGCTTAAACTCTCAGTTCCAGTCGGCTCGAAAGCTTGTAGGTAACATGTCGGCCGCGCAAACAGACTCCAGGAAGCGAAGCAAGAAGCGCTTTGTAGCCGGCCACAACAACAGCAAGCGGTGGAAGGGCTCCCGGGAGCTGGAGGTGGGCATGCAGGGGATCCTCATCACCTGCAACATGAACCAGAGAAAGTGCACGGCGGAGGCCTTGGACCTGCTCAATGAGTACGCCGAGAAGCTCTATGGGCCGGAGAAGGTAGGTGTGCTCCGACTGAGTCTGTCTGTCTGTGTGAGTAACTTACGGCGGAGCTTCAAGCCTCAACACATGGAGACAATCCGCGGGGTTTATTTGTAATTTTTTATTATTATTATTATTATTCGGCAGGAGGAGGAGCAGGGCCGTTTCTACGATTTTAAAGGCCCTTGCGTGTCCTTCAAAAGATGACCATAAACAGAAGTCTGGGACATTCAAAAAGTTCTGACAGCCAGTTCAATCAGCAGAAACTCTCTTCTGCTTTTTCTTTGTTGCAAACATCTCTGTTTCAAACACAATCAATCAAAGAAAGTAGGAGTTTAGACGTCTGTAAAGACCCAATCCAACGAAAATCGGGTTTTTGGTCTTTTTAACATGTTCTGGTAGCATTTATTCATAATGGAGGACCGGAGAAATCATGAGATTAAAGCTGCATTGCTGAATATTGCTGAGTATTCAAATCGCGATGAAACAGGAGTAGACACATTTTTGTAAAAAGCTCAGCTTTGTGAGGCAGAAGCTGCCATGGTTGGTTCTTAGTCTCTGTTCTGGTTTGGATGCATCCACTTCTTGCAGTCACATAGATTCATTTTCCTCGTCTGATTTGAAACTGTCCAGCTGGATTTTTTTGATAGCCAATGTTAGTTTGGGCTTGTGAAGTGCTATAAGCCAGTGGGAGAGAGTGTAACTAAGGGTTGATCAGCCTCGGCTAATTTCCCATCAACCCTTTTTTCTTACATTTATTTCAGATCCTTATCAAGCCAAAAGACCTGGATAGAACCCTGGAATGTTCTCAGAACGGCTTTCTGTACTTTTTGAGATTGCGTTTTTACTCAATAGAAATCAGGAAGTAAATATATTTTGATGAACTGATTCCAGATTTGTTTGTCGTTTTTGACTGTTCTCCAAAAGCTGAGAGGTCAAATGTTTGGTTTCTTGTTGTCCTGAAAAGTAGAGCAAGTAAAAAAAAATCTGTTGAATTCAATAAATGATTGTCTTTTGGAAGCTTGTGACAATAACATGTGTGCCATTTTAGCTGCCAAATGCAAACGGAGGCAGCAGCGAAGAAGAAGAAGACGTCGATGTTGCGCTCAAGAAGGAAGTTGCACAGCTGCAAGCATCCAACACTAAACAGGAGAGACGTTTCCAGGCGCTCGAAAGTGGAGCCAACAATGTCATTTTCATCAAAACGCAAAATATGGGTCAGGATTATTTTTAGAATTGTTTTCCATTGTGACATATTTTTTGGGGTTTTCCTTGGTTTGATGACTTTTTCTCCGTCTGCCGTAGAACCTGACAAGCTCATTCATCAGATCCTGACTGACCTGCACACCAGCAAGAAAAAGAAGTCTCGTGTGATCCTCCGAATGCTGCCTGTAAGCATCAACCGCCTTAGTTGAAACAGGTTTATGCAACATGTTGTCATTTGAAAATGGAAAATAATGCTCATATAGTGTTTTCTGAGAAAAACAATTTAAAATCATTTAAGTTGTGAGAAATATTCTTTTGACGTTGAAATTTTCATTTTTTTGTTTTAATAAAGACAAAATGCACCATTCTGACTTCTTTTTACCCCCTTAGGTCACTGGAACATGCAAGGCTTTCCAGGAGGACATGGTGAAATACCTCACTACATACTTGGAGCCATGGTTCAAAACCCCCAACTGTGCCACATATAAAATTGCTTTCAAGGCTCGCAACAGCAGCCACAACAAGAGAGATGAGATCATCAAATCTATCGCAGGTAGACACCAACCCGGCCTGTATGTATGATGTTAAAGGATGAGTTTATCCACTGTGGGAGACCTCACACCTTCACAGCACAACATGTTACTCTGTTAAGGAGCACCTCTGAACCCAGGATGCTGTTCTTACAGATCCCGCCAATCAGGAGGCTAATTAGCTCTTGACAGGCCAAAAGAGTAAATGGGAGCAACAGAAAACAGATTTTCAAGGACGTACACACACTCAGGTCTGCTGGGATCACATGGATGTGTGTTATTTATAGGTTGAAGACCAATGAATCATCTGCCCACAATAGGTTTCCACTATACAGTGTCCTAACATGCCCCAGAGTTTGAACATGCTAAATGTGGGCCTTGAAGTCACCACTTCATTCATCATAACGGAGCTATGATGCATAGCTGGGGTACTGTTTTTTCTTTTTAAACTAAAGTCCCACTCCAGTCATCATTTGGTCTATTCCAAAGCATTCCCAGTCGTCTTTTAATAAGCATGATTGTCGTTTTAAGCCAAAACTTTTTTAAAAAAAGTGTGCGTTTCTGCCTCCAAGTTGCAGCAGGAGTGTTAGCTGAGAGCAACCCCACCCCCCTTCCCCTCTGCTGCAAGCCTACAGCCCCTCACACCCCCAAGCTAACAATAGTGGTACGAGCAATATTGAAGCGATCCAGCCGTACAGTTTTTAGCCAGAGTCCAGCTCAGACGAGGAAAACAAGAACGTACGTGGATCCATTTATCTATAAGTGGATTTATCAGAATGGAGCTGAGCGGCCAGCTTGTGGCCGGCCTATCGTATTTTCTGTCAAAAAGAAGCTCTTTTTTAAATGATCTTTTTTTCTCTGCTCCTGATTCTCAATGCAAAAAAAATGTAATGTAAAAAGCAACTTTTAGCTTAATTATCTTTATGCATGTCCTCCATCATCAGATAAATGCCAGAGGAACACGTTAACAACGCCAAAAACACAACTTCCACTGAAGTGGGTCTTTGAACAGGTGTTGGCTGACCGGAATTGGCAATTTCAGATATTTAGGCCCTTGTTTTTATTAGTTAAAAAGAGTAACAGTCATGAAAACTCACAAAACTACTCAACGCTTCACTCCAAGATTGACCAAAAATCAAACCAGCAATAATTAAAACGATTTAATCCACTGAAAGCTCAAAGTTTCCTCACGACAGCTCACTTGATTTAGAAAAGGATAAAAGAACAGTGTTATGGGTAAATCAGTCATGGATGTACCTCGGCTTTTTACTGACTGAGGATCGGGTCCATTCAGTGGTTAAATGCAGTCTAGTTTTGTTGTGTGGACATCGTTGTAAAGGGACAATGTTTTCTCCAACGTAGATCAAATTGAGACTTTTTTTTTTTTTGTTGAGATCCATCCAATTCTCAGCAGAACTCAGGATAACACCAGGAGCTATACACTAGTGTCTGAGCTACAGGTGGTGTGTAAAGTGGTGTAGGAGGGGAGGTCTTAGGGGGTAAATCTTTACAGACTGGTAAACTGACTGGTTGTTATAATGTGTTGAAGTCTGTTGCTGGTGCACTGATGAATTCACAATCATAATGGCTGGATTGTCAAAGCAGAAGTCTTTCAGTGAGACATATTTGCAATATTCTTCACACCTACAGACACTGATATTGTGCCGATATTCTGTTTTTATGAGGACCACTTCTGCTAGATTATTGCAAAAAAGCCTCACCTTTTCATGTCTGTTTTTTTTTAAACTCTACAGGCATTGTGGGAAAGCTAAACCCGAAAAACAAAGTGGATTTGACCAACCCTGAACTGACCATCATTGTCGAGGTCATCAAAGCTGTGTGTTGTATCAGTGTAGTAAAAGACTATACGCTTTACAGAAAGTACAACGTTCAGGAAGTAGTGAAAGAAGATGAGCCAGCAAAGCCCGTCACAGACACGCCGGAGGAGGAGGAGAAGCACGACGGAGGGGTGAAGGACGAAGAGGAGACGACAGAAATGGAGGGAGAAAATGTGTCGCAGAACAACGAAGAGCCTGAAAACGGAGGCAAATGAGACTCCACCTTCTAGGAAACACTCTTGCTAAGATGTTAACTGTTATTGTAGTGCTTTGTTTTGAAATGGAATAATAATCTGGTTTCTCCAAAAACTAGGCGTAAAAAGATTTAGAAGGGTCTCCATCTCATTTTTTTTAACATCCGTGAATATTTGTAGACTAAACTGGGATCCGACCTCGGCTCCATTTCAGATGCAGCTGTTTAGAATAAACCCTACATAGTAACATTTTGCAGCTCTGTGTTTCTCAGATGCCTGTTTTAATTCTTTCAATGTTTCTAATTTTCATGTTTTTATCTTTAAAAAATGGAATATTTTTCTCAGTTTGGATGTTGACCCTCAAGACACAATCAGGGATCAACCTGGTCAAATAATACTGAGTGGAAGCCCACCAGAGAAGCCATCCTAAGACTCGGGTCATATTTGATATCTGTGCTTTTTTGTTATTTTCCAAACGACTTCCTGAATTAAAGAAACAACTGAGTCAAATAATTTCCCCAATATTGTCTTGTCATTGTGTTTTTAAATGAGATATCATTAATACTGCAATAAAGTAGTAATGGAGAAGCCAAAGCTTTCTGATCCAAAATGAATCAAATTGTATTGAAATGGTTCAGGGTTGTAAAGCATTTGACACACAGAAACTAGGGACATATCTACAACATTGCATCAGAATGGAGCCAAAAAGACCAGTGTGTCATGAGAGTAATGTGTGTTAAGTCGTGTGTAGCAATAAAACTTGTGATTTCCAAAATCTGTTTCGCTAATAATCATAATGTAGTTATCACAGAGTGACATTTCATGTATAAAATATTGTAAAGCAAATAGTTTGCATGATTAGTATAAAAAAGAAATTTCTAAAATAGCAAATTTCTTAAAAGAAATAGAATAGTGAAACTCTTGTGCTAGTGCTAAATGAATATAGGCCTATCTGTGCTGAATGTGTGGATAAATGTATTCATAGGAAAAAATGTTTGGTTCGTAAATCAGTGTCTGATAGCAAATGTCAGTGAATGAAATGTTCTACCAAACTGACCAAAAAATGTCCCCCTGTGTTCTTTTGGCTCTGCTCCTTTAAGACTCTTTTAGCTCCCAATCCGCTCTTCAGATTGTTTTGTTGCTTTAATTCATTATGAACAAAAACGGATTTCAATTTTTAGAGTTTCTGTCTGCACGATGGCCCAGTGGTTAGCACTCTTGCTTCACACTAAGGAAGCCTGGTTCCTGGGGGACCTGAAACAGAACACCAATGGGGGAGCTTTCTGTGTGGAGTTTGCATGTTCTCCCTGTGCATGCGTGGGTTTTCTCCAGCTTCCTTGGTTATTCTAAATTGCCCCTAGGTGAGAGTGTGAGTGTGCATGGGTGTGTGGTTGTGGCCCTGCGAGAGACTGCTGCCCACAAGTGGCCCTGTGACCCCAAAAGGGACAAAACAGAAGAAATGAACAAAGAGTTTCTGTCTGTTGATTCCAAACTCAGTGCTTTAGGATTTCAACTGTCTTACTATTTAAGACCCTTTTTATCCATTTTCGTTAACTTTAAACAAACTTGCTGTAGAGTATATACAGTATTCACTGTTTTGTTAACTGTAAACAAAGCAAGGCCCTCTAAAAATAGGCCAAACTTTCTTAAAATTTAAAATAAAATGTATAGAGTTAAAAAATAAAACAGCCTGCCAGTGTGGTAAAAAATAAAATATCTTAGAAAGATTTCTTATATGAAAAAATGTTTTCTCCAACTATATTTTGCTATGAAAATCTTTCTCCATAAAATTACTTTTCCTGCAAGACAGACAATAAGACATTTTTATCTTATAGAAGGTCTTTTCTTAAGAATCAGTTTTTACAGTGTATGAAGCGGAATAACAGACTCTGTAGTTTTGCTCTATCGTTAGACAAGGACTTTCTCATTGACCCTATTTAAAAACATTCATATAAAGTTAGGCCCATTTTTTGTTTTTGCTCAGTTTTTGAAAACTTTTTCCTTCCAGTGAGGACAAAGCTATTAACTCCATGCAGCATTACTGGTTATATATGTTTAAGCCACAAGATGGAGTTAAAGCCTGTCTTACTTGCTTGTGGGCTTCATAAAATACTTCAGATTTTGTGCTCTCTCTCAATCTCTCAATAATTTCTCTTCAAACATTTAATCTACATTAGAATTTCCTAATTCCATTTTTGTCTCAAAGGAAGAAACATTTGAAAATCGTCTCCTGTGGGGAAAAATCATTAAATGACAGATGTTCTTTAAATGTTCTTTTAAGCTTCATAGTCTGCAAAGCAAGTCTTTATTCAAGAATTTCCTGTAGACTGAATGAGCTTTTCATTTGATGGAGAAATGTTAGAACTTTCGAGGCTTCTCCATAGTAAATGAAAGTGTTGATATTTTGAAACGTGTTAAAACATTCTACAATATTTAACACAAAAGGGTATAAATGGTTTCCCATCTCCTGCAAAATATTTGTCTGAAAGTTTTAGTATACAGAATGACAGAAATGTTTTAATTCATGAAAAAACAGAAAAGATTATATTAGGTGAATGCTTTTGTATTCAAATAAACCAGCTGTAAGCAGAAACTGGAAATAACAGACCTTAGGAGTCCCTAAATGTCACTTTTGGAGAAAAACACACATTTTAAAGCAACAACGATGGTTTAATTAGTCATGCCCACACACTCCATGTTGTGTGAGACACACACTCGAGCTTTAATGGATTTCTGAATCCATTTTTTGCTCTTTTTTTCCCCCCACAGCTTGAACTGTAACTGTGACCTGCCCGTCATTATCTGCACCATTTTCTGTGCTAAGACTCACAAATTGGGTGGTTGCCAGCTCTCGGGTGGCTCAGTCGCTGAGGTCTTCTCCCAAGCCTGCAGCCCTGATGATGCGAAGCAAAAACAAGGATTTATTATTAGTGAAATACCAATTAGCCTCTTTAACAAGCTCGCACCCACACCTGCTAATAATGTGTCTGCTGCCTGGCCAGTGCTCATGTTGACAGCAGTAAGAGCACATTTTAGGTGATAAGATTGTATTCATTTGTTCCAATGTTGGTGATGCATTAAAGAATATGCACATAAGCTATAAAAAACACATTTCTACAATATGAGCCACAATTAGAAATGTTTACATCGTCTAATGAAGTAAAAAAAAAAAAAGGTGATATTGTCAAAATGAGTGGGAAAAAAAGCCTCTAATGTTATAATTACCCCCAAGGCCATGTTTAATTAAACCTCTGGGCTCCGGAGCGAACTGATTTTCTAGTCAATTGAATATATCACATACTCCCTGGTCTGCCAAACAGGATTGCACTCTCATTCAGGTTTAAATGTCGCAGGCCTGTGAAACAATTACATCCACACACACACACATCCACACACACTCCCTCGGGTCAGGATTAGCAACCATAGGTGTGCCTACGTATCTGACCTTTATAAGCGGCTAAGTATTGCTCTCCGGGGTCTCATTTGTCTCTCTACAGTTCTGTTGAAGTGACACAGAATCCCCTTATGACTGAGTCTGTAAAACAGAAATGCAGAAAAAAGACAACTTTTCCTGATCGTGAAGCATTTGTAAATCAAGACAGAGCAGGGAGTGCATCCTGCAGTGGATGCCATGTTCTTTTTAACACTTCAATTCTGTCGTGGCTTTTTCAACAATTGTATTTATAATCACATCCTATATTTTTGCAGCCTTATTGAGAACTATTGTTACTTATGCAATGCTAGAAACCCTTCTAATTTGGCATTTAGCTGAAACTTTTGTCTAAAACCTTTTTTTTAACACTACAGGCAATTTGAGGTTTAGTGTTTCGCTCAAGGTCACAATGATTGTCCTGTCTGGAATTTGTACCCCTTAAGGGTAGAAAGTCTACTTTCACCTAGTATTCCTTTTGAATCATCAGGAGGCTGGAAACTTCAAACGGGTCTGAACATTAGCTGATCTGAGCAGCTGTTCTGGTAATTATGATTCCAGATGCAACTTAGAGACATTTCTGATCATTCTAGGCGGATTCCTTTTTTATCGTCAATAAAACCCCCAGAAAAGTGAGACCCTGTGTGGCGCTTCTGAGCCAGGGAATGGTAAAGAATTCCACCATTGTTTTGCCTTGAAGATCATAGTAAATGTATCAAACATGTATGCTTTGAATAAACAAAGAGTTGAACTTTATTGAGTTAAACAGTCCAAGCGTTTGTACCAGCTTCTAAAGGTTGTGTTTCCTCTGCCTTTAACGTCTTTATGTTTCTCCCCTCTCATTCTTAAAAGCAATGGATACAAAACACACAGACACACTTCACTCAAGAGACACAACACTAAAAATTCAAAATAGAATATTAACAACATATAGAGACAAAACAGTTACTGTATAATTTTAAAGACAGGCTGTTCAAAAAAAAAAAGAAAGGTTTGTTTTTAAAATGGGATTTAAAAACAGGAATCACTGGCTCTAAAGCCTTCAGAGGCACTGCTGAAATCCTCTACATCTCATCCACATGGCATTCCTGTTCAAAACAATCGTGTGACTGTAAAGGCAGCTGAAACCTCTACTCCAAACAGATGCAAGGGCCGCAGCAAAATCTGAAGCTCTTTATTCACCTCACTCACAGACTTCCAACCCTGCTGTCCATGAACGGATTAATTATTGCGTTTGCACGAGTTAATCATTTCGAGGGAATGGAATAGTATTTCGAGGGAACGCATTAGTATTTTGTGGGAACGGAATAGTATTTTGTGCGAACGAGATAATAATCTGTGGGAACAAGATATTAATCTGTGGGAACAAGATATATTTTAAAATCTTAATGTCAGGACACGGGCTCCGTACCAAAAAATAGGGTCCTGAATCCTTTTTTTTGTTGGACTTTGCATGCTTTCCCTGTGCATATGTGGTGTTTCTCATTGTGTCCCAGGACAAAGGCCAAAACATTTGAAAGAGGGTGATTAGTTACTATGTAAACCCATTTGCGATTACTGTAATACAAAGAGAATGTGACAATAAGAGCATACATATTGCGCATGCAACAATAAGACTTCAGACAATATCAGCCACAATTTCATCAGGTATCAATCACATCAGTGAATCTCTCATATGATTTCTCTAAATTGTAGTTATTAATCTGTTTTAATCTGTTGCTTGTACTCAAAAAATTGACAATAAAATTCCAATTGCTTTCCAGTTCACGTTTGTAAAGATTCCATTTATTTAAAGTCCCCCTAGTATGACCATTTCTTTTTACTAACAAACGTTCCCAGTGGTGTTTTAATTATGATTATGAAGTTTTTCACCAAAATCCCACAACCTAAAGGTTTTAAAAAGCCACATTTCACATCTACGTGTCTGAAGCCTCTGTTAACAAAATTTCCTCTACATGGGCGTGGCCATTGGTGCTAAGCTGAGTAGCCCTGCCCTCAATCCCGCCTTTCTGCAAGCTGCGTCTCGCAGCAAGCAGCACCGGCTGTGGCTCAGAACTGATTTGATGCAGATTGTTGAATTCACTTGCCCAGCAAATACAATGAAATGCCAGAAAGAAACTATTAGCTATTCGCACGAAATTTTCCAAATAGGTGCGGCCGGGGCTGAACTTTTTTCTTGGCTGCACGGACAGAGGCAGGGTTCAGTTAGGATGAGAAGTTTTGCTTAAGCTGCCTTCACACCGAACACAGTTCGCGCAGTTGAGGCGGCCATTTTCAATGTTAAGTCAATGGTACAGACATGATCTGAGGTCCTGCGGCGCAATTTGAGCGACGGGTGCGCCTCAAAGTTCTGGCAACAGGGAAATTTCAGTGGTGCAGCCGATTTGGTACCCGTCTGAACCAAGTCGCCCAACAGTACCCATCCTGTCTACTATTGGACAAAGGTGGGTCACAGGGTCAAAGGTGGACAGTCTGTTGCAGGGCCCATAGAGCTGGAGCAATCACGATTACCATGGCAGCTCCTTGGAGGTGAGCTGGTGGCCAGACAGGATGGGGAGCCAGCCTGTTCAGGCCTCCTGAACTTTATGATATTTATCCTATTTTCATTGAGACAATAATACAAAACTGCCCCCTGATTTTATTCTTGTTTTTATTTTCACCCTGTCTGGTTGATGCAGGACAGCAGGCCTTCAAACTCAGAGAGTTAAATGCAAAAAACACATTTCACACCCCTAGGTGCATGACAGCTAATGGATCTTTAAGTTTAATTTTAAATATGTGCGGCCAACAACTAAACCTAGCCTGGGAAGCACTTAAAATACGTGCGGAGAATGCAGCAATGTGCCATCTGCTCTTCTCCTGCTCCTGAGCTGTTTTGCACGCAGATCACGAAGCTTGTGCAATGCACATGCGCTACTGGGCTGTTGTGACATCACAAAGGCTCTTTAATTCAAACCAAGGGTCTTTGCGACAGTTTCATTGACAGCGAATTAAAAGGAGAAATACTCAGAAATGCAAAAATGAAATTATTTCTTATTCTATTTGTTCTCTTACAGACCTGAGAGTGTGAATTTTGTACTGTTTGTTTTACCCATTCATGGAGGGGGAGAGCGAGGGCGAGGAAAAGTTCCAACCACACTCCCAAACCGTTTCCAGGTTTAATCCCCCAACTTAATCCTTGATATTAAAAGTCAAAGAGAAAGGCAAACTTATTTCCAAGTCTTTGCGTAATCCATCTGCAGATTCAAAACCTACTGTCCCCCAGATTCAATGTAGAGTAGCAATGTTTCATTTAGTGGTTAGGTCATGTTTTGCTTGTGGCCTCTCAATTTAAAGTGTGGGTGACATGGCCTATTTTAATAAGCCAAAATATAGTAAATAGTCTCTATTTCATGTTGCGATTGTTTTTAATATTTTTCGAAAAAGAATAAATAGCGAAAAACGCGATATAAACAACGAGGACGGCCGCTGGCTTCACGCATTCCGCCGACTTCGCGCCGCCATGTTTGTGACGTAACGAAAGGCAGACAACATGGCTAGCACCGATAGCGAAGCACAGAGTGATGCTACCGTCTCTATTAGCGATTTATCATCAGATGAACAGAAAGATGAAGAGGAAAGTTGCGGAGATTATCATGATGATGAGTCACTCTTGCAACCCGATTCGAACCCTTTTGCGAAAGTGAGGAGGATTTGGCAGAAAGTAGTAGGTCTAGTGATGCCGATGACGATAGCCAGCATGAAGATTCGGCTAGACTCCAGAACACGGCATGGTTAGTTGCCAATTTTATGTAGCACCCGTGGAGCCTTCCTGTTAGTTTAGAGTAGGGGGGTGGGTGCTTGGGTTCGAACAATGTCCAGGTGGATACCAGAAAAGGTGCACCTGATAAATCAAAGCGCGTCTCCTAATAAGAAAATAAAGAGACTCCAGAGATCTTTTAATATTTAGCCAAATTTTGCAAAAGCTTTGTTTAATAAATTATAATTATAACAGTTTTACCTGTTTGAACCAGTTTGAAACCTTTTCTCGTGCGCGCACGCGCTCACACACACACACAGTTCAGTTTACTCACGGTACCGGCACCTCAAAAGCAAAAGAAAAAAAAACGTTGCAGAACTGTTGCTTCTCTTGCAAAACATTGAGTGCGTTGAAATACTCCAGTTGGATCCAAGGACAACAGAAAACACGACTACTTCGCCTCAATGTGATCCATCGTGATGCACACTAGCCTAGCTTAGCAGCCTCCGCTCCCGACTCCAGCGCCGTCCTCTCCGACCCAGAAAACGGCTCGCTCGCTTCCAGCTCACCCGCCTTTCCTCGACTCAGAAGCCAAGATCCTCCTCCCAACTCTCCGTTCAAAATTCTTCGTTTGTGTCCCGGTTTTTGTCCCTTCGAAAACGCAGACTTCTCTCCTGCAGATCTGGAGGAAAAATCCTTCGCCGTCCACCTTCTTCTTGAACTTTCCCCTTTTCAGCAGCGTTTCTTGTTTTGGGAATTTATACACAGATACACTTTCACTAGATGTATTGCTACATCCAGCTGCCACACAACGACTTGGCATGTTGATGATTAACAGATTTAAACACGAGAGAAACGAAGACTACCTGTTTTGTTGACATGCTGTCCGAAGCGGAACTGCGAAAGTCAATGCCTTTCGTGACGTCACAGGTCATATCGAGGTCACTTCCAGCCTGCGCTCTTAGCGGCAGATCCAAATCTCTGATTCCTTCGAAAGATGTATTATTCATATGCTTCGGATTTTTTTCGACGCTAACTATTGGTATCAATAGAATCAGCGTTTAAAGGGCTTTTTTATTTGACAAAGTTGTTCAAAGCATGGCATCCACACTTTAAAGCCATCCATCCATCCATCCATCCATCCATCCATCCATCCATCAACCATCCATCCATCCATCCCTAGAGCCTATCCCATCATTTGGCAAAAGTGGGGAACATCTTGGAAAGTGTGCCAGTCATCACAGGGCCCTCTTATTTTCTATTTACCATAACGTTCACACCAGGTTGGTGTTCATAGATTTCCTAATAGCCTAAAAGCTTGGTTTCAGTTAAATCTTCTGGTCTGTGTCATTATTTCAGGCTCTTTATGGTCACATTTAAGTTCAGGTCTTGCTTTTCTTATGGCATGTTTTGGTCATTTTAATTAAATGAAGTTGCTGTCTAAAACTATGAATTTGGTTCTTATGCAACTTAATTGTTTAGCTCCCCTTAGTTTTTGTAGAGTGAATCATGTCCAATAAAAAGCTCTGCATGTGCTACTTCCATGATAACTGCATTAATCCAGTGGGTCTGCTCTGAAACAAAAGAATTGGAATTTCCTCCAAACTATTGTGCAAAGACGGCCAGTATTACTATTATTTTCTCAATGCCCTTAAGACATGTGCCAGGTTGTAACATTTCCATATGCCTTGGCTTTGGCTGTACACATGTATAACACAAATTGGTGCACAAATCAATTATTTATTTTCTCTCTATTGTTTGGAAAGCAGCATACATTTTAAGGACATCTATTTCTCGGACAGACTGTGCGTATTTGTTTATTACACACATGTGGCGGTGGTCTACGTGAATGGAGTTCAGTAATGAGAAATGCTTATCAATCCCCAACAGCCTGTCCGCTCGCTGCCATTAGCCGCCATCCCTGCATTGCTACAGGTAGGCTGAGAGTGTTCACACTGATTGCAAACATCCCTGTTAGCTCCTCCAAAATGAGAGCAATCTGCCACCGTATTTAGATGATTGGGATTATGGCTTTTGCGGTGGGAGTGAGTGTGTTGTTAAAATGAGCCGTTAATGATGTGATGTTCCTTTTCTAAAGACCTGCAATGGATTTGCTGACAGAACTTCTCTGCTTATGTAAATGGTGAGATGCTAAAGAAATAAAAATGATGGTTAATTTTACTGAGAAGGAAAAAAAATAGAATTTCTGAGCAAAATAGTCATTGTCTTTGCTGTCTTTGGTTTATCACTTGTCCTTCCTATCGGAAAACCAAACCCTAAAAGTGCTTTCTTTAAATCTCAGCGAATTTGGCTGTGAAGTGACACAGTTAGGAGATATGTGATCCGGAACCTTGACAGTCACTTCGACAGCGGTGGCTGTGTGGGGCCAGAAGGACACGAAGGCAGAGCGTGAGGGGACACTTATTGAAAAGCAGTCAGGGGAAAACAGACGGACAGCAGACTGAGAGAAGGAATAATGTGAACCTCCACTTTTGATCAAACAAGACTTTGACAACTTTTGAGAAAATGAAAGTTTATTTTCCCAGTGAAGTTGGTTTGGTTCAACATTCATAGAAAAGGAGCTCCTTTGCTGACAGAATTATTCTGATATAACACATTCACAGCGGACATTTGAGGAGCTTTTGCATCCAAAACAGGGATAAGAAAATGTTCTTTACAGCTATAAAATCTTTGCTCCCCTGGTTAACCTTCAGAGCTAATATTTTGCACAGAAAAAGGTGATACTGGTACTGTTTTCAGCATGCTGCTTCAGATCACACCTTGTTTCCTCCCCAGTAATCATGCCTCAGATTTTTGTTTTGATCCGTTCATCAGACTGTGAAGTTTGCATACCTGGATTTGACCACTGTCTTGGATCCGATTATTTTCCCCCTATTGACATTTGATATAATCTGGCTTGGTTCCTGGTTTTGTGGATTATGGACCTGTTTTTGTTTATGGTGCCGCTGATTTTCAGTGTGAGTGAAGTGGATTTTGTTTTGTTTGGAACTCTATCTGTTAGTGGATTATCGTCCTTGACTGACCACTGACTCTCCCACATCCCCTGAGAACAGCTTCTGAAGCGTCTCCATCCCCACTAAGACTGTTTCTGCAGTGAGACAGAACCTGCTGTCTCAGTTTTGCTGTATTAACTCTGTCTTTTCCTTTCAGATTCCCATGGCATGGATAGGGGTTTGTTATCCGATTTCCTCATCCTTCTCCCTTTACTTTAACTGATTACATTTTTGTTAACACTTCTTGTGTTTGGACTGTTTTGGGTTTTTCTCACCAAAAAAAGTTACAATGTGAGCTAAATGCATGATTTCGATTTTTGTTATAAAGCTAATGTTTAAGGTTGTCAATCAATAGACCACACCCCAGTTGTCAAATTTTTAAAGCTGGATAAATGAAATGGTAATTCCCACTTTACTTGTTATAATTTCATACATTTTTCAGAGCTGAAATAAGATTTTGTGAGGAAAATGATAATATTTGTATTTATTTTGTAAATTTAGACTATTTTGAGTGAACAAGAACTGTTTTGACTTTTATAAGTGGCCACCTGGTGGTAACTAGGTCAACTGATCAGTTAATTCTTTTAAAAAAAGCTTCAGGTTGGAAGTCATCTGGGTTTTTTCTTGGCCAGGATTTGAAGGAGGACCTTCGTGTTGTAACCACAATATGTGTCTCTTGTATTTATCATCCAGTCTAACAAAACCATTCTGAGAATCTAAAATGAATTATGACAAATGGCTTTTAATTCTTCATTGTTCTTGAATGTGCAACACGTCCTCGGTGTGAACGTAGCAGAAGTCCTATACTCTTGTCTTTTCTTTTCTGGCCTTGTCTGCAAACAGAAATTCTAACAACAATAGTCAATTTTTAGCTGACACTCTGTGTCCTAACAGTACACTGTGGGTCAACAGAACCATTGGCGGTCATTGTCAACCTGGGCCACAACCGAGGTGTGAAGGTTCTGTTTGTGATTCTTGTGATTGATTTGGCTATTGGGTATAGTTTTACTTCGGATGCCGTTCCTGACACAACTCTGCGCTTACCTGGACTTGGGACCAGGGCACAAAAGCACCAGATTGTGTTCTCTTGCGTTGCATTGCATAACATGACACTTTCTTGAAATAAACTGCTAATGTTTTTTCTCAGTTCTAAATATTTGGAATCTGCACACCGGACTTGAACGAACTGAAAAAAATATCTGATTATTGGCCTAAAGTAAAACTATTCTGGTACAAGTATGTAAGAAAATATTGAAAACAGTGATAAGAATAGTAACATTTGAACATCATTGACCAAGGATGGGATTTTCATCAGAATAAGTTCAGAAAAATACAAATTATTTTCACTAAAACACGAGCTAACACACTATGAAGAAGGATCAAAAAAACTTTTAAACTAGCTTGGACCAACAAATTAGTAATAACTTTACACGAGCCATATTAGCCAGTTAATCTGGGACAACTCTGGTAATACGATCTCAAACAAAAACTTTTAAGACTTGGAAAGAAGAAAATGACTTCTTTTTTTAAACTTGGGTTTAAAATGTTTTACTCTTTGAGACATTTTGGATGTTAAAGAAAGAGTTCTGTTCATGTTTGGACATGACAAACACGTCTTCTAGATTATGAGGCTAAATTAAAAGTTAATGCCCCTGTATCTCTCTACTGTGTTGGTGCTGTTGCCAGCGTGACTTTACTGGGAGAAACAATGCAAACAATTAACTGAATGTGAAATGTGCAGATTTCATGCACTTTTAACTCTTAGTTATACATCATTCTCTGTTACCTTTTTATGCTTCTTTTCCCACTTCATTAGCTGGGTTTTCAACTGTTTATTTTTTTTATCAGTGCTGCATCTTTAAGCTGATGGTAGTATGAGTTTGTGGTACATTCAAGATGGATTAAAACGTTCAACCTGTTACTAATCACGTGTGTGTTTTAAATGAAGATCTTCATGGATTAGATAACAGCTGCCAGAGTGGATTGGAAGTTTGACAGTGACACATGTATAAGTAATTTGGAGGCAGATGTCAGACACAGATGGATTCCTTAAGAGGACACAGAACTTTAATGGGATTGGAAATGGTACTGACCAGCTGTAAGTATTTAGAGAAGGCGGGAGATGACAGTCCAAAGTAGGCCCGAGGAGGGGTGGCATTGCAAGTGTTTTCTTTTAGGCTCCGACTTGACCGAGAACACATTCGGGCCTGCTGCATCAATAAATGGATAAGGAAGATGAAAAAGATGTGAAAGAAAAGGATAAGGCTTTGGAAATGAAAGAAGCTCTTTAAACACGTCATCAAACGCTGCGGCCACAGCGGGGGGCCTCTGCAGACACCCGTGTGAGGGATGCGTGGAGTGGGTGTGTGAATATAGTTTTGTATCGGCCTAATAAACCATCCGTCTGCAGGGAGGGGTGAGCAGTGGATGTGAATGTTAAAAGGGGGGGTTACAGAACTCTTTTTTTTTTCCTCTCTCCATATTTATACCCCTTTGAAATTCACAGACAAACGGACGCAAAGTCCAGCCTAGAGGTTTTTTTGATGGTCGTCGATACCGCTGCGTGATGATGTCATACGGCAGACAGCATGGGAGGGAGGCCTGATCAAAGGAGAGAGGGAGGGATGAAGACGGAGGAGAGGATAACCAAGACAACAACGGGACAAAGATGGCGACAGCTTCAGCAATGGGACGTCCACTGGCGTCCAGACCCTCAGATCACCAAAAGGCGCCAAGGCCATGCAGCAACTGCAACCTCATCCTTTATCCCAACAGGAAGAGCACCGGCGACACGGATGGGAACGACTGCGCCAACCTCAGCCATCTCCACCTCCGAGCTAGCATGGTAAGCGCTCTTAGCCTTTCCTTCGCTGCCATCAAAGCTTCAAACCCTCAACATCCTACTGTCTGGCTACCATTATAAAGTGCCATTCTTTTTGAAATACCATTTTGGACCCATTTTCCTCCCTTTCTCTTCATGGTCATGGTCATGGTCTTTTTGCTGTTAATATAGGCCTCTCTTTGCCATCAAAGGCAGCACATCAATTGCCTTGACTCCCAAGTGTATGTGTGAGGGTGAAAGGGAGAAAAGGGAGAGGAGAAAAAAAAAGAAGAAACCCACGTATCGAGATCAAGACAAGGCTTTCTTGCCCGTTGCAGATACTGGTTGGGTTTTCTTTTCCATCCACGACTTTCTACGCCGTCCAGAGCTAAAGATGCTCTCTGAAGCCTCCGACAAGTCCTTCGAAACCTTATGGCCCAGATTCAACATTTACTGAAAAGATGAAACTGGATGCTCTTTATGGGGAAATGGAAAGTCCTGCTTTTCTTTAAGAATATTCTGTGGCTTGTGGGCTCCTGGGCCAGAGCTCTTCACCAGTGATGACAATACGTGAAACAATATTTGAATAAGCAGCAGGAGGGCAGCCAGCTAATCCACTGTGGCTAATCCAGTATTGGTGCAGGTCATATTGGTAGCTGGA
Organism: Oryzias sinensis; assembly: GCA_037389245.1. Taxonomy (NCBI): domain Eukaryota; kingdom Metazoa; phylum Chordata; class Actinopteri; order Beloniformes; family Adrianichthyidae; genus Oryzias; species Oryzias sinensis. The sequence continues at coordinate 19,643,153 of CM074490.1, forward strand.
GTATTCAGCCTCATCACAATACACATCAGCAGGATGCCATGGCAGATATACTGACACTCGTACTACAGGCATGGCTGGAAAAGGCCAGCAGATGGATAGAAAGATGGGTGTTTGCACTGAGAAATTTAAATAGAAATCATGTAATTAAGACTGTTTTAAGACTTGAGCATCAGCTTCCACACCATACTCACACTGTGACAATGTTTGCATCTATTTTAGCCAGATGGGTCATACAAATAAAGCTGAACGTCCGTTTGGTTTTATGTTTTAAATGTATGGGCTCCACTTTACAGCAAACAGTATTCCATATTTTGACATTTTAATTCTAACGGACAATATACTTGTTCCTAATTATTTTTTTAAGCAGTGGTGTTCTGTTTGTATTTTAAGAGGTGTATAATAAAGACTTCACTCTCTGTGAGCTTCTAAATGAGCCTTTGTGCCAGGAGGCCCCCAAGAGATAAGCCTGTTTCTGACAGGCCTCTGTACAGACGCCTAAATCTGCTGTGGCAGCTGGAACAAAAGGACTCCCGAGCTGGACCAGCGCACTGACAAAGATCTCTGTCTGGAAAGTCTGGGAGGCTGCCACAGTTTAAGAATTAATAATCACTTCTTATCGTCACTGGGCGTTGTTACTTCATCACAGTATTGACAGAAAGAAAATAGTGGTTAGATGGCAGAAGCATCAACATTGATCCCTCTTTAATTGCACACTTAACATTGTACCCATGCATCTGTTCACTGGTCCAAATGATATTTGTGCACACAATAGTTTATTTACAAACAGAAAGTGAAAGATTAATCATAAAATACTCCCAATGTACAAAAAAAATACATCCATAGTTGAATTTTGATAAGAAGACATTATTAATGTTAGTTTTAGGTTGATCTTTTCCCACTCATCACTGCAAATGCAACTCTAGCATGCCACTATTTGCTTGGTTTACTGTTTTTGTGCTGGCTGGTCCTGGTATTTTTATCTAGATTCCTGTATTTATAGAACACACAATATATTACCAGAAGTATTCGCTCAAATGAATACTTCCAAATGCATCCAAATGAGCAGAATCAGGTGTTCTAATCACTTGGCCTGGCCACAGCTGTATGAAATCAAACAATCAGGGATGCAGACTGTCTTTAAAAATATATGTGAAAGAATGGGCCGCTCTCAGGAGCTCAGTGAATTCCAGTTGTGAAACGTCCTCACTCCTAAATATTTCAGTCAACTGTCACCTCTATCATAACAAAATGGAAAAGTTTGGGAACAACAGCAACTCAGCCACAAAGTGGAAGGCCACGCAAACTGACAGAGAGGGGTAAGCGGATGCTGAAGCACAAAGAGGTTGCCGACTTTCTCCACAGTCAATTGTTACAGAGCTCCAAACTTCATGTGACCTTCAGATTAGCTCAAGTACGGTACTCAGAGAGTTTAAAGCAATGGGTCTCCATCACCGAGCAGCTGCATCCAAGCCACACATCATCAAGTGGAATGCAAAGCGTTGGATGCAGTGGTGTAAAGCACGCCGCCACTGGACTCTATCTAGAGCAGTGGAGACGTGTTCTCTGGAGTGATGACATACGTTTTTACATCTGGCAATCTGATGGACGAGTCTCAGTTTGGAGGTTGCCAGGAGAAAAGTACATGTGGGACTGCATTGTGTTGAGCATGAAATTTGGTGGAGGAGGAATTATGATGTGGGCTTGTTATTCAGGACCTGGCCCCTTAGTCCCAGTAAAAGGAACTCTGAATGCTTCAAGATACCAAAACATTTTGGGCAACTCCATGCTCCCAACCTTGTGGGAACAGTTTGGAGCAGACCCTTCCTCTTCCAGTATGACTGTCCACCAGAGCACAAAGCAAGGTCCATAAAGACATGGATGACAGAGTCTGGTGTGGATGAACTTGACTGGCCTGCACAGAGTCCTGACCTGAACACCTTTAGGGGTGAATTTGGGATGAATTAGAGTGGAGTCTGAGAGCCAGGCCTTCTCCACCAACATCAGTGTGTGACCACGTTCAAAGTCTACACACAAATTCCCTGATAATTGGATTTATACATCTACACACACACACCTACATACCAATATACACACTTACACACCTATATACACACCTACCGTAATTTCTAAGAGAAGGCTATAAGATTGTACTTATTCTTGCCTATGTATGTGAACATAGAGTAGACATAGGCCTACATGCATAATTTTATTATATTACAAACAATGTAGCTCTTTGTTGTAGTGTGCCAATATATAATCTGATATGCACAGTAGTGTAGTGTTAGCACTCTCACTTCACAGTGAAAAAGCCCTGGTTCAAATCCCTGCAGGGACCTTTCTGTGTTGCGTTTTCATGTTCTCCCTGTGCATGCGTGGGTTTTCTCTGGGCACTCCATCGACCAACGCCTGGGGGGACACAGAGGCAGTTCAAGGCCAGCCGAGAGATGTACTCTCTCCAGCTTGTCCTGGGTCTTCCCCCTGGGCCTCCACCCAGTGGGACATGCCGGGAACACCTCCCCTAAGAGGTTTTTAGGAGGCATCTGGACCAGATGTCCAAGCCACCCCAACTGGCTTCTCTTGATGTGGAGAGCAGTGATTCTACTCAGGGCTCCCTCCGGCTGACCAAGCTTCTTTCCTTATACCTCTAAGGGAGCGCCCATTCACCCTGCGGAGGAAGATCCTTTTGGCTGCTTCAGGACCTCGTTCGTTCTTTCGGTCATGACCCAGAGCCCAACAACATCCGAAACAACAGAACTGGTGATAAAGGGCAGTCCTACCAGAGATCAACATGCACTGGAAACAGGTTCAATATACTGCTGGCTATGAGAACCATCACCTGTTCTGGTCATACAGACAGCCCTCAATAAGACTCCTTGAACTCCATACTCCCAGAGCACCCTCCACAGGATACCACGGGGGACGCAGTCAAACGCCTTCTCCAAATCCCCAAAACATATATGGACAGGATGAGCAAACTCCCATAAAACCTCCAGCAGAGTTTTGTGGGAGCCTGTTCACTGTTCCAAACTAAGATGGAAATCGCGCTGTTGTTCCTGGATCTGAGATTCGACTATCGGCCGGACTCTCCTCTCCAGTACCTTAACATTGTCTTTCCCAGGGAGGCTGAGGAGTGTAGTTCCCCAGTAGTTGGAATACACCCTCCAGTCCCCCTCCACCCTCCCTGTCTGCCAGTCCAGTGGTACAGTTCCGGACTGCCGCGCCATGCTGCGGACGTGTCAGCCAAGACACTCTCACAGCATCCAGAGCCTTGAAGTACTTAGGTGTACTTCATCCACTCCAGGTGCCCTGCCGCCGAAGAGCTCATTAAATACCTCTGTGACTTCAGCTTGGGTGATGGACAGCCCCACCCCAAAATCCTCAGCCTCTACTTCCTCAATAGGAGACGTGTCAACAGGATTGAGGACAACCGCAAAGTATTCCTTCCTCCACATGACTATATCCTCAGTAAAAGTCAACAGCCCGGGCCGCAGCTTGCGTGCACTGCTGTCAGCTGTCAGTTGTGAACTAGCGTTTTAAAAAATGAATAGAATTTACAGCAACTGCACTGTTGCATAAAACTAATATTGTCAATTTTAGAAGTCAAACTGAAATGATCTCCTGTTTGTCTCCAAATCATCATGACATTTAAAGTTTCTCCATATTGACTATGATGGCAAACACATTAGTCAAAATTTAAAATAACTGTAAAATCCTGAAGAACCACAAAATACTAAACACCTTTTCTAGAGTCATCAATCCCAGCAGCTGTTATAAACAGCTCCTCGCTCTAAAGACAGTTCTCAGTCATACTAGCAAGAGAGCACATCCCTGTGATGGTATATACAGTAACTCAACTGGTGAGCCTTACGGGTACATTTTGTTACTTGTGTGCGTTCTGAAGTACTCCCCCATTATATGCTTGTAGCAGGTGTCTATAATGCATTGTGGAATTATCCATTTTTAAGAGGCCAAGTGAACAAAAACAGACTGCCTGAAGGAGGTATATACTGAAGGATAGAAGATGGTTGAAGGTAGAATGAAGGCAAGGTGTATTAGTGCCCCCTTGTGTGATGACCTTTCTTCCGCTGAGGACTCAGACCGCTACATACACGGTGTCTCTGTCATACACACACATAGTGAAGATTCATTATTCATTCATAAGAAGCCACATGCCCTCAACCCCTCCTCACCAAGACATCATAAAGGTCAAGTTCATCTTCGTCAGTATTCTCCCTTTGTTTCCCTTGCTCTCCCCTCATTGTCTCAGGGGGGACTGCAGCAGCCATAACAACAGCAGCCTGTTGCCACGGAAAGCTCTGAATGCAGGTGCAATGTGTTGTTGACTGCAGAGAAAATCCACCAGAGCAATGTGAATACATTTCCATGAGATAGTGTGTTTAGTTTTCTAAGCAGAAGTGCTGCTTGTGTTCATTACAACTTTCAAAAACAGTGCACAGCACACTGATTGCCAATTTAAAGAAATACAGCTTTAATCATGACTAAAAGCGTTACACTGTATGGCAACACGCCAAAAATTAAAATATGCCAACAACAAAAAATCTAAATATTTTAAAACACACACCACATTTAAAAGAAAAATCCGCCAACTTATTATTGCCATTTCTGGCTCTACACTCAGATCCATTAAAGCCTTGGTCACAACTGTAATTATGAGTACTTGGTCACAACTGTAATTATGAGTGGATGCGAGCTGTCTGCCAGTAAAAAAATGGACATGGTTTTTGCGGGGCACGCAGGTGGCCCGCCTAAAATGTTAGGATTGTTTGGTGAGCCTGTATAGCAAAAGTGTTCATGCACATTCTTTCTACGGACATACTGTGGGCGACAGGTCGTAGCAAACATGTAAACAACGAGTCAGGGTAAGTATGAGGGAGGTAGGTGAGAAAAGTATGTCTTTTTTTTGTCAACCCTCCCAAACCCTGTGCACAGCTCAAGGGCCCCGTTAGTGCTGTTCAAATGATAGGTGTGCACTCCTCACATGCAAACTTAGCTGTTAGGAATTAGGAAATTAGAGAATCAAAGTGTAGTTTGCGTTGGCCTCCTATGGACACTTACATGTGTGCAGCATTTGTGCACAGTCAGTAAGGAGCCAATTTGCACAACTTACAGATGACTAGCATGCAATGTAAGGGCACTCTACGTTAGCATCACTCATGTGTCATAGGTGTGTGTACCTTACAGTGTCCTTACAAATACGTTATGATTCATTTACCACACACACACAACAATGGTACATTCCATTTTCATGACGTCCCTTAAGGTGGCCACACTAGCCTCAAAGGAATTTGCAAGACACACCTGCACTTACCTTGAAATCTGAACGCTCCTGCCTATGACCCTCCATGAGGCTGGACAACCCAAAAACCCCATGTGGGTCAATCACCCATACAGGAACAGAATCTCTAGGTATCCATCTTGTCCAATCCAAGATTAAATACATGTCAGTGTTAAAAAGATACTTTTTTTTAACACCGAATGTACACTTAGATGCAATCAGGTTTTTAAAGGTCAAAATATCTTAGAAAGTGAGGGGACACCTGAAGAATGAAGGAGAAGTCAAATCAATGTTCACAAAAAAGGGAAACATGCAGAGGTGTAGAAACTACAGAGGAAAAAAGCTGATGAATCACACAAGAAAGTTTTTGGTAAAGAATAGTGGAAGCTACACTGAGGTCAGAAATGAACCTTTGTGAACAAAAAGTATGATTTCATGCCAAAGAAGAGAACAACAGATGGAACATTTGCTTTGAGGAGGATTCTGGAAAAGAACAGAGAAGATAAGAAGGAGCTGCACTGTGTTTTTAAAGATATTGTTGAAAGTTTATAACAGGATACAGAGAGAGGAGCAGTGGTTTGCATAAGGAAGACTGAATTGGCAGAGAAGAAGGTGGAGGACTTTCCATAATTGGGTTTAAGAGTCCAGAGTGTGGGAAAGGCATAAGGAAGTGAGGGCAAGTAGGTTGAAGCAAGTGGAGGACAGTTCTAGTTTCCATGCTTTCAAAGATTTATTTAAAGGGGGACCGAAAATTAATCTGAGTATGGGCAATAAGCCATGGCTTCAGGTGTTTTTGTGAAGCAATAGTTGAATGTGTACAGTTGAACTACATGTATGTTTTGCTGTGTTTATGTTGGAATGATGAATACAAATGGTTTCACAGAAAGAAATCAATCTATAAAAAAAGAGCAGCCTGGATACAGGTTCCAGAAGGAAACAATTCTCCATTCAGTCCATGTTAAAAATTCCAACTTTAGTCCTGAAATACGTAAACCAATGTAATCCTTGTTTTCCAAATATGATTAAAAATGTACTTCTTTATTAATTGATGATTTTGATGGATGAACCAGTTTTTAAACTGCACTTTTCATTTTTTCTAGGACTTAAATTTGCACATTTTTAATTGTCTGGTTTTTGATTGACAGGGCAGTGGACCAATGAGTGAACCCAACTGAGCTTCATACTTTGTTGCGCCCTGAGTTCAGTTTTTGAAACAGTGTTGAGGTAGGCAAAGTAAACTCCAATCAATGGGGCCCTCCCACTATAGGCTTAATTTTGGATGTGCAGACTCCATTGGGAAGCATCAGAGATGATCCATCTAGTGTATAAATGTCTATAAATGGAACCAACTGCTGAAGCACTATTTCACAACCTCATGTTTTGCACATCTCACTGCTAAGGTTTGACCAGTAAGTGGTTTTCATCTGTTCAAGGGTTTTCAAAAACCTCTTATTGCATATGGTTTCATGGTTTGCACAAGGAAATCAATAAAAGAAACAATTCTGAACAAAAGCCTAAACCTCAATTAATGTTTTTGAGGATCCCAACCTAAACAGGTCTATGTTCCATTTTATCAAGTAAAATATGACCTACCGCTAAGGAGAAGGGAACTAATATAATGTTTAATACTATAGTCTGCTGTGTCCACAATTTCTAATTACTATAATATCCTTTTTGCATTGAATATTTGTTTTTTTCCTCCTAAAAAGGTTCACTCTATGGTCGATTGCTTAAAACCATTTCATTTGTCTGCTTACGTGTTTGTTTGATGTTTTTTTTCTTTTTTATTGTTGTTGATGAGTTTTTCATCTCATTAACACCAAGGTGGTCTGTGTATTTTAAAAGTGACTTCAGAAACTTGCTATTCTTGTCAGGTCAATTCAAATGCAAAAAGCTTTTGATGAATTTTGGAAACAAACTGTCACTCATGAATTCTAAAAAATATCTACCTTCTAGTTTATGTTAGCAAACTGCTGGCATGGCATGTCTCTGGTATGTTGTTTAGTCATTAAACAACATTACTTTCTCCTGTCAGATAACTATCGGATCCTCTATTATCGTTTACATTGCCCTCAATTTACAAAATAGACGTTTTTTGTGCAGCCAGTTTATTTCTCATTCATGCTATTTTGCTTTGTGCAGCTTCAGGTTGTCATGGAGGAGCAGTTCAGCCAGAAATGGACAGAGATCAAAACAGACGTCTGGACCTTACCTGAACCACCGGATCCGGACCTTCAGCTCATTCAACAGCCAGCCTGACAAAATGGAAAGTATGTTTTCTGGCATCATTTAGTTTTTACGTTGTTTTGGTAAAAATAAACCAAATTTGCACTTTAGTTTAGTATTAGTTTAATATATTAGCACATTAGTTTAATATTTACTCCAAATAAAACAGTTTTCACATTAGTATCTATAATTATTTTATGTAGTTTGAGTTATATGCAATGTAACCAAATTTGGTTATCATATTATATTACACTTTTGATGAAAAGAATCTGTAAATTTGGTAAATAATTATTTTATGCATTTCTTATATGTTCAATTATTTTGTTGTCCTAATTGTGGTCCCCTATTTATAAATAGATAAGCTTGTGAAACTTCTTGTTCATCTGAGCCATATAATTACAAGATTCCTGCTCTTTAACAAGTGGATTTTTAAGGTTAATACACAATTCAGTGCTAATCTGTGTAGCTTCTTCAGATAAGCCTTAACTGTTTAGGTACTTTAAAGAAATCCAGTTTTTCTTCTGTCTGTTGATGCACCAGCAGGTAACAACGAAACACAGAGTGAGATTTATTATTTAATAAATCTAAAGGGTCTCAAAGTTTTAACTAAAATAAAATAACACAAATTGAATGTAATAGGGTCATTTAGTAATCCTTATTTGTTAGGTTATAGAAATGATCACTATCAGTTTACATCAAGGAATAATAAAGAGTCCTTTTCTCTCTCCTCACACGCACATGCGCACACGTACACGCCCGCAAACGTTTAATCACCCGCGGACTTGAATGACTGACAGCTCGTTGGAGGAGAGTGACAAGGAAGGCGGTCGGACAGGAGCAGCGGCGGCGGCAGTGGCGGCGTGTTTCCTCAGCCTGTCTGTCTGTCGGGGATGCTGGCTCTTGAAGTCTGACAGGTGAGTCCCTTTATCGCAGCTAAAACGCTAGTTTCTCAAGATTTGTTTCGCATTTTGTGAAGCAAAATTATAGCCTCACATTTCTTTTAGCAAAGCTTATATATATAATATATATGAAATTGTTTATTTTTCCTGTGTATTTCTATAAATATAAAAAAAATAATTATTTTTTTGTCAGTGTCACACCTCGTGGTCCAGCGTTAATTATGAAATAAGCTAAACTTGCAATTAGCAGGTTTTTTTTTTTAATAACGCAGTTAGACTTTGACAAATTATGTAATGAACCGTTTCTGTCGACAGGGGCGCTGTTGGGCGCATTTACAAATACTTGGATATAGAGCTGTCAAATGTAGAACAGATACACGGTCATAAATCTGGCTTGACAATTTTTGCAGTGGAGCGCCAATCACGAAGCACTTCACAAAAAATATCGTCGATTGATTTGATAGATTTTTATTTTGTTTATTTGCTGATAGTTGTCTCTAGTTCAGCGATGTCTAACAGTAGAAAGGTGTAAAATATTGTAACGACCCAGCTGGTTACAATATTGTTTGCACAGTGTGGGAAAAAAAAGTTAAATCCTAGGGCCCAGCAGTTTCGTTAAGTTTATAGTTTTTTCTTTTTCTGATAGGCGATAAAAGTTTAATATTTAAATTTGGAATTATTTCAAGGTAAAGGGGGAACTAACATCTGAATTATCTGAGCTTGTTTAAAGCATAAATGTAATAGTTTTAGTCACTAATGTGGTCTTAATAACTCAATATAGTGAAAGTGCAATAATTTGTACCACTTAAAATTAAAGTTTTAGTTTGTTAAAGTTTTATTTTATCTGTATGGGAAATTAAGATTTTAGCTAATTGAAAGAATGTTTTTTTTTTAAAACAACAACTTCACACATTTAAACTCATACAATAATATAAAAAGGGAAAGGAAAGAAGTATATTTTTTGAGTTGTCTAAATGGCATAAAGAAACGCAATTTATATGTTTATAATTATTAGAGCTCTTTTTCTTTAGAGGAAAAAAAAACGTTTTTGAGACTAATTTTTAAATTCAAACATATGTAAAGGGAGGAAAATTGAGTTGTGTGAATTTTGCAAATTACCCTATTTTTAAAATTTCGCCTGACTTTAGTTAAAGCAAAAACAATAATAAAACAGAGAAAGAAAAATACAAAGTGTTCTCGAGGGAAAGCAGTTCTATGCAGTGCAGTTCTACAGACGTAAGCTGTCGGCGTGCGGGCACGTAGAGCTTTCGCCCTGTATTATTGCTCTCAAACTAACCACCATGGAGAGTTAAGGGCCAGGCAACGGGATAGTTTTTGGTATCATTTATAAACTCAAAGCTATCCATATGCTGCGTTTCGGAGCGCATTGTTGTCGCCAGTATCCCCAATGCAGTGGATTACGGGGATCGGGCTCTCAGACACGGTAGGACGGTGACTTTTGTGGGGAAACACGGGACGTTAACCCACTTAGCTACGCTAGCTAGTAGAGCTAGTGCGCTAATAAACGAGCTGACACACACCAAGCTAACTGGTGCTGCAGCCGCTCAAGTGGAAAACGTGTCTTTGCCTTCTTGTTTTTCAAATCGTCTAGTAGATTAGGTACATTCTTAAGAAAGTTTGCGTTATTTCTTGTTAAAGTTTGCTCGTTATATGCAAGTTCACAGTTGTTGCCGGACACTTTTTTTTTTGCGTGCAGGCCCGTTTTGTTTGGCTGTGGAGTTTGTTGCCGTACCCATCCCCCACCGTCTCTGCAGGCCAAGATGAATGAGATTCTCACTTCAAAGCGCTGGAATCGCTGGTGGCATTGCTACAAGGCCAGCTAGCTGTCTTAACTTGTTAACACGAGTTAAATGGTAGAAAAGCGCTTCCCGGCCGCGCGGACGGTTGTCGGTTTGATTCCTGTTAGCACCAGTGAGTTAAGCCTCTCGGTTCACAGACGTCCAAAACTTGATGGTAAAACTTCGGGTCGTGCGTTAGAAGAATTAATCAAGTTTTCAATGTTTTTAAATTAATTTTACTCGTATTTTCTCAAGTCGAGTTTGAATATTTTTAAAAGTACGTTAAAAACTCGGTTTTAACGTGTACTAGCAGCATAATAACATCGAATCATTAAAATGTCTTAATTTCTTATTTTTAACTACGTTTGTTTTTATTTATTTGTTTATTTTTGTGGCTGTTCGTGTAAGCACTTGGTTGGATTATTTATAGCCTTTATTGTATTTGGGATCATCAATCTAATATTAGAGACTGTTGGGGTTGTTTGGCACTTGTTGAACAAATAAATCAAATTCCTATTTAGTGGGGGGGGGGGGGGGTAACGATCAATCAATGAATTGATTTCTATTTCTACCGTCCGACCAGATCGATCTGTCTGACACAAGTTGTTAATCAAATCGATCTATATACCATTAAACAGTTGTTTCGAAACAAAACAAGTCGATTATATAGATCTTGGTAAATACCATTTGGGTTGAGACATGGTGGATTTATTTTACTGTAAAGTAAAAACGAAAAATGATCAGCCCATCATTCCTGTCCAATGAATTTGAATTTAGCAAAGACGGGTGACCATACAGTTCTAATGTTCCCTTTGGATTATTTTGCTGTGGAAAAACAACAGTGGGCTGAACTTAAAATGTTAATGGATTTGCCATTAAGTCTTGTTTACCTATTTGTACATGTCTTTAATTTAAACATGATTCTTTTGGAAGTAATCCAAGTAATCTGGAACTGTTCAGAACCCAGGTATTTATCTCTGATTCACGCTGGTTGAAGTTTCGGCTAAAGATGTCTTGGATCCGTTTGGAAACCACAAATATGATATGAATTAAATCTCAGTTATAATGAGTCGTTACACCCCTATTGGCATCTTCTGCTCACTTCTATTGAGCCATCTGTCATTTTGAATGCTAACTGTCTTTTTCTTTCATTGTAGGGTGAATTGCTTGCCAGAAAAATCCTTGCTGCAGGGGAAGGTCTGACCTCTGCTTTGTACAATCAACGCCATGAGTGTTGTCAGAGAATTACCCGGGATCGGGTTCAGGGGTGGTGGAGGGGTTGCGGCCTCTCTTAGCGGCCCCGCTCATTTTACTGAAGATGCCCCGCGACCTCCAGTACCCGGCGAGGAGGGAACGGATCTGGACCCCCCAATCCAGTCGGTCAGCACCCGTCCAAACAACCTTTCCCAAGTGCTCGGCTGTCCTCCTTCGTCAAAGATGGGGGATTTGTCTGGCTACGCCCCCTCGTCGTCATCTGCGACGCCTCGTCGCCCCGACCTGGACTTGGGATATGAACCTGAGGGCTCCGCTTCTCCAACGCCACCTTATCTGAAGTGGGCCGAGTCACTACACTCTCTACTGGATGACCAGGATGGCACTCAGCTGTTCAAAAACTTTCTCTGCCAGGAAGGGTGTGCAGACCTGCTGGACTTTTGGTTTGCGTGCTCTGGGTTCAGACAGAGCAGCCAGGAGAAAAGGGCAAAGCTGGCCAAAGCCATCTATAAGAAGTACATAGTAGATGGAAGTGGGATCGTCTCGAGGCAGATCAAAGCAGCTACCAAGAGTTTCATCCGAGACTGCGTGGGAAAGCAGCATCCGGATCCTGCCATGTTTGACCAGGTAGCCACAGTATTGATGATAAACTGTCAACAGTAGAACGCACTAAAACATTCATGAGCCTTAGTTTGACTGTTCTTCTTCAGACAGAATCCGCAGTACATTCTAGCCTGGTTTATACATATCAAGCCATAAAAATAGTCCCACTTACACGTTTAAAGGATGTGTTTGGTTTCATAGTCCAAAATAGCCAGCCTTTGAAAAGATCAGAGCTGGAATAGATATGAGAGTAAAAAGAATTTCACTGCCATTAAGATCCATCTTTGTGCTCTAATTTCATTCTTTATAATCTTGTGGCAAATCATGCATGTTACACGTCTCTGAAAAGGGTTTAATCTGCTTTGAGTTCATGATTTAATTACCAGAGCTGAAACAAATATTCAATTTATGCTGCCCTAATATTGAAAATTGTTGGAGGATTACAAAGTAGCTGTTGGTGAAGCAGTTGGCTGAGTGCAGGACTGGGAAATCAGGGTTCGATTTCCAGGGTGTGCCATAAGCTTCATCCAGTGTGGGTCCTTGGGCAAGACCCTTCATGCTACTGCCTAACTATGTAGCCTCAAGGGGGCCGAGGCTGGGTCTCCCTGTGCCCAGCCCGGAGAAAACACAGGGTTGTGTCAGGAAGGGCAACCGGAGGGAAAATATCTGCCAAACCAGTGAAAGCTGGTTCTCTGTGGAAACCCTAATAACAAAAATAAGTTGGAGATTACTGCAAATTTCCAGATCATCAAACTGACAATGCACAGATTCATTTTCAGGTACATAAAAAGTGTTTAATTTGAATGTATTACCCTTTTTGTGTTTTCGTTTAAGTTCACTTGTGAGTTTGGTCACTTTTAATAAGTCTTTGTACTCAAGAACAGACGTTTTCATTTCTCTCACAGGCCTCAGCAGTAGCCGGCACCCGGCGAAAATGTGCCGCCTGTGAATGAAGCAGTCTCTGGCTACCTTTTTGATGAAGAGCAAAAGTTTCATTTAGTACCTCACAGCAAATAATCCATGTATGCCACTCGCCACTGGCAAGCCTTATTTTGTGTTTGGCGAGTAACAGTTTGTAGATGTTTAAATCAGTTATGTTTCTTAGCCCTCCTTTTGGCGGTTTTCTTTTAATGGTGTGCACACGAGGTCCTCAAGCGCTCCATAAGAGGAGACTCCTCCCCCTGCTCGTCCGTTACTTCTGTTAATTCGCCTCCGTGTAGCGTTCAGCGGATGAAGCAGTGGTGATTTTTAGCAGGTTCCAGACAAAACTGGAGGATAAATGGATGGACTTGGAGCAGCAACAGAAAGTTTCATAAGAAGTTGTTGCTTTGGAGACAGCGGTGTTGTTACACACTGATGCTGTCATGCTAATGAGCTGTTCTGTGACCTTAAACTGGTTTCATTTCAGACACTATTTTCAGGGACCGGACTTTAAGACGTGGCCGATAAATACAAAATCAATTCACAGGAAATTCATAAAAAAAGATAGTTCCTAAATGTAATAACAGACATGAATTTACTGGGCATACAACTTTATTAGCAGCATGTTACTAACATTATACAGACGGTGTTGTGGTGAAAACTCCACCACGCACACACTCACACACACATGAAACCGTGTCAAACAGCCTCAGAAGATGCTTGCATCTTTGTTGTTAACGACATAATGGCAAGAATAAAAAACAAAGATGTTTTCAGGCTGTTTTTATTTTTTATAAATTCATATGAAAATGAATTCCCTAGAGGCAGAATTAGTGGGGAAAAGTGCATTTCCTGGTCAATCTGCCGCCCCCCCTAGTAAATCTGTGTTCTCTCAGCAGGTTTTAATTTGAGTTTACATTAAAGACGACCTCATACCACAGTGTTGTGCTGCTGTGCTAAAGAAAACAGTGACAGCCTATTTGTAATAAAAAACAAACAGCCTCTTCATTGACGCTACAACTAAGTTTACTTACCTAACAATGGTCCTTCGTTGCCTTCTGCAAAGTTTTGAAAGGACTGTTTTTATGCAGTTCAGTCAAATCAATGTAATACATCAATTATCATAGCATTATATGTACGGTGGCCCCCGTGATGCAGCGGTAGGGCAGTGGACCTGTGATCGGAAGATTGCAGGTTTGATTCCCACTTTGCCCACCCATGCACCGCAGTGTCCTTGGGCAAGACACTGAACCCCACCTTGCCTCTGGAGGAAGGTTGGCGGCAGTGTTCGCAGCGGTGTGTGAATGTGTGTGTGACTGTAAAGTACTTTGGGCTTTCATGGAAGGCAGAAAAGTGCTATAAGTACAAATACATGTTAGACTTTGATGTATTACTTTAGATGATGTCTGTCATTAGATCTGTCAAAAGCATTTTTAATAAAGGCTATAGAGACGTGTATTAACCAGCCTGAATTTTGGCTTTGTTGTTTTGGATTTAAGAGCTGTAAAATCCAATTGACTTTATGTTGTGGTTCTGTACTATGTTTAATGCAAACGTTTTTGGGAACATTATTCTTTCCTCTGACTTTAAACCAGCGTCATTTTGACTGAGAACTCAAAGAAATAGAATTGAACTTTATTGGGAAAAGCTACATGTGTGACGTCTGTGGTCTATTCCAGGCACAGACAGAGATCCAGGCCATGATAGAGGAGAACACATACCCTTTGTTCCTTAAGTCAGATCTGTACTTGGAGTACACACGGACCGGAGGAGAAAGCCCCAAACCCAACCCCAGCGACCAGAGCCCCTCTTCAGGTCCAGCCAAGTCCAGTCCTGGATACCTGCCGACACTTGCTGAGGATGAAGAGTGGAGGTGGAGTCAACCCATTTCTTCATATTGCCACATCATTTTCATCATCATAATAATGTTTTGAAATGAAATTTTCTAAATAATTCTCAGTATATCAAAATTCCTCTTTTTTTAAAATAAAACAACACCTTTTTAACCCGCTTAATACAACTTTAAAAAAATGATCCTAGGTGTGGAGGGGGTGCAAGGGAGATGGAAGAGGAGAAAGATGAAGATTGTGGAAACACACCAGCGAGCAGACTGACTCACAGCCTGCTGATGCAGACGGCGCCACATCGAGCTACAACCAGCAGGAGAAGACAGGACAGCAGAGAGTACAGGTATGTGTCGTCAGTCATTCCTAAAACCCCCCAACATCCGTGATGTTTGGTTTTATAGCAAACATGACTCTTATTTCAATGTTTTACTTTTAGTATATATTCATGTGTATTGGGGAATTCAATTTATCTACTGATGTATTTATCCATTCATAACAACTCCATTGTTTATTTGGTTAGTTTTGTGTATCAAAGTGACATTGATCTTTTGTGAACTAAAGAACCATGTGTGTTGATTCTTCCTCAGGCCGTGGAGAGAGCCTGTCAACCCCTACTACGCCAACATGGGTTATGCTCGGGCTCCAGCAACCAGCGCTAATGACAGCGAACAGCAGAGCATGTCAAGTGACGCAGACTCAATGTCACTAACCGACAGTAGTGTGTAAGTGAACCCGGCTGCACTCCTCTGTGCCATTGACTCACTTTGCTGGGCTAGTTGAAATCAAAATGCAAAGTAGCTACCGGTAAATGGAAGTGCCGGGTTAGGCTGAACAAATCCAGGTTCATTATTGATTTTCTACGTCTTCCCCACAGAGATGGTATTCCTCCATACAGATATCGGAAGCAGCATCGGAAAGAGATGCACGAAAGTGCCAAAGCCAATGGCCGTGTGCCTTTACCGCATATACCTGTGAGTCCAGACGCCATTGCATCTCCTCTTAAAAGCCTGCTTCAAGTGTGGTGAACATCTGACTCTGAATTTCATTCAAGAGGCATTTCCTAACATGTCTTTGTTTTCTCCTTTTTACTGTGTACACCTGAGTTAGTAAAAAAAACATTTTCATTTATAATTTTATTTTCTTTCGATGTTCATTTGCAGCAGTTCTTGGTTAAAAAAATGCAATACATCTGGCTGCTGTTTCTATAACAAAGACTAATTAAACCTTGAAAGCATCAGTGCTAAAGGGGATCTTCAACTATATTTGGTTGAAATAGAAAGAATTGAGCAGGAATCGGAGGCCTTCAGAAACCGAGAACAAATGTTCATGATTCAAAATGCAAAAAAAGACTGCCGAATGATGGTTAAGATTCATTATCTCTGATTGGAATGAAATGAGTTTTTTGTGTGTGTGTGTTTTTTTCAGCGCACTTATTGCATGCCAAAGGACATCCACGTAGAGCCGGAGAGGTTTGCAGCGGAGCTCATCAGCAGGCTGGAGACCGTTCTCCGAGAAAGAGAAGCAGAGGAACGACTCGAAGAGAGGCTGAAGAGAGTACGACTGGTGAGTTCAACAGAATTCAGAATTCACCAATTGTTCATCATAAAGGTGCCAAGGATCATGGCTGATTCGTGATCCGTACGGATCAGTAGACATGGTTCTGGACACACGTGTACCCCACTCCCACGCACACATCATTAAAAAACAATTGTCTGGGAGTACTTTACCTTTATATTCAACTGTGATGACAAGGGCTCGCTGCGTTCACCCTAAATGCGATTTGCGCATCAAATTTGACGTCTGCCACTTTTGTTCCGTCGTGTGAAATTTGCTGCTGGACGCTCGTCCATCAGTGTGTTCATAAACCTGACGTTCCCGCCTTCAAAGGTTTTTCTCCACCAGATCTCATCATCACTGAACACTGGGATGATGTTGAGAGATCAGATTTATTTATTTTGAAGAGCTTTACAAAGGCATCGCTGAGCTGTCCTGCACCGGTAGGAGAAAGACGCTGCTCCGTCCAGCCCTGTGCTTTACAGCAGCGGGGCGCATTGGTGAAAGAATTTGTACATTTTTGGCATTCCTTGATTGTCTTACTTTTTTTTTTTTAATTATACTTTTCTTTTTGTTTTTTGCACTATAATGCACTTTTTTGTTTTTTCTATATCAAAAGACTTTCCTTAACGCTGAACCAACTTGTAGTCCTGCGTCTATACTGCCTCCTCATCACATTCAAGCAGCCACTGCCAATGAAAAAGAGGTTTCAAACCTCTTACCATGGCGTATTTTTATGACTGTTTTTGGGCTCCAAGTACAAAACACATGGCCATTGAAGGCGCCATGAAAGTGAACCCAGCTCTTACTTTAACCAGTCGGGCACTCAGATTTGGTAGTGACGTTTGGATGACTCCCCTTTAATTCTCCGAAGTGCCAACTGCTGGAAAAGAGGAGAAATTAATAATTGCATCTTGCCGGAATTATGTGACAAAATCTTTCAAATATCAGAATAGGAACCTGGAGCAAGATTCACGAGATTTGCAACGCTTCGGCATTGCGCACCAAGCTTTTTCCAACTGTAGGTAGCGGACATTAGCTTGTAAACCGTAGAAAAGGAAGAAGAACCCCCACCATGCTTGTCCAGTGTG
Organism: Oryzias sinensis; assembly: GCA_037389245.1. Classification (NCBI taxonomy): domain Eukaryota; kingdom Metazoa; phylum Chordata; class Actinopteri; order Beloniformes; family Adrianichthyidae; genus Oryzias; species Oryzias sinensis. The sequence continues at coordinate 19,660,601 of CM074490.1, forward strand.
AACACCACGGCCTGAACATGCGTTTACATACCGTCGTTTAGCGCGTTCTTGATAAATGCTCCGTCTGTACTTACTTTAACAAGTTTGAATCATTACACATATCAACATAAAGTGGAGCCTGGTGGTAGTTATTGCACGTTACTAAACGTATGAAGGTTTGTAAACGTTTAATGTGGAAAAAAAGGCTTTTTTCCTTTGTAAATATTTTAGCAGTGCAAACATACTTAATACTTGTTATACTTAAAAGCCTCCCTCCACCGCTTTTGCTCAATTAAAAAATTCTCTCTTTATTTTCTTTTTTAGATACGTGTTACTATTTTTCAAATGACATCAAATCGCTGCTGTGTTATTGACTGAACATAGAATACATTTCTGTCCAGATTTAGTGGTTTAAATAGGTACTTTGGACAAAAGTCAGTTCATTCTCACACAAATATTAAATTTAATATCCTCCTCGTTTATTTATTTTGTTCTCACTTCTGCCTGATTAGGTGGCAGGGTTTTCAAGAGCCTAACCCAGCTGTATTAGGGTTAAGGCAGGGTGTAGGCTGGTTACATGCCCAGTTAGAATGCAACGGAGGATTTGCTTTCTCAGAATAAACCCCTTTTCTGTGTTTTTTATTTATTTGCTTTTTCTAAAAGGAAGAAGAAGGGGACGATGCAGACATCTCCATGGCAACCTCCATCTCCTCTCACAACATACCACTTCCCCTCCCCTCATCATTTCCACCTGTATATGGTGCCCGTTATTCAGAGACCACTGCTAATGCAGCAACAGGCGCTACTTATGGCAGTCTGGTTGCCATGGAGGATTCCCAAGATGATGACCCAGAATCTATTTTGGATGAACACGTTCAGCGGGTGATGAAGACGCCAGGCTGTCAGTCCCCAGGGGCGGCCAACAGCACCTTAGGAGGAGGTAGACATACCCCTCCCAAATCATCCCGCTCACCTGATGGGGGAATTGGGCTGCCTCATTACCCCCCACACCGAGGCGGAGGTCATGGCTTGTCTACTGCTGGGGTCAAAGGTATAAGATTGGCCAAGGGGGAGTTGGGTCTAGTGGGAATTCTAATAATTTACTTTTTACTTTTTGTTGTTGTTGTTGCCATTTCCTCTGTACGGAGATGGAGATGATGGAATTTTACCGTCTATACTGCTGTATTTCTGTGCCACAGATTTAAGAGTTTAATTCTAGCTGTGGGGTAAAGCCAAACAGAGACTCATGTTTTGAGTTGCGGCTGCTTTAAGGTGTTCAGGGACTTTGCGGCTTCTGGATTTCATTGATTTAAATGTAGGATATCTGCAGGAAAGACCTTATCTAATGACCGTTTCCTGGATTTGTTACAGGAATGCATTATCATAAGCAGCCGTACCACCACAGAGGGAGAGAAAGCACGGAGGAGGCGGGCAGTAGACCTCAGGCTAACCTGCTGTGGAACGGAGAAGCAGCGAATCAATACACAGGAAGAAGGAATTATGCAGACGGAGCTGGAGCCAGCGTTCTTGATGGAATGGGTTACAGGTATGCAGGGCTCTGAAATCTGAAGGGTTTTTGAATCACTGCTGACTTCATATTTTAAATGAGAATTACTTTTAAATTTACAGTAGTAAAGGCAGCACGCTATCGAGAAGAGGTTGTAAGAAGACGGAAACTGTGGGCAAAGCGGAGGAGGGTGGCCGTGGCGTAGAAACTCAAGTGCCACTAGAGGATCTGGAGAGGAACCAGAAGATTCTGCAATGGATGATGGAGGGAGACAGACAAAGGAAGAGCACTCATGGGTAAATCAGTATAAATCCTTATGCTCAGCTTGACAATGCAGTAAGAAGAAACCTCTCAGGTTAAAGACTCACTTTGATCATCTTTTGATCTATTGTAAAAGCGCTCCCAGTGGTTTTTTAATTATGATGATTACACTTTCAAAAATCCAATTTTCTAGGACATAGCTTCTGCAGAGCGGCAGCAGGTCATTAAAAACTCTCCTCTGAGTTGCGAGGGGGAACAGTTGGTGTCAAGCAACCCCTCCCCCCTTCCCCTCCCCATTGCAGAGCGGAGCAGGGAGCTTGTGGCCCTCACAGTGTATTTTCTATGTCACAAAGAAGCTCTTTCTCAAACAACATTTTTTTGTCTGCTCCCGATTTACAGTGATTTGAACAAAGCAATACTCAGAAATTCCATTTTGAGCTGAATTTTCTTCAAACATGTCCGCCATCATCAGAAACATGTTAAAAAACCCCAAAACACGCTATTCATCTGTGTGGGTCTTTATGACATATGACATGTCTAAAATGTGTCAGGAACTGTGGGTATATATTTATATCTTAAAAGCTATAGAAAAGAATTGGGACAAAATGTTTCATCTCAGCCTCCTCAAAGCAAACAAAAACATTTCAAACAGTTGAGCGTCGGGTGCTCAGCTTACAGCAGCACGATTTGAGCATCCCTGTGCGATTTGGGCATCGTAGCACATCTGGAGTTCAAACATCCTCTGTATCTTCCACGCATTCTAAATGACAGACTGGGATTCATGCTAAAAACATTTGACGGTTGCTCCTCCCACACTCGGCAAATTTGATGCGTGTGCAAGGAGTTTCTGTGGCCTCATCTCTACATGGAAGTATCAGGTTTATTTCTTTAGAAAAGCTTTACAAAAGCATCGGTAAACATGACTCCATGTCTGGGTTCATGAGATCATTCAGAGACTCTCCCAGCTTCACCATCTGCAGGAGCTGCATCTGAATTCAGAGGAACGTCTGCCTCCCTGTCACCCACTTTGATGACTTGCTGTCCTGCATTAATCCAAGGAGGGAAAAAATGAAAAGAAGAATAAAATTAGAGGACCTTTTTATTGTTGACTCCATACAAATAAGATAAAATATCATAAAGTTCAGTAGGAGAACAATCAGATTCTCCTCCAAGTTTGTTTTGGTCTCCCCTCGCTGATTACATCATCAAAGCTTCATGGGCAAGAACTGGGTCAATGATTGGTTGCTGCTGCATGAATTCTTCACCAAAGTTAAGATATTTGAACTCTGGAAACTGAGCCATGCCCAGACTGCTGCTAGACTGCTGCGCCTGATGCTCAAAACAGGACCTCTGATCCCGTCTGTACTTTGACTTAACGTTTATACTGGAGGCCCTTGCCATGCAAATCACATTTGGTGTGAAAGCAGCTTCATTATACTTCATTATAAAATGTGCAGATCAAATCAGTTTGGCTCGTTGTGGACATGCTTGCTGCTCAGGAGCTAATGATTGACTGAAAAACGTGTCTGAGTTCAACCAAACGAACATTTTGCTATAGTCTCTCTTTTTACTTATGTATTCTTTCAGTGTAGGACGTTTACTAACTTTGTCTTTTTCTCACCAATTCCAGTTTTTCTACAGTAAAAATTTAGAATAAGTCTGCGGCGCTCTTTCTGTTGCAAAACAATTTTTGACTTACAAACTTTTTAATGTGGTTTTCAGTAGCAGCACCAACAGTTCTCGGCGGACAGGAACCAGCAGTGAGTCCCGTCCAGCATCTGTGGAGAAACCCGGAGCTGTGCACCCCTGGGTCTCTGCCCAACTGCGGAACAACCCCTCGTCAATGTCCAGCGCTATTCCGGGCTCCACGTCCGCTCAGATCCAGCCTTCACACCCGTTCATCCAAGATCCCGCGATGCCTCCCAACCCAGCTCCCAATCCTCTCACTCAGCTGGAGGAGGCTAAAAGGAGGCTGGAGGAGGAGAGGCGGAGGGCTGCTCTGCTGCAGGCCAAACAGAGGTATGCTGATATGTCCAACTCTATTTCTCTTTTGACTTTTTAATGTTTTTAACATCCGTATTCGTTTCTCTTAGGCATAAGTCTGGAAAGAGGCAACTGTGTGAAAACATGACTGTTGCTTACTACTTCTGCGGCGAGCCGATCCCGTACAGAACATCTGTCAAAGGACGAGTCGTCACCTTGGGCCAGTTTAAGGAGCTGCTTACCAAAAAGGGCCACTACAAGTTAGTACGGATTGTTAGTGCCAACCTCTGTGTGTTTCTGTGTGAATATTGTAATCTAACTGTGCGTCCAATGTCTTTGTTTGCAGATTCTACTTCAAAAAAGTGAGCGATGAGTTTGACTGCGGTGTCGTTTTTGAGGAAATTCGGAACGATGATGACATCTTGCCCATCTTTGAGGAGAAAATCGTTGGAAAGGTGGAGAAGATTGATCGAAACTTGGGAACATGAAAAGCAAACAAAGGTTTTTAAAGGAAGCAATTGGCTGAGAATGGATTGCTAGACGTTTGACTGCAAGAAACCGGATGTCGGGAAGTTAAATAAAAACAAAAAAGGTGGACGGAGCAATGTGCGACAGAAGGGAAACTGCTGCAAACAAGAGGCGGAGCTTGGAGAAAGAAGTTGTGGGACGTGAATGACCCTGCCAGTGCCTGGCTTGAACCGACTTAAGGCAAAGAACCTTGAACAAATATGCAGGAGTGACAGAAAAAAAATATCACCCGTCATGTTTTCATGGTGGATTTTGAAGGAGGTTAGTTAAAAAAATTAAAAAGTCTGATCAGTCTTCCGCATGGATGGATGGAAAAAGGTGAGGAAACTTCTGCAAGAAGTTTTGAAAGTAGTCTTCCACTTCTGCTCTGGAGGCGCCTATCCTTCGAAGACCATTACGATGCTGCTACATTACCACGGAAACTCTTCAATTGGTGCTCGGGACAGTCTGCTCCTCAACGTCAGGCGATGAGAGGAGACGACGGGAAAGGGGGATGTGGAACTTTATTATTATTTTTTTTGGCCTGCTTTTTCTTTCATAGCCTCAGAGATCTTTGCTTATCCTTGATTCCTAGATGTCACACGGTGATCTCTCACCTCCACGCGTTCAGAAACACACGTCTGAGTCACCCGTTTACCAAAGTAACACGCTTGTGATCAAACAAGTACCCACGCTACTTGTTTCAATTTCATTAGATTTGTATATGTACACGCCAGGTACAGTTACCTATCAGCAGCTTAGTTTTGTCATCTTATCTTGTATTGTTAAAGTTTTGAAGGTAGTTTGTTTGTCATACTAAGGCAGCCTTTTTTTTTTCCTCCATACAAACGTGTTTCTGCACCTCATTTCAATGCTGTCTACACCTGAGCAGGTGTTTAAAAAAAAAAAAAAAGAAATCTCCATGGCTGTATTATTTTTTTTGTCTCACTTGAATTGTTAAGATTCTGCCTTGTTCTTGATAAATCTCATTTCCCCTCTCTCTGCTTGATGCTAAGCTCGTTGGGATGCCTGCCCGGCCAGTGCCAATTCTTTTGTAGAAACTTTTTCTAGAAGTGCGTTTTTGAGTGAGTTAGATCGCGTCTGTCTTTTATGCTGGAAATCCGCCAAAGAGCATTACACTTCCTGTGTCCCAACGTGCACCTTTTTTTAAGTGGAGCCCCCACATGAAATGTTTTCATCAGATTCATAGATGTCCTCGCTGAAAATTTACATTTTCTACAAAAAAAAAGTGTTCGTTTTGGGATATTGCATACGGTTGATGGGATTATGCATAAAAAATCTGTACGGAGCCAAAGCTGGCTTTTATTTTATTTTATATATACCGGTATATAAAAGAAGCAAATGTAAAAGGGAAAGTAGTTGTTGAGGCATTTACATGGATATTGCAAAACATGCTAGCAACGTTCAGACACTGAATGTGATTCAGTCCTTAGTGCATTTTGAAATTAATTTATATATTCAGTCATAACTGCTTGTTTTGTCCAACCCATAGCCAAGAACTTAGAGGAACTAATGTCACAGGACTAATGTCTTGGTTGTTATTCGGTCGCAGGTTCAAGCAGTCCACAATTTAAAAATAAAAATGGAAGTTGAGGTAAATTCAGGCCGGCTGCTTCCACCAGTAACCTCCTCCCACTTTAGATAACTTAACTTTTGGATGGTTTCATTGAAATGTTAATGGGAACTGAGCGCTTTGAAGAAACAATGACTGATTCTCTGAACTGTATTACAGAAAAGCCTTCACATTATTGTCCCATGAAACCAATTGGACTAGTGCATTAACACCTACGCCAAATGTGTGCTTTTTATTTGTCTGTGTGTGTGTGTGTGTGTGTGTGTGTGTGTGGTGGTTAAGCTCTTGCCAACACCCTCTACTACAGGATTACTTATCATTACAGTCTTCAATCTTAAACTGTGGCCCCTAATCTTAATCTGTGTCATTTTATGTTTGTAGTTTATTGAATGTGCTTAAAGAAAAAACTTTTTTTTTTTTTTTTTTTTTAGATTTAAAGAAATTGTTTGGTCCAAGGGAAGCAAGATCCCTAAACTCATCTGTCTGTAAAAATCAGTTTTGCCTTCAGTATAAAAGTATAAATATGTATTTGATTATTTTAAAAAGGAAAAGAAAATGGTATTCACAGAGCATGTTCTTTATAATGAATGTTTTTCTGGATGAGTTGACTTATCTATTTAGTTCCATATCTGTGCAAAACTCTATCGGCCCCCTGGTAGCTTGTCGGTTTTAATTTGAACACAGATGGACGTTAAATGAAAACGTGTTGAGAGTTCTTTCTTGTGATTTCGATTTAATAACTGAAACAACTGGACATGCTGCCGTTGTTTTGTGTGAAACACAGTGCCTTGTATCATGTTGTCTTTTGTGTTATCTCTAAAAAAAAAGTGTTTATTGAACCAATCCATGTTTTTACTGTAAGGTTTTGTTTTCTAGTCAGTACCATTACATTTATGGCTTTTCCTCACCTCTGTTGAATTCAGCTGTGTTGTAAATATGTACATTATCATTTCATACACAACTTCAGACCTGCACCACAGGCCCATGGTGTTTGTTTTTTCAACACCGAGATGTCACTGTGGTAGTTTTACTTGTACATTTCTTTTAAAAAAGGTACTTCATAATAAAGATGTTAAATAAGCCTTTTTTTATTATTTGAATTTTTGGTAAAGTCGCTTGCAATTTTTTACACCAGTCTTGTCTAAAAATATCTGCTGAAGATTCAGATTTAATTTTCCTGCAATTAGTCATAGTTGGTTTTACCATTTTTTGTTAATATCTATTGATCTAGTTTTATTTAAAAGTAATTTTAATACAACCCTTTTAATAAAACCCTTCTAATGATTTTTACATATTTAAAGAGAATTTTAAAGAAATAACTCCTAAAAATGTGTCATTTCATTTATAGTTTGCTAGGATTTCAAAATAATCTGTTTTTAACATATACATTCAAATTAAGAAAAAAATAATTTATGGTGAACACCCACAGACATGATGGAAAATATGAGAGGAAAAAATGAGCCATAGAATTATGAGAAATAAGCTGTAAAATAATTAGGGAAAAAAATCTCAATTTTCCTAGGATAAAATCTTAACAAGGAAACGTCTTTTTTTTTTAATAAAGTTGTAATTGCATGACAATAAGGTATAAAAGCTGACGTTCTTGAGAAGCACAATGTCCATCCAATACCTTTAAATTATCTGCTTCATAAACTAAACAGGTATTTGTTAAAACATTTAAAAAGCTTAATGTAACTTTTTATCCTTAAAAAAAGGCTTTCCCTTATTGATTCCGACGTCTGAAAGCATAAATTTACGGCTTTTTAAATTTAATCTTTTAAATTGTTAATACTTTCTCACTATTGTACGAGTTTTTTCTCATAATTTTACAACCTTATCCTCGAAAAATTTCGACTTGTTCCCTTATAAATTTACGACTTTATTTTCATCTGTGAGTCGTTCTCAGTCAACTATGGTGGTATGAGCGTGTTTTTATTATTTTTAATTTTTACGTACAACGTAAGGTCAAAGGTGAACTCTGACGCATGTAGACCACGGAAGATTTTGCAGCAGCGGAACAGCTCCTTTCAGTATCCGGTATATTTTTTTGTGAAACGTTTTTTAACAGAAAGGTCCGCGATGGTTTCTCGTTAGTTTTCGATCATTCCGTGACTGTTATGATGATCTCAGGCTGATGACTTAACGAGAATGCTAGCTAGCCGGTAGCGTTAGCCATGTTAGCTGCATGCTAATTATTGCCATGGATCCGCTAAGCACCGTTGTGGACGAGGTTGCTTTGGAGGGGTTGGATGGGATAACTATTCCCACTCTTTGGATACGATTGGGGACCGTACAGCCCAAGTTCCCCCTGAAACTCGACGAGTTTACCAAGGAGTTTATCTGGAAGTCACTTGTGAACAACAGAGACTTGAGGTTCTATGAACTTCCTCAGGAGAGACCAGACGTGCAGCTGTTTAACAGGTAAAGCTTTGTTTGTTTTCTTGCCTGCCTTTGGTGGAAGTTGCTCAGATTTTTTTTAAACATGTGTATATATTATGTGGACAACATGCATACATTAATAAATACATACATACATAACGACAACATTCTATATGTACAATTTCCCTACATACAAGTTTGCACTTGTGCGTTGCGTTACTATCGGTTTACTGCAGTACAGGTGGAGTTTTTAGTAATGCTGTTTTCTAGTCAGTTAAAGTCATTCCTATTTTCTTTTTTTTAAGTTTCAACCAGGACTATTTCTCTAGTGTTTGTACTTCTCTTGTTGAGATGTATTTGAAAACAAAGCCTCATTTTACTTTGACTGATTTGAACTCATTGTCTGCTCTATGTTTGTTTGCAGGTTTGGGGAAAATGACTCAGGCATTGGTCTTGAAACTCAACTGAGTTGTTCTGATGACTACAAAGACATCTATTCTCTTCACGTCATACCTGAAAACAAGGATGGGATCCAGGGTTCATGCAATTTCTTCAAAGAGAGGAAAGATATTACAAAACAAATCCGCTCCGTGTCTCTTACCCCTCTTGTCAGCTTGGAGGAGGCTTCAAAAAAGTTTGTACAAACTATTTACTTGACCCTATTTAGTATTATTAATTTTATGCTGGTGCCTTAATTGTGTTTCAACTTTTGCTTATTGCTATTTGTCACTATTTTGATCAGAAATTTTGAATTTCTCCCTGTGAGATTAATTCAATTATTTTGTGAGTCTAAAATGTTTTGGTGGGGAAAAGCATGTTATGGAGTATTTGAATATTTCAGAGCATCATCTTTGAGAGCATTGCAGGATGAACAATAGTGAAGGAAAACAACAATTAAAGTTTTAAAAACAGTTAAAGTCTTTACTTGTACATATAAGATGTTCTTTGGGCTGTTGAGCAACATTCTGACCTTTTTGAGTTGTGTTTTTTTGTTCAATTGCATTTCCAATATGTTATTTGATAATGGAAAGCAGTATCACCATTTCTCAACAAGATATACCCCAACATAACCTTCTTTCAGTTAGCAATTATATGTCCTGCATTTTCTGTTCCTTTGTTGTCTTTTCAAACCTGCTTGCAATCAGATATGGAAGGAAATTGGTGATCGTGGCATCTCAAGCTGTGAGGTTCCGAGCTCTCATCGGTGCAGAAAACGATCCTGATCTAAAGATGTCCAATGATTCCTACTGCGTGCTGGAACGAGTGGGCCGAGCTCGCTGGCAAGGGGAACTGCAAAGCAATCTGCACAATGGCCTTTTCTCGTAAGGGAAACGTTGCATTCATTTCGAACAAGTGCTGTGTTCCCGATTTCTTCATGCTGTATGTTAAGAGAGTCGCAATTCAACAAGAAGAGTTGTTTTCACAGGTCAGATGCTCGAAAACTGCACTACTTGAGGAAGCCTCTTGTCAAACATAACCTGATCACTCTGCAGCCTTTTAGCCTGCGTCTGAAGTCAGGCCAGCAGCAACACACCCTTCTTCTCCTGCTCAAACGCTTTCACCTGAATAGGTGAATATACTTTTGTCTGCACATACATTAGTAATGCATTCCACTGTTGTTTGTGGTTCAGATGAGTAAAAACCAATATTACATCAGACAAAGCCCATCAAATGTTATTGGGTGTCCTAATCTATGCAGAAACTATACAATGTTGATACACATAAATTATTGATGGACCTCATTTCCTGTCCGCTCTTTTTTTACACAAAAAACTCAGAATGAAATAACAATCTCTTTTAATGTCAGCAAAACTGGAATCTTTTTAATGTTATTTCCATTGACTGTATATGAGAACTGGACTGAGTGAGTGTGACGTCATCCATGGAAAATGACTTGCTTCTGGCTCCAACCAAAGGAAGCCAGTTCAGTTGCCATTTTATTTGCTAAATGGAATGCGCCATGTTGGAGCCAGACAACGTCAGAAAGCAGTGATTGGTCCGAGTCATGACAACCACTGTCTGTTGGAAGGCCGTTTATAACCTGAAAAATAGGATCAACAAGACCGTGTATTTCTCAATAGTAGGTGATGGGATTTAGGCTTTTTGGAGCCAGTGGGTACTTCCTATTTGAAACGTGATGAGGAAGGGGTCACTCAGTACAGTTCTCATATATTGTCAATGGTTACTTCACTAAAAGTCAACTTTTTCTGAGAGTGAGCAGACTGGAAAATGCCATTTGTAATAGATTTGTAATTAAATGCATATTAATGTAAGTGTCTGCACAGCTTTATTGGGATCATGAGAAATAACGTTTAAAATTCAAACTGTAATTTACTCTTACGTGTCTCCATAACTGTCCCATCTGCATGGATAAGTGAATTAAGAGTTACACTCTGAGCGCGCTCATCTTTTGTTCCTTCTTTCCCAGACGGACGAAGTATGATAAGATGATGGAGTATGTGTCCGACTTTCTCCAGCAGTTCCCTGGTCAGTTCACCACCGTCGATGCCTTTAAGCAGCATCTTGTAAGTCACGTTCAAATCTATCTTTTGTTAAATGTGGATTCCCTGTGATTAATCTGTTGCATTTTCGGACAGAATCTGAGCGAAACTGTTTTGAGAACCTTGACTAAAAACCTAAGAGCTGCAGGCATGACAGAATTTATCCGCTACCCTTTGGAAGATTTGGATCCCGAGGCTGGGCCCTGCATCACCAAGAATGGTAACTGAAACGTGTGAAGACCACCAAAAAGCAGCATAATACGATGGCAAATGTAAAGTAGAAGCAAGCCTCTTCAGGTTTTAGTAGTTACAGGTGTTAACAGCAATGAATCCAATCTATGAATCGGTTTAGCATCAAAGCAATTTCTTGTAATTTTATGACTATGCTAATGTTAGTTTTTAATTTTGATTTATGAAAATTCCAGCTGTGATCAGTTTAATGAGAGCAGTTTTATCATAACAAAAAGCATTGACCTGATTGAACAGTGTCAATGATGAGTGTGAACGTATGAAGTGAGTTTGAGTTTGTACTTTTAGGAAATAAAGTTCTTGTGCGATGCTTGAAATTGGTGAAGCCCTACTCGAAGAAAGATATCCCAGATGTCATTGACGATGACGATGATGAAGAAGACAACATGCCTGGAGGAAGCAAGCTTTCCACTGAGGGTCGAGTGTTGGAGAGAGACATCATATCGCAGGCCTACCACCTCGGTGCGTTTGATCCCTTCTTTCTGTCCTTCAGATATCATTCTAAGTCTTAAGCTGATAAAAAAAAGCTGTAGATTTTTTTTTTTAAACTAGAGCTCTAAATATTTGCTGCACGTACACACCGACGGCATGGCCTGCACAGTGGTGTAGGGATTGGTTCAGACCTGTGTTTGACCCTTTCTTTGTGGAGTTTATATGTTCTCCTCGTGCTTGTGTGGCTTCTCTCTGTGCACTTCAGCTTTCTCCCACAGTCCAAACAGATGCTGAATAGATTGATTGGTGTCTCTAAATTGTCCCTACGTGTGCATGTGAGTGTGTGGCTCTGCAACAGACTGGGGACTTTGTACAGGCTGTACCCCCCCCCCCCCCCCCCAATAGATGCTTGGTTGGCTCCAGCAACCCTGTGACCCCAAAAAGCATTCAGCGGGTGTAGAAGATAGATGGATGGATGGATAGATGTTATAAAGTACTGACAGGTTCTTTACAGTTTAACAATTAGCTTTTCTAAAAGAAAATGTAAAATAAAATAAATGCTTTTTTTTTCTCATAGTGAAAAAAAGTTTATACATTATTAAAAGAACATTTTAGTTCAAAGTCTAACAGCCTCAGTTTATGATCACAGTTTAAACTGCTTGTTTAAACAGGAATAAACAAACCGGGACTGTCCTAAAACAGCGTCATTAAAGCTTTATTAAGGATCTTCACTGAGTGTGTGTTGGAAAGATAGAAACTAAGCCAAATATAAACGAAACAATCTTTTTTTTTTTAAGAAAATACCCCTTTCACCCATTAACATTTATCCATATTCAGTATTTTTTTAACCAGTTTTTGTGAAGTGTCAACAATTTCTGTTAATAATTGCCAATATTCATTTTTCTTGATCCAGTTTTGTCCTGCGGTACAAAGGGGATCCCACAGAGGGACATCACATCAAAAATGAACATTGGACACCTGGAGTCTCGAATGATCATTCGAAAGCTGGAAAGGGATGGGTTGATCAAGGTAAGCCTTTCATTTTCCCGTTTTTCTTTAACAAAAAATCCTGAAAATTCCTGTCTTCATCAATAAGGCTCATTAGAATTTGAAGGTGGAAAGTAGAGCTTAACTGGAAGTAAGAAGGATTAATACTTTTACATGTAAATCGTTCTCTCCCAAAATAAAATATAGTCTATAATCAAATCTGAAAAGGAGCTCACCTATATGGACCAAAAAAAGCTCCAAATTTTTTGTGTGTGTTGTTTTTTTTTAATGTAATTTTGCTTGTTATTTTTAGGGGTTTATGGTGGATGAAGGTCGACAAAGGACCACAAAATATCTAAGCCACAAGTTGGTATCTCAAAATCATTGCAGTCTCATTCCTTCAGCTGCTCATGATACCAGTTTCTGTGGAATTGAATATTGGGACTGAGCCTTTCTTTTTTTTTTTCTGGCAGGTGCGTGGGTGTCAGCGACCAACTCCAGTTGTTTGCTCAAGAACGTGAACGAAATAAGCTGCTCTACTCTGCAGCAAATAAAAGCCACGATGCTCCCCCAGCCAAGAAAAGTAAGAAAAAAGGCCAAAACAAAGAGCAGGAAGGTCAGGTGGGAAGAGGGGATGCTGAGACTGCGAGAGTAGACCAAATTAGCGGAGAAGCGTCTGGAGAGTCAAAAGAGGAAGATATGACAGAGCAGATGCAGCCTGAGTCTCCCGTCATGCAACCTGCACCAGATGACGGTGAGTACGGCCAATATTTGCATACGTCCAAAAAAAGTGATGGTCCAGTTTTAGGATCTTTGTGGATTCCTGTTTCTTCTTAGGTGCCGTACCTTCTATCAATGGATCCATGACCAGTGTCACACCTGACCCTGTGACCCCTTCTAAACCTGGTGATTTTACAGTTTTGATACTTCTTGAAACCCGTCACCATCGTTTGTCTCACATTTGATTGGGATGATTTTTTTTTCAATGGTTTATTTCAAGCAATCAAATAAGAATAGTACACAAAAAAATTACAATCATCAGTTATACATTCATACAATGACATATCAAACTTAAGATAATTAAACATAAAAAAAAAATATTGCTTGAAAGGGAGCAGAAGGAAGCAAACTCATATAATCTCACCCCCGTTTCTACCATAACCATTTTATGGCTTCTTTTGCGTTGTCACAGTAACGTGACAAAGCGCCCCTCAACTAGTGCAGACCTTGAGTGTGCACCAGGTCAGCGGCAAAGGAAAGCAATATATACGCTGATCGTGTCAGGATGTGTTAAATAAAGCATCAGTTCTGAGAGAAAGTTCACGTCTTACCGCTTGTTTTTGTCCAGATGATGAAGCAAAAGAAGCCAGCTCAGTGATATAGAACATTTAAGCTATGTGACCGGAACTACTTTTTTAGGTGTGCATTATCACAGTGGTAATCCCTTTTTAATGCACACCGAGCAGCCAATCAGAATCGAGAATTCACCCAGACCATGGTATAAAACATTTATATTATATTTGGAAGATTTGTTGTTGTGCATCTCCTGCATTAATGCCAGGTGTACTCAAATACACTGACCTCAAGAAACGTGAAAAGCTGCTCGCGCATATTCTTTTGTCCAACTTTTAAATAAACTCAGGCTCTGCTGGAATAAAATGCATCCACCAAGATTTTAGTTTCAAAATAAAAGCACACAAATTAGTTACAAATCAGTTATAAAAACCTTTCTGGATAGTCGTCTACCCTTTCTTCTGATGTCACCATTCCTTCAATTTCATATCCAATTTTAGGTTGATTTCTTGTATAATTGCATTTGTTTTTCTTCTAGAAGGGCCATCTGCAGTTATCAAGGAGCAAGAGTTCATTACTCACAGCGACGCTGGTTCTTGCGAGGCGCAGACTAAAGCTGAACATTCTGTGAGCAAAAACACTGCTGTTCTGTTGATATTGATTCCCACTATGGGGTCAGTCATAAAGTAAACAGAGGTGGTCTGTTTGTGTGTTTGTTTATTTTTTGGTTTATGTCTTACTGTCGTTCTTTCTTCATTAGAAGACACACGAGACGTACCGGGGATTGAGAAGGAAAAACTTGATTGTGGAGGCTGTCCAGAACTTTAAAGTTATAGAGGGTTTTATCCAGTCAGTGTTTTTTTTTATGTTATATCTGTTAAGACATTCTACAGCTCCTTTAAGACCTGAGAAAAAACATGAAATCGCCTTTATTTGTTTGTAGACTCCAGAAGATGATCAGTGATGAAGAAAAGAAGGATGGGATCACTTCAAAGTGTTGCAAAAAGACCATTTTACGCCTCGTACACAGTATGTCAAGAAAGGGCTTGCTAAAGATTTACACAACCACCGTCATACAGGACGGCATCACCAAGAAGGTAATGTCCTTCATATTTCAATTAAAGTAAAAGGAAAGGTGGGACTTCTATGTTGAAACTGTTTTTGTGAATCATACCTGAAAATGTCTGTTTTCTGTTGTGATACTCGTGGTCGTTTTTATGTTATAGTAAAATAAACCTTCCACGTCTCCATCCAAATGGTATCTTCTAAGATCTATTTGATTATCGATCACATTTTGAAATGATTTTTTTCAAGGTATTAGTCGATTCAAGTCTTCCTCAGACAGGTTGATCTGGTTCGATCCTAGGAATAAAAATCAATTCATTGATTAATTGTTACAACCTTATGCTCTTATTTACTTTCAGGTTGACATTATTGTCCATCCATCCATTCAGTCCAACGACGAGAGGATAAGCCAACTCATCGATCAGGTCCGATTCAAAATCTCCAGCTCCTCCTCTATTGTACGGTGAGGACAAGCAAAATTCAGCCGTGTAAACTCTTTGAACATTTAGATTTTTTTTAAAGTCTCACTCCAGTCATCTTTTGATCGATTTTAAACGTTTTACCAATGTTTTTTTTTTCTTAATTATAATTATGTGTTTTTAGCCAAAATCAATGAACCTGTGTCATTTTCTAGAACATAGTTTCTGCAGAGCCCCCTTCATTTTTATTCTTTTATTCTTGGCTAAAATGTTGTACCCCTGATAATAACCATGTGCTTCGGGGGTTTCGGAGTTCGTATTGTGAGGTGATTTGTTATTTGTGACACATTGTGGAAAAACAAACTAGACTAGACTAGAGAAAAAGAAAAAAAAGTAGTGAGAAGTAGTAGTAGTTCATTAGAAACCTAACTCTGAGTTGTGGGTGGGACTGTTGGTGTGGATCAAGCCCGCCCCCCTTCCCATCCTGCTGTTGAGAGCTTTCTCTTTTCATGCTCTCTCAATAGCTTACAGCCCCTCACACCCTCAACCTAAAGTTAGCAGTGCAACAAAAATGGCGAGCAATGTTGGAGCCATCCAGCCGTAGAGTTTAGGGCTAGATGCCAGCTTAGACGAGAAAAACGTAGACGCACATGGATCTAGTCATCTACAAGTGGGTAGATCGTAATGAAATGGTGCAGCAATTCACAGCAGTTTGAAAACAAAAATACCCAGAAATGCAATTTTGATCTTAATTTTTGTATATGTGTCCTTCATTATTATAAAAATCCCACAAGGACATGTTCAAAACACATATTTTATTGGAATGGGTCTTTAACCCTTCGATTTGTTTGTGTATTATTAGTTAAATAGCCAAGAGGCTTTGATGGTGAAGGTTTCATAAGTGAAAATCAAATCCAGAGCCCAGATCAACCCAATGAGTACAGTAAGGAGGGAAAAATCCAATCTACCGTATTTTCCCGGACTATAAGTCGCTCTGGAGTATAAGTCGCACCAGCCCAAAAATGTGTTATAAAGTAGAAAAAACACAGATAAGTCGCATTTTGACGGCAAATTTATTTGACTAAATCTGAGACCAACAACTAATAACTTGCACAACCTCATATGACACAATCATAGCAGACTGTTTATCTCATAATTTCACAGTAATTTTTTCTCATACTTATTTATTTATTTCATGATACTGTGTTTTCATCCTGTATTTGTAGAAACAGTTGTCATTTTTATTGCATTTCTGAATCTATGAAATCATTGGAAAATAGAATATTATGATGTTAGCCTTCAAGATCTTACAGTAAAAAAAGTTTGCTGATTCTCTGAGTCACTTAACATACTCTGAACACTTAACATACCTCATACAACAAATTGACCCAGGAACATCATCTCTGTTCCTCACAAATGAACATAACAGGAGGGTTAACAATGTATTCATTTCAGTTTATTTCTAATATAAGTCGCTGCGGAGTATAAGTCGCACACCTTGCCAAACTATGAAAAAAAGGGCGACTTATAGTCCGGAAAATACGGTAAATGTATTGAGATAGAAAAAGAGCCAACAGACTTAGCTTGACTTGGTTAACAGGCTAAATGTTTGAATAAAGTACATGGACACACTGCAAATGTGACTTTATGTGCGATTGTTTAACTTTCCATTTCTCTGTTCTTCTTCAGGAAACATGAAGCTTCAGAGAACAGCAAAAAACAAGCCACGTCCAAGGATTTATTCGAAGGACAGATGGACAAGGGTGTCAAAAAACGGAAGAGTGATGAAGGAGAGACACCATTCAAGCCCGTGAAAGGTTTGAAAACATCTTCATTCTATAAAATAAAAAAGTTTTTGTATCAACAGTTTTTACCCTGACGTTTGTAGAGTTTTAAACCCAGAGGAAGTTGCACTACAGGAAATTTTGAGTCAGGGGAAATTGATTTTCTTTGATTTGATCAAACTCAGATGTGCTTTGATTGAGTCGTTCAGGCAGTGTCAAAATTAAAGTGTCAGCCTAAAACGTCGCTTCAGCATAGTTTTGTCTCAAAGCTACAGTTATTTGGGTTTTTGACTGACTGGGGAATTTGCATCACTCTGGATTAGGTCAGTTTAATAAATACATATTTTAAGTTAGACTAAAATGAGACCATCTCATTAGTTCCCAGATTAGTTTATTTCATTTGAGAGGTATTTTTTTAATGCTTTCAATATTCTCATTTTCCTTTCAATAGATTTGTATGCTGAAGGGTACAATAGCTCTTTTGATAAAAATAAAAAATGGTTCAAATGTTGCTCCTCATTGTAATAATTTCTAATCAGGAATTTTATAGGTGGCCTAAAGACTCGGTGCACATCCTGGAGTCAAATATATATACTTTTTACATCTGTAATCTAGAAAAACTATTTAAAATGTTAAAAAACAATTAGAATTTGGAGAATGAAAGTAGGTCTTAAATATCTGTCTGGTGCTCTGTCACTTTACTATGTTTTTCTAGTGTCTGGATTGGGTAAAACCTTTGGCTACCAACCCAAAATGTGTCGGCTGCGGGTTCTTCATACCTTCATCTGGCACGTAATCTATGGGCACCCACTGCTGAACGACCCCCCTGATGCAGAATGCACCGCAGAGGCAACCGAGCTGAATAAATCCAGCCTCCACGGATCAAACCCAGAGCCCCAAAACAAGCCCACTCAGGGAGAAACCTCCGGTGTAGCAGACCTTGATAAGACCTTAGGTGATGAAGAAGAACTACCAAATGACCAAGCAAATCCTGGTCCCTCAGAGTCCAACATGAAAGGTGTGGGAACTGTGTGCTTGCACTGCATGTCCATCTGTTTTGCAGAATTGTTGTGGTGTCGACCCATGAACCGGCACCACACACCACTCAAAGCATTTGCTTCTTGTGTTTGATAGTGTACGTTGATGAAGAGTCGTGGAAAAGGTTCGTTCCTCCTGCCCGTCTTCAGAAGGGTTTTAGCAGAGGCTGGGTGATGGTTGGTGACCTGCTCCTCTGCATACCACTCTCAGTCTTCACTCAGATTATAAATATAAATTACAAGGTGAGCTCAGCAATTACTGAATGTAATTCTTTTTCAACTGAAAATATTAATAAGATTGTAAATGTATTGGGGGGGTTTAAGTCATGTTATGGCAGTTTCTTCATTTAACCCTTGTGCTATCTTAGATGACCCCACCCTTACATTGACGTGTTCTCCCTACCATAATAAAGGTGGAAAGATTTCATGTAATCCATGGACAGCAGTGAAGATCACAAATCATTGAAGAAAAAAGGTTCAGAGCACTGTCTAGTGGGTCTAGATGACCCAACTCCCAATGGTAAAGTGCCTAGGATAGTACAAGGGTTACAAAAACAAACATTTCTTTAGGTAAAAAATAGTTTGAAAACCTTTTGAACCAGGCGCCTCATTGAGATTAGTCTTTTTGAAATGATCATTTGGGAAATAAATCTCAGGCGCTTCCTTCTGGAAAGAGGTGAGATCTTTTCATCTGCAGCTTCACTGCAGCGACAGTCTTACTTGTAAAGTTTCTCTTTTTGCACATTTTACTTTTGTTTCAGAGTTGTTCAAGTGTATTTATTCTTTGATGTTTGTGCATCCATTTTTTCCTACCAAGCTTCAGCTGGCTAACATTCTGATAACCTTTTCAGTGTCGTTTCATGTTATTGAAACAACACTGAGCGCGGCGCCCTGTTACTTGTGTTCCAGGTGGACGGACTGGAGGAATATCTGAGCGATCCTGTGAAGCAGCATCATCTTGTCAGATGGCTGCCTGGTACAATGAAAAGACAGCTTCTTTATAAGCGGTAATATGCGTCTTATTATCCCCTATAACACACAAATACTGCATTCAAGCATGTAAGGACTTTTTAACTATATTAAATATATAAAAAACAAATGTTAAAAACACATATGAATTAAGAATAACACACTGTAGACATTTATGTACATTTTGTTTTTATCTTGTCATACACAAGACCCATTATTTCATGTGTGGAAACATAAATCACTGTATTCCTATAGTTTTAACAATATAGGAATATAGTAAAAAAAAAGTTTGAACTCCTTCCCTAACTTGTTACACAACTTAGCTGTTTTTTTAATTCATTTGGTAAATCTGCCCTCTCTTCTGTTGAGCAATACTTTTATTCTACCCAGCAACAAGTTCTTCCGAACTTTCTGAATAAAACCAGCAGGTGTAGTCCACTGAATTAATATTTTTAAGGAATAACAATGAATGAATGATGAGCTGGTTTGATCTTGGTGTCATAGTTCAATAATTATTGCAGCATTATCTTGTCAGATGGCTGCCTGGTAGAAGGTAGCAGTGTATTTTTTTTTAGAAGTTTGTATTGATTGAAGTGAACATTTTTAAGACCATAACCTAAGTACGGCAAAATTAATGGGCACATATATATATAAATGTTGTGTTTTCTAATTCAAAACCTGTCTCACCTTCACCATCAAAGAGGATTTTGTTATGTATTCATTTAATGTGAGATTCCCAGCAAATCCTATTCATGACTTTGAAGCCTAATAATGTCATTTCATAAGCTCATAATAACAATGATGAAACTGAGAATTTGCTTCTTCGTAGGAGATATATCTCCTTGTTAACTGACAACCTGCAAAAATTGATTTACATGGGTCTGCTGCAGTTTGGGATTGCAGAGAAGTTTATGGAGCGAGACCAGGTACTGATCCACCACATTCCAATGAGCCTTTCTAAAAAATAAAACTAAAAAATCGTAAAAATGTTTAGCATTTCAGTATTGTTCTTCTGGGTTACCCAAATCTAAATACATTGAAACGAGGTTTTTTTAGAAAAACTCATATTAGGACTCTTTTTTTTTTTTTTTTTTGAAAGAAAAGTTTTATTGTAAAAAAAACAACAACATTTAGACATAAAAAGTCTGTAAAATAAATCTTGTTTCTTTTTACACATGCGTGGGATTAAATACCTCAAATATTTTTCTTCTGTAATAAATTATTTTCCAAAATTACACGTAAATTTGTTAAATGTGACCATTTTCGTCATCGTTTTAACTTTGCTGTTTCAGACTATTACTTCAGTTGTTTTTGCTCAGTTTCTAATTATTATGGCTGGAAAAACATTTTATTTGTATTCAGAAATGTTAAAATTAATATCAAATGTTTGTTACTTTCAATAAAAAAGTGTATAGTAAGGTTGAATCTTTCCCACAGACTTTTAAAAACACTGACATGATAGAAGGAAAAGTTTGTATTTTCAAATTAAAAATGAGGGAATATTTTGAGTTATTTTTAGTAAGCCTATCTTTTCTTCCTCATCTTGTCTAAGCTAGTTTTATTTGTATCAAGTGTGACCTGCCAAATGTCCTTTCTTTATTCTAGATGTTTGTGTATCTGAAACGCAATGCTACCATTGTTGACACCACCCACGCAGAACCTCACTACTGGCTGGTCAAAGAGCCGCCGGACAAACCCTTTGAGAGGCGCCACTACACTTTCAGCACCGCCAACGATGTGGACAGCTTTTGGTTTGACCTGATGTGTATTTGCCTCGATACGCCTTTAGGTAAAAACCTGAACAACCACACAGGCCTCTTTGTGTGCACTTGTGCGTTTGACACTTCCCATTACATTTCTTTCTCTTGTTTTTTAAGGTGTCATTCGTAACAAAAGAAATCCAACGAAAGAGGAAGCCGCTTTGCATGAGCCCCACATTGTTCAAGACCGCAAGGTGTTTCTCAAATTTGCACATCTGCTGCGGTAGGTGGAGTTCTACTAGAAAAATACTTCCACCTACAAATTATCTACTATTGATTAAAGTTTATTGGTTCAGTTTAAAAAGTCACTCTGATTTAAATGTTTTTGCTGATTTGAACATGTTCTTGTGTCATTTTTCTGATGATGGAGGACAAAAAAAAGCTCAAAATTGCTTTTCTGAGTGTTTCTTCACTCATTGTTGTAATTCAGGGTCAGAAGAAAAAAGGTATTATGAAAAAATATATATATATATTATTTGTGGCGTAGAAAGTACACAGGGTGGGACACAAGCTTCCTGCTCCAAGCTCGAGGAGAGGAAAAGGGGTGAGGTCGCTTTACGCCAACAGCTCAGAGGAGAATTATGATAAACTACTGTCGTTCTCTAGAAACTATGTCCGAGAAACACTACAGGTTTTTTGATTTGGGCTAAAAACGGCATAATCATAGTTAAAGAGCCTATATCCTGCTTTTCTCAAACCTTTCAGTGTGAGCTATATCCATATAAATAATAATATTTTTTATTTTGGCACACTAAAGAACGATTTTCTTATGAAATATTAGTTATTTTAGCTTCTCATTTTACTTCTCGGAAAGTAAGATGACTCTATCTCTGAGGCTCCGCCTTTTGCGCCTTGTGGGTTCTGCCCATTTCATGATGTCATCTGAGAGTCGCCCTCGGCAGTGTGTCTGCGTTTCACCCACGAAAACAAACAAACAACATCCAAACTTTTGCAAAGACGGATGTGCATATTGTGCATGTACGTTAAATGCAAGTGTTTCAGCGAATCACCACTACCTTTACAGAGAAAGTGGGTGTGTCTTAGCCTGGCGGCGGTGCTGGTTCCTCATTTTCATATGTATGAATGTAAACACCTCCTGTTTTTCGTGGATTGGGAGGGGCTGTTGCTAAGGGGCCCTGGGCAACATACTGTTTGGGGGGCCTCCAGTTTCTAAAACTGCAATGAAAAGATTCTAACCCTCTGATGGTCTTCTAAGATGGCACGATGTACAATGGATTACACTTGGTAGCTGTCAATCATTCCCACCATACCTGTGGGCGTCGCCGGGCAACTGTGTCACTGACAGTGTGACTGTGCGGTCTAAAGAGCGAAGAATGCGAAATAAACATCAGCCACAGCTTATTATTGGTGTTTATTTTATTTTTAAGCATATAAGGGCTGTAATAATCTCAAGAAAAGGCTAAAGGTAAAAATGGACATTTTTGATTCTCCTCAAGAGGCTCCACATGCAGCTTTGGGGGGTCCTGGTGCCTTGGTGGCCCAGGACCCCCCTGGCCCAAGGCACCAGGACTAGTATCTCAATAGCAAGAAACAGGCCTGCTTCTAATCACATGTAGTAGGCCCCCACAATTAATCGCAAATCATCGTTATCGCGATTTTAAGATGTGCAATATCCATATTCCAAAAGTCGGTGAAAATCGCAATAAATGGCAAACCTAAAATGTGATAAAACAATCTTATGGCAACTTGAACTATTTAATGAATTGAATAAATCCCTTTATGGATTTGATCAATCAGATGGAGCTTTAATGTTAGATGTTGTCCTCCTAATTA
This sequence comes from Oryzias sinensis, assembly GCA_037389245.1. NCBI lineage: Eukaryota > Metazoa > Chordata > Actinopteri > Beloniformes > Adrianichthyidae > Oryzias > Oryzias sinensis. The sequence continues at coordinate 19,683,101 of CM074490.1, forward strand.
GATGAGGGTCATTTGGAGAATAGTTAAAGGTATTTTGACTCTTATTTAAATTAAACTTAAACGGAAATGTTTTTGTTGTTTTAGCAATTTGTTCATTTATCACAAGTTACATCGTCATCGCAATATTGATCACTAATATCGTATGTCGCGAGTTTTCCTCAAATCGTGCAGCCTTAATATGTAGACTTATTTGCATTTATACATGCAGTACACACACACACACACACACACTTACACACGTGGAACATTGGATCCTTTAATTATAATGATTGTCAAAGAAATTTAATTGCTCAAAATGGAAAGGAAAAAGTAAACTTATAATATCCCCACTCCTGTTAATACTTAATTTTTTTTATATAGTTGCCATGATCTGGTTCTCAACATCTATTTAAAGTTATAAATACTTTATCTCTCCAAGTGTGGATTATTTATGAAATAACAATGAGGTTTGAATGTATTCTGTGGTTTCTGTTGTGATTTTTGCTTTAGTTTTTTTGTTGTTTTCCTCCAGAGTTCAACTGAGAAGCCACATATTTCATCTGCTTTAAGTTTGACTTTACTCCTCCGTGTTCCTGAAATGAGTTTGGGTTTTATGAAGTCACTGTTTTCTTGCCGTCTGTGTTGCCAGTGGCAGTTTTGAAGTGTGTGACGATGGTTCCATACCAGGCGATGGCAGAGGTGCTGGAGGCCTGGACTCTGAATTCTTCGGTCATTTGAAGCGAAACTGGTACTGGACGAATCATCTGCTTGGACTTAAAAAGGTACTGATTGAAACTGCTCATTCACACGCTGACGTGTGGAAAGTTCTTGACTGATGAGGCTGTGGACTGAACCTTGTGTACAGAGGCTTTGTGGTGCAGAGGAGCCACAGATCAAGATGAGGCTGAGGAACCTTGGGAGTATACCTTTCAGAGCTGCTCTACAAGCTGGTAAGTCACATAGAACAAAATAGAACTTTATTTTGTTTTAATATTTGATCCCGACAATAACGATCTAGCTGACATAGTTTTATCACTCTATACGTTTTGTAGCTTGATTCTTACCACAAGTCTCTGTTTTACCAGAAGGAACAGTTTCACCTCAGTGTTTGACCATGAAGCGCTCACTGGCAACAGAAAACTTCAAAGTAAGTCTTCTTATTACTTACTTTAGTCATTGTTCCTGATCCGTTGCTGCTTTATGCAACAGAAACAGCTGTCCAGCACTCTTTCAAATGTTAGGACTTATTAAAGATTCGAAGACATGTCAAAATTGGTCAACGTATTTATATTGACAACACAAAGTGCTTAATATGCCTCAAGTTCAATAAAACACAAAGACATTTGAAAGAGAATCATTAAGAATTAACTGTAAGGAAGGGAAACTAAAGGTGTTTAAGAAACACCAAAAGCTTTTTGTTTTCAACAATATGTGTTTCTCCTGTAATTTGTCTAAATGTGAAGACTCTGGGGATGTAAAGGATAAACATATGTATCAAAAATGGATGTGGCACTCACAGTGACAGCAGTGCCAGTTCAAACCCACAGATACAAGCAAGATTATGGGGGTAAAAATGGTATAAAATCCATCTGGAAGTAAGTCATCGGTTTCTGGCGAACCTTTTCTGTTTATCTTGCTGTTGTGCTCTTCAACGTCAAATCACAAGCTAGCTTCCAGCAAGTTGGATCGATTACTATTGGCAGATGGTGAACCACAGTCAGGGATGTGTGTTTTGCTCACTAAACAAACCTTTGTTTTTACAATACAATAATAATAAACTAGTGTGACACACCTTTCTAGCCACAAAGAACAAAACGCTCTAAAAGACTCAAAATGCCTAATGAATAATACATATCTAGATTGTATCTATTTAGGTAAAAAGATGTGACTGTATTGTATCTTTTATGGATTAATTTGTTAGCCATGAATGATGTTACAGGAAAGGATGCTCAACCATTGAAGGCTCACTTTTATTTCATCAGTTTTTTAAACCAGATTCTCAGCACTGCCAATAGTTTTGTTTTTGCCACACCTTTAGGAAAAACGAATTCTATCATTTTCACTTCAGAATTGATGGCCACAACACTTAATATTCACGATTTAAAAAAATATAATCTCAAAAAATAATTTTTGTATATCTACCAACCTAATACACTTATACTACAAGTATGAAGAGCACACTGGACTGTGCAGCTGACCCTGGTGCAGTGTGGTGTGGATTAGACCAGGCCTTAGACCAGTCACACACACACACTGAATCAAATGCATGATAAGCGCTATTTTTTATAAACTAGTGCTTATCATGCATTTCGTGCAGCTCAAAGCGCTTTAACATTAAAAACAAAAAACACACAACATTACAGTAAAAACCCAACCCACCCAACACCCTTCCCACTCCCCTCCATTAAAGCACATGACCCACGACAATGAATGTTGACTACCAATGCAAGTTAAAATAAATAAATGAATAAATAAATAAAAAAGCAAGCAAACAAACAAACAAACAAGGCTTGGCTCTGCTGCGAGGAAACGGCATTTGGGAATCTCTTCATATCAGGAGCCAGCCCGGCCACGGGAGCATCGCCACAGCGCCAACCCAGACCGGAACAACACCGGGGTCCACTTCACAGCCGTGAAGCTGCAAAATTAAACCCCAGCCGCCCCAGCAAGGGCAAGAACTGCAGCAACAGCCACCGGGCAAGCCGGCAACCCTGGCAGAAAAGACTCCCACAAGAAATACTGGGGCTAAAATCATGATAAGATAGATGAAGAGACTTTCAAGCTTTTGCAGCATTAGAGTTGGAAATGTTTAACTATGTCTGAATAAACTGGTATCTCTGCTCAGAAGACAGTTATGGTTTTTAGTCAGTCTTCTTTGGTTTCCCAGAGTGGTCAATTCCATGTACACAATAAATCTTGTTGGGTTTTACTCTCAGGTGGGGGTTGAACCAGCTTCCAGAAACCAGAAGGTGATCGGAGGAAAAGGACAGAAAAGGAAGAGGCTAAAAAAGGAAGTTATCAAAGTGGCGCCTAAGAAGAGAAAACGTAAGCTTTAACTAGTTCTTTAGACAGATTGTACTTGTCTGATAAAGTCTGAAAATCCGACGTTTGAGCGATTTATGTTGTAGAGGCCAAGAAACGCTCCAATGCTCACGATGAAACCGACCACAAGGCTTTGAAGATGATGACCAAACAAAGAGTGTACTGGTCTGCTAAGGAGGATGCACTGATTATGCTGTGCTCAGTCGCCTCCCGCCTTCTGAACAACAAGGTAAGAAAACACCAAAAACTCGCACAAAAACAAAATGCGAGGGAGGAGACAGAAAAGGTCAATTCTTTTTGTAAAAATTCCCAACATTTCCTGCATTTTAGACTGTCGGATCAAAAAGTGCATCCAAAAGTTTTCCCTTTTTACTGCATTGTCTAGTTGTGACGTTGTTAATGCTGCCCTTCAGAAGGTGTTGTTTTGTACCACTTCTAAATGTAAATTCACAGAATTTCTTCACTGTATTTTTGCTAATGTTCTCCATTAGTTTTTCTTTTTAAACCGCCACAATCCTTTTTTCCCTCTTGCAGTTGAAGAGGCCGTTTGTGCCCTACTGTGTGGTGAGAGACATGCTGCACGCAGCGTTTAAGATCTCAGAGGACAAAACCTCCCTCGCTGTTGGGCGTCGCTCAAAATACATTCTGAAAAATCCCCAGACGCTTCTCAACTACAGGTGGGAGCAGATGAGGAAACCCTGAACGTCTTGACTGGTTTTCGTGTCCACAATTGACTCAGGAAGGTGTTGGTTGCAGGATCTGTCTGGCTGAGGTTCAGCAGGATAAAACTTTGATGAAACTCTTGGAAGAGAAGAAACCTGCCGACCCCAACAAAGCAGAGGTGTGTGGACGCTGATACGGTTCCTCCCTTCTGCTTCTGACTTAAGAAATAAATAAATTCCTCTATTTTGTGTGCTTCCAGGATTGTGCCAAAGTGTTTTCAGAATACGTCAAGCTCCTCAGGGAGAAGTTCAGCTCTGTCATGAACACTGACGGTGTTACCATTCCGGACTCCAAGCAGGAACTTTTCTCTCGGTATGAAAAGATGATGAGATCCAGAGATTGGAAACAAGGATCTATGCTAAATGCAACTCTGTTTTCCAGGTTTAAGGTCTCTGCAATAGACAGTGGAACACGCATGCCGCTCCAAGACACCCTCACCTGGTAAGCGTTTTTGGTTGTGACTAGTTGAGGAAAAGTTCAGTTTAAAGAGGTGTGGCACAAACCTCTGTAAGGAATCTAAATATCCCAGATTCTGTGCTTGAATGGGCTGACGACTCATTTATAAAACCCTTTAAAGTCCACTTTCTTAGAAAAACGATTCCTATATTGACATGACCTGATCAATGAGATTCTTCATTTGGCTGTTTATCCTGTAGTTTTTGTCACTGAGACACAAAATGATGGTTAAAAAAAGATTTCTTCTCTTTAAGAAATGTTTGGCAATCGGTCGATTGGGGGTTCAAATCCCTGCCGAACCTTCAGTCGATCTGGCTTTCGGCAGGACACCGTGGATAAAGGCAGGCTGCCCGACAGAATAAAAGACACAATAAATTTAAAATGTAAAAAAGCTGTTGTCAATAGATAGATTAGATTGAGGCAACAGATTAAGACAGTTGAACCATCTATTTAAAAAAAAAACTCAAATTCCCCCAAAGTAACTTTCACAGCTACCTTCGCCTCAGACTGTTGTTCCTGAAAGACGGTCTCAAAAGGCTGTTCTGTCCAAACTTTCCTCTCATGTGTATTGTCCTCTAGAGGGCGCTCTTACATGCCAAAAGGACATGAGTGTGATTCGCCTGCTTCCTGTTGGTTTGTTTCTCCTACAGCCAAATGGACATTCATACCATAGTTCTGCATAACTTGATCCAGAGCACTCTGGCTATGACCAGCGCCCAAATGAAGTCTTCCAGATCTTTTCAGGTACCGTCTACCGTTCTAAAATCTTTAAAGCTCAAGAGAAACACAAACGGTTTACAGCTGGAGTTAGTATTTCTTTTGTTTTTAGAATGTTAAAGTTGTACCCCAAAATTCAATTATTGAATCATTGATTGACTCTCAAGCATAAATCTGAATTGTTTTGTAGACGTTTCACATGTACAACAAATACGACCAGGAGCTGCTGTGTCGAGTGTTCCTCCAGTGCAGGAAAAGACGTCTGATCAACCGCCGCCGCCTTCAAAAGACATCTGTGAAGAAAAGCCGAGGCATGCCTATTCTGCCCATGTCCTACCAGCTGTCCCAGTCCTTCTACAGGTACGCCACTAGACGCCACGGGATACTGAAACTCGGTGCCAAAGTTTGTAAAGCTGCTAACGGATATGGAGCTAGTTAGTGGTACAGAAGAAGAACATGGATTTTAGTGCTTCGTTTTAGGCATGTCAATCACTTGCATTCTATTTAGTTTTGCTGTACAATTGTGGCCAATCATTTAACCTTTCCAGCTTTTGTGGGGGGGGTTCAGGTAAGAAAGGATGACGCCACGAGGGTCCGTGGAGCTTTGGTCAAACTGCCGAAAGCAACGCGAGCAGGAGTTCGGCTGGACTTCACATATAAATAATATAAATAATCACATTCAGCGACCTGATGGCTAAAACGGACATAGAATAGAATAGAATGCCTTTATTGTCACTATACACATGTACAATTCGCATCACACGCGCATATAGTGAAATGAGAGCCGCTCACTGTTCAGTGCACACACACAAAAATAATGTACATGTACAATGCTCCGCAAAAAAAAAATGACATTGTGGCAAAAAGCGGTGAAATACGGATTTGGTTCAGTGTGTGTAAAAACAGAGATGCAGTGCTGCAGTGCAGACTGTCAGAAAGAATGAAATAAAGCATTTTGACGCATTCAGGCGCTCTCCTTTACAATCCGTTAACCCCAACACTGGATAGCCAAAACATAGAAATCCCCACTAAGCCAATTGTCTTGGGTGCTTTAGACTCAGCACTTGTCCATTTTAAATTCATTTTATTGGAAAAGAAACCATCATAAAATAAACTTAACGCATAATAAATAACAATGATGTTTTTTAAAAGGTTACGTCTTCATCCTTTACAGACAAAACACACTCACTTTTGTGTGTCTCAAACTGTGATGCCTTGAACAATCTTTGAGTTGTAGTCATAGTATTAACTTCATCTTTGCAAATTTGAAGAGTGTCTTAGCTGCAGCTTCCTTTCTTGCATCTTCTCAGGTGGTTTTCATGGCGCTTTCCTCAATCACTGTGCACCGAATCCTTCTGCTTCTTGAGGAGTCTTCTTACCAACAAAACCGGAGATGAGAGGCCTGCCACGACCTTCTACCATGAAACAGAAAGTAGGTCTCGGAGTGGGGAGGAACTGTCGGAAAGAAAGGCAGAATCAGCAAAAAAAGAAAGTCTGGAGGACAAAAAGGTTCAACATCCAGCGGCTACGAATGCTCAATCCTTCAGGGAAGGAGAAGACGATCAAAGAAGAGTAGAGGAAAAGGAGGAACTGAAGGCTGCAGGTGTGAACGAGGAAAAAACAGAGGAAACGCGCATGTCAGAACCTCCAGAAAGCCAAGCTGGTGCGCTGACAACTGGATCGGATGATGCTCCATTGAGTGGCGAGCGCGGAGACGGTCCGCCTGAATCGCCAGTCGTTCAAGCTCCTCAACCTCCCTCAGATGTGTCAGACATGCTGCAGTTCTCGCTCAGCTCTCCAGGGGGAGCCTGTGTGGCTTCGCTCAGCCTGATGACTCTGGGGCTCCTGAGTGTGCACGTGTCCATTCCTAAGCCCATCGTGGTGGTTGACAGCACCCTGGTGGACAACGATTTTGTAAAGAGGTGAGATGGCTTTAAACCTGTACAGTGTGTTGTTTTTGACACAAACTTTTGTGAATATGCAACACAATTGACAAAAAACCTGAACATTTTCATCAGAATCATACTAATAGCAAACATGACTAAAAATAGAGACTAAAACTGTTTTTTCTTTTCAGTATGGCTGCATTGGAAGAAGAAGATGATGATGAAGATGAAGACGGGGACAATGAAGGGAGAAAAAAGCTCCAAGTTACAGCACACCAGGCGTCGCACACCAACTACCTGATGATGCAGGGCTACTACTCACCTGGTATCGGTACGGAATCATTCAAAGTGTGCACTAAGGTCCAAAGACTGTTTTTATTTTATTTTTAGCTTTCAGTTTGCCTTAACTTTAGAGTTTTATCTTCATCCCCTGAAAAACGTCTGCAGGTGGTTTAAATCATTGACCCTCAAAATGAAAATGGGATGTAGGTTTTCCCTTAACCCATAACTATCAAAATGGAAGTGTAAAATGTGTTTAAGAAAAAAAGAACTATATGTTCTGAAGTTCTGCAAATCTAAATTTGCAGTTTTAAGTCATGCAGTATGTCTAATGTAAAAATGCTGGTGCTTTTGTCTGCCACATATGTCCTCTGTTGCATTAAGATATAGACAATTTTGACTATTTTCCTGCATTTCTGGTTATAGATGTACAGCTTTAAAGGTTTTAGCCAACACCATTTCAATCACTCTTTTATTTTTGGGGACAGTTTTTACCTGTTCATAATGAATTGATGATTTGTGTTTTTCCAGTTAAAATGCGTAACCTAAGCACCAACGATAACATCGTGGTCGAGTCGTGTACTCTAAGGTTACAGCTGCGCAGCACTCCATCTCATCGTCTGTTCACAGAGGAGAGTAAGTTTTAACCCACTCCAAGTCCAGTCTGAACATTAGATCTGCACAAAATCAGCCTTTTGCGTTTCTTCTCCTCGTCTTAGATTCTCCTTCCCTGGACCTCACTAAATGCGGGCCTTCTCTGCTGCCTCGCATCCTCACCAGACACGTCCGTTCCCCTTGCTGTCGTATACTGAGCGCCGAGGAGTGCAACGGCGTGCTGATCCAGGAAAAAGGATACACACAGCAGGACATTGAAGCGTGCGCCCGACTCAGGAGAAGCTTGGACGAAGCTGGGGAAAAGGGATTGGATGAACGTGAGATCTACAGGGTTTTCATGGACCTGCTGGAGCCAGAGTCGGGACGGTCCACAACCCTGCAGCTTTATCTGAAGGTAAACTCTTTAGAGCAGCGGTCCCCAACCTTTTTAACGTTACGGACCGGTATGACGTCACACAAAACTGTAACGGACCGGATTGTTGTTGCTAAACTACGATGAAGGAGGAACAGAGACGTGACAAGACGAATCCTAAGCTTTTATTTTGACACTCATAACTTTATACATAACACATGTGTCATCATCCTCTCCCCTTCCCACACTCATGGTGCAAAAAAGAAGTACTGTCTATTAAATGTAGCTTTCTTTTTTTAGAAGGCGAAGGCTCCTCTTCTGTCTCCTGGCTGGGCGTTTAGGTTTCATAATACATGCCTTTGTTTCTTTTTATACACTTCTACTCTAAAAAGTGTACTCTTATCTGCTAACAAAATAAGAGCACATTTCTATGTTTTGGCTTTTATTTTGTAGTAGTCCTCAAAGATTTCAGACCATTACAGATTGACAGAAAAAAATCAGAACCTTTCTGTCTTCACTGAATTATTTTTCCCTTCAGAAATCTAAATAATTAAATATTTAAACTCTTGTACTACTTAAAGTACTCATGTTTAAGTTGTGACATTAAAAACAGACTGTTTTATATGTTTTTTTTTTATTAAAATCATTTTCTTAAAGCATCAAATGTGCTAAAGTGAAAAAAAATCTGAATGCTGAAAAAAAATCTGATATTTTTATGTGGGGTACGGTTCAAAAAATGCCACAAGGCGAAATTCATAAGTCAAGGTCATGAATGGATTTTTCCATTTCCTGTCTCCTGTTCTTGTTGTTTTTTAAGGCGAGAACTTTTCTTTTGGTAATTTTTGATGTACAAACCCCAAATGTCAAAGCTGAAGCTCCTCTTTTGTCCACTGTAAACTGCTAGTTTTTGGCAAACTTTTTTATTACTAAAACAAAACATATTTTGCAGAAAAAATGAAAGCAATTACTTGAAATGATGTCAAGTGAAGAACATGTACATCAGACGGTGATCAGCTCAGTATTTCAGTTTTGACGTCCAGCTTTAATCTCTGTGTCCTTCAGGATTTACAGGAAGGAGGCCAGCTGGTCAGAGTTGGAGGTCTGGGTGTCAGGTGGGTGCTGATGCAGCACGCTGAACCGTGGCTGCTCACTGTGGACTCCCAGCATCCCCCTGTGCCCCACTCACCCTCAGAGAAGCCCCCCTTTATGAGGGGCCAGCACAACATCCCCTTCCTTCGTAAAAGAAGCAGCAGAGAACAGCATCGGGAGGGACCACCATCAAAAAGACCCGCTGTGCACCAAGAAATGGGAACAGACGCGGTGAACGTGGACGCAGCAGAGAAACCCAATGAAGAGGAGAAACTGGAAGAACAGCAGGAGAAGTCTGAGGGAGCTGAAGAGCAGGAAGTAGCCCAGGCTCAGCTTATGGATGAACAGGAAGAGGTTGGGAAGGAGGTGCTGGAAACCAGGAAGCAGGTGGATCAGTTGAGTGAGTCAAACACCAGAAAGGACAGGAGGGAAAAACTTGAAGAGGAATGTTCTCCACAAGATAAGGAAGAGTAAGAATTTGCTTTTACGACACTTAGAAAATGATGCATCCTTTTTATTCATCCTGCTTACTCCTCGCAGGGAGAGCCTGAGCTTCATCAGCCGGCCATGGCGCCTAATTGACGGCAGCGTGAACCGCGCCGTGTGTAAGGGCATGTTAGAAGGTCTCCTGTACCACATCATGTCTCAGCCAGGACTCACGCAGCAGGCTCTGCTGGAGCATTACAGGACTGTGCTGCAGCCAGTCGCAGTGTTGGACCTTGTGCAGGTACTTCCCTCTTTCAGGTTTCTGAAAGCTTTGAGCTTTATTATCAAGCTGAGTGGGTATGTTTGGGCATCCCCCAATCATTCTACCAAAGAGTTTGCTGCAAAAAGAAGTGTATTATTCTTAGTATTTTTTCTGCTTTTTGGGAGGTTTGAAGCAAAAGGGATGAACAGATCGATCTATGGAAATCTCATTAAGACCCTCTCCATCATCTTTTGATCTATCGTAAAAGGGTTTAAGTTGTCTTTTAATTGATTTTCATTTTTAGGGAGAAACGAAAAAAACAAACCGTGTTGTTTTCTAGGACATAGTTTCCACAGAGCGGCAGGAGTTCATTAAAAATTCCTCTGAGTTGAGAGCGTAACCGTTGGCAAGGAGCAACCCCGTCCCCACTTCCTGTCACCCATCTGTTTTACACGCTCTTCCACAAGCTTACAGCACCTCAAACCTCCAACTTAGCACTAGCAGTGCAACAACGATCAAAATTGGAGCTATCCAGGTGTACAGCTTTAGGCCAGATGTCAGCTCTGACGAGGAAAACAAAAACGCACATGGATCTGTTTGTCTGTAGATCGATGCCTCAGAATGGGGCGGAGCAGTGAACCGTGGCCGCACAGCGCATTTTCTACATCACCGCTAAAAGCTGTTTCAAACATCTGCTCCTGATTCTCAACAATTTGAATAAAGAAATACTTAGCAGCGCAGTTTTAATCTTAATTTTCACCATCAAAAAAAGCTACAAGAACATGGTTAAAAACACCAAATACATGGTTTTCATTGGAGTGGGTCGTTAAGTTTTTAAAGTAAAATCCATTCTCCACCAGTCAAAATTATAATTTTTTTTTTGTCAGTCTGTAAGCCAAAGTATGCTGATAAAGGTGAACTAACCTGACTGGTTTTCTCTGCAGGCGCTCGTGGAGTTGGGGTGTGTGGTGAAGAAAAGTTTGGTGAAAGAGCCCAAACCCTCACTGTTTAGCCGTTCTGCTGACCAGTCAAGAACAGACGGAGCTGGGGAGGTTGGGGAACCAGACGAGGTGTTTTATGAGCCCACCATCAGCTGCTGCCTGAGACTCAGTCAGGTGTTGCCCAACGAACGGCACTGGACCGACTGTTGTTGATCAGCAAGTTCACCGTTACAATTGTGTAGTTTTTCTTTCACTGGGAATATTTTTTTAAAAATGTGTTATTGTGTTTGTGTTTGAAATAAAAAAATAATCATTGCTGACTTGCAGTAGTTTTTGCTCAAAAACAAACATTTAATGTTGGAACATTGCTTATGTTTACTATTACTTTATTTCTGAGCATTTTATTTACTTTTTGCTGCAAAAGTCACAAAAAATTAGATTTTATATTTTATGTAGCCTGGAGAAATGATGTTGCCTCACAGGACACAATGACTGGGGTTTTATACAGCAATTTATTCTTGTAAAAAAATAAAAAATGCCAGACTTGCTCTCTAGACAACACAAAAAAAAAACAGGTGGTTCTGTGGCAACTGGATTTGTCAAAAGATTTATACAAAACTTTTAAATGGCAACAAATAAAATACGGCAGTGGACTCTGACCACAGAGAAATGAACATAAAAAATCAAAATCACTCACAAGTCATCAAGTAACCACTGGGAAAAAAAAATCACAAACAAATCAGAGAAAAACTCACAGTTCTTAGCTGTACTTCACATTTAGGAACACTGAAAATGGCGCCGCCCTCTCACACGGTACACAGGTGTAATGGTGCCCTCAATACCACGACTCTCGTTCTCTAAACAATCCAAGTAACATTACAGTATGTTGAAAAGCCAAAATAATAATAAAAAGGTTTTACATGGTATGCGCAAATTACCTTACAACATCACAGATAACTTTCTTTCTTGAAGAGCTTTTCATTCATGCGGAAAAAAAACAACGGAGTCAGAACGCTAAAACAGGAAGACAGGAAGCCTTGTGTTTCTTCAAAATAAATGTTAATAAGGAAAGTTTCACCATTTCAGGGCGACAGGGGCTCAGGTGGTTGGGCGGGTCGTCCAATGATCAAAGGGTTGGCGGTTCGATTCCCCGCTCCCACCAGCCAAATGTTATTGTGTCCTTGGGCAAAACACTTCTATCTCCTTGCCTCAAGTGTGGCTCAACTGGTGTGTGAATGTGCATGAATGATCCCGGTGATGGTCAGAGGGGCCGTAGGCCCGAACTAGCGTACGCTCTGTCAGTCTGCCCAGGGCAGCTGTGGCTAACAGTAGCTTACCATCACCAAGTATGAATGAATGAACAATGCTGGACCACAATGTAGCGCTTTGGCGTCTGAAAAGCGCGATAAATCAATCTATTATTATTATTATTTGCAGTTAAGAAAGGAGAAGGTTACCAACTAAAAGCTGGACTGAAAAAAAACCCCGTCTGCATTTACTGCAGCGTGACGTCAGTGATGGAGCACTGACGGACACCTGATTGCAGAAAAGTTTGAGCAAACATCCAAACCGACAGATGCTAGACTTGATGAAAAATGCTGAAGCTGCACAAAGTCTTATTCCCAGCAGTCTAGTCAGGATTATGGTTGCAGATACAACATCTCTGAGGAGACTTTGGTGCCAAAGGAATCCAGTAATTTATTGTATTTTCGGTCACTCACTATTAATGAAAGCACAGATACAGATATTGGACAACTGTGCATATTTTTTAGAGGTGCTGAAGAGACCGTCATAGCGGAGTTTCTTGAGTTGATTGACCCAACAACAGCTGATGACATAGTCAGCGCTCTTGTTACAGTGCTGGACTATGTTGGAGTGAACTGGTCACGTGATGTCAGTCTGGTCACTGATGGCCATCAAGGTCAGGAAGGAGCAGGTGTTGCCACAAAATTCAGGCAGAAACCAGGAAAAGATTCTTGGACATTTCATTGTGTTTTGCACACTTGAATGACAGTAAATATGTTTCTGCACAGGATCTGTATCCTGATATTGATGGCAGGCTGAAGTTTGAGGAGAGAAAGGAGGTTAACTCCAAATTCTTGTTATGTTCACAAATGTTTGCAAGTTTAATTTAGTTTAATTATTACCATCATTGATTTGCACATTTACATTTTAGGCAGGTGTTTCATTTTTCTCTGTAGCCCCTCTTGAGTTTATTATAAAAAGTTGATTCAGTGTCAGATGTAAAATATTCAGTCTGAATAAAAATTAAATTAACGAATTTTTAAAAAAGTCAAGTATTTTTATTTGAGATCTTTTGACTTCTGTGAATGAATGTGTAATAGTAAGTGATTAGGCTACCATGTTGGCTGAGGCATTTTCCAACTGAGTGTAAATAAAAAACAACAACAGATTTTTGCTTTTATGTAACTGGTCCGGCCCACTTGGGATCAGACGCCTTGAATGTGGCCCCCGAACCAAAATGACTTTGACCCGCCTGGGTTGAACCCTTGATGCCTGAATTTATTTTCCAGCTTCCGAAATAATCACTAAGGATTTAGGGTGGCAAGTGGCTCAGGCGGCAGAGCAGATCGTTCAGTAACTGAAGGGTTAGCAGCTTAATCCCCGTTCTCCCCAGCCAGCTGTCGTCCCCCAAGTGCAGGTCGTCTGAAGCTCACCGCTCCACCAGGGGAATGGGAATTTCCCCATTGTGGGATAAATAAAGAAAACTTTCTTTTTTCGCTAGAGTAGAATAGCTTCAATAAATATTCATTCATTTTCCTTACCGTTTTTCCCTTTCGGGGTCACGGGGCTGCCGGAGCCTATCCCGGCCACTTGTGGGCGAAGGCAGGGGATGCCCTGGACAGGTCACCAGTCTGTCACAAGAGTAGAATTTCCACAATAACACACCCATTCACTCTCACACCAACACCTAGGGACAATTTAGAGTTACCATTAACCTATGAAGCATGTTTTTGGATGGTGGGAGAAAGCCGGAGACCCCAGAGAGAACCCACACATACACTGGGAGAACATGCAAACTCCACACAGAAAGGTCCCCAATTGATCTAGTTTTTCATGTCCCCCAGCCGGGACTTGAACCGGGGGCCTTCTTGCTTTAAGGCAAGAGCGCTAACCACTGCGCCTGCATTACATTACATTTCATGCATTACATATATATATATATATATATATATATATATATATATATATATATATATATATACTCTCTCTCTATATATATATATATATATATATATATATATATATATATATATATATATAAAATATACTGGTATATATATATATACCAGTATATTTTATATATAAACATTATATTAAATATTTGGCAAAATATGGCAAATGTTGAATTTCATGATTATTCTCAGGAGAAACAAAGAGCTTAAATGGACCCCCCCCCAAACACACACACACACACACACACACACACACACACACACACACACACACACACACACACACACACACACACACACACACACACACACACACACACACACACTATAATTCTGGCCAGCAGAGGGAAAGTCCCTACTAGGAGCCAAAGAGGAAAAGTTGATTTTGGATTTAGTGTCGCCTACATGCTTCCTCTCCAGTTCTAACTCCAAACTTTGCATCAAAACCAAAGAGCTTTATGACAAAGCTGGTCTATCTGATATTTGAAATGTTGATCGTAAAAGAGCAAGAAAAAAAACACTCGTTGGCTCTAAAAGGCCTTGCAGAATTCAAATCTGAGAACAATTCCAGGAATCTGGGAAACCAGGGGGAAGGAAATAACCGCCATCTGGCACAATCTGACTCCATTATGAACCTGTCTTTCCTCAACCAGAGCTTGCAAATTGATGTACCCTGAGGAAGCTTTTGCATGGCTCTCCCTCTGCTGCAAACATGTGATTATGATAATAGATCTCCTTGGTGTTTTATTAAGGACATTAGCATTTCTTAACCCTTTTGCATGTAATGCATCATGTATTTACGTCCTGTGCCTTTTGTGAACCCTCTTGTGAGATCTTCCAGTTTTGGTGTGTTGTGTTTGTCGGTTTTTCGTCAATTCCTCTTTTGTTTCTTTCCATTCTTAAATGCTAAAATTACAAGGAGCAACCTCCACACCCAAAACCTGACCTGGAAACAAACAAAAAAGGACTTTCAAGTTTTCCAAAGATCATTCCAACTAACGTGCCTGTCGGGGGGGGGGGGCAGAGGGGATGTGAGGAATGAAAACAGGAAGCTCTGTGTTTCAGGCTGGTATGTGGTGCCAACCATTGTTCAATTGACAATTAAATGAAAGAGGCAGAGGCTTCCATTTCAGATCAACGCAGACTTTCTGTTGGAGATTTGTTTTTGCTCTAAAAGACAGAGAAAATGCCTTTTTGTTTTTCTCTGTTTGTTGTGAGTTTGCAATGCATCTGCTTTGTTTCAGCTGTTGGTGAGTAATGCTCCCTTCCTTTGGATCTGCAATGCCTCGTCTGGTAGCTATATGATGCTATTTGATTTGAGAGAATGTCGAGCAACTTTGTTGTTGTTTTATTTGTCTGGTATTGAGCTAAAACAGAACCACAGCATCATAAAATATGGACAAAATGATCGGAACAGCCAGCACTCGACTACTATCTTTCCCTCCCTCTGTAGATTATACCTGTCCCGATAGGCCGGTGTTCACTCCGTCCTCACTGGTGGTGAAGTATGGAGATCCAGCCTTTGCCACGTGTGTAGCATGCCAGTCTGACTGCGATGAAAGTCTCGCTAATTTGGAGAAGCTGCTGGACTTAAAAAGAAAAAAATGGGCCTTTGTGAGTGGAAAGTGGCAGCTTGACTGAATGGGAGAGTGATCCCATCTGCTATAATATTGATCACAATGGAACTCAGTGTTGTAGCACACTGAAGGTCACTCTGTACCGTAAGTACAATCTTTGAAAATGTCTACATTTGAACCGTTATCTCTGATGGTGTTTGCTGAACATTTATTTGTGATTTCCTGTTTTCTCAGAAATGCCAACAAACGTGTCCATCTCTGTTTTAAACCACTCTGGGCCGATGCTTGAGAAGATTCGGTACAACCTTGTACGTAATGAAGTGCGGATGTGGCTCTGCTGAACCTGGTTGTGACCTTCTACAGAGGACTGACAGAACTAGGCAAAGCACAGTTCTCCAGATCAACTTCAAGGAAACCAGAGAATGACTCCTTCAGTCTGAGCTTTACCGCCACCAAAGAAGATGATGGAGCCCAGTTCTCATGTGGGGCCAAGCTGGAACTAGGACCTGAAGGACCACAGCGCCCCTTAGTGGTCAGATCACAGAGTCTCACTGCAGCAGTCCACTGTAAGTCCAAGGAAAATCCATTATCAAGTGTTGTAAAATCCACTTCTATTAATTATTTTAAGTCTACTATTTTAATTATTCTATATTAGTAACCAGAATTTTTTCCGGAAAAATGCAGTTTAAAAAAGTGATTTAAAAATAACAGACAGTAAAAGTTCAGGAACTGCTTTACAGTTCTTGTCGTTCACCTTTAGTCTTATCCCGTCTGGTGTCGCCACAGCTGATTTGCACAGGTGGTTAAGCATGGAGTTTTACTGACTGCCCTTCCTTACGCATGAGCGGGGCAGCCCTGCATTTTTGACACCACAAAAAGACATTTTTGTAATAGTCTAGAGGGCTTTTGTAACCTTACAATTCACATAAGGAGTTGTGTAAGAGGCCATGAAGGCGAGCTGTCATTTCAGCACTTTTTGCACAAACATTTTTGGACTTTTTTTTAAGAGGATGCTTAAAGACTTTTTCAGATCTGACTCACATGTCATGCTCCTCACTTACATCTGTTAGAGGATGACTCTGCCTGACTTCCTGCTCCGGCTATTTCCTTTCTAGTATTATCTAGAATCACGCCATTCACCTGTTCAGCTAGTTATTTAAGGTTTCTGCTATTGATGCTTCAGTTACTCATCCTTCTGACCTGCTTCATGTCCCTGGGAGCTCTGAACTAATATGCTTCTGTGCTTCACTTCCAACCTTTGGTGACCTTTTGTAGAATCAGAAGTCAAAGAATCTGTTGGAACTACGCTGGAGCTAAAACCTGCAAGGTTCCCCACCATCTAATCCCAAACATTCATGGTCTCATGCCTCCATAGATGATCCTGGTGTCCTACCTCACAGGACAATTTGGTTATTCTGACAGTCGTTGACCACTTTTCTAAAATGGTGCACTTTATCCTAATTGCCACCTGTGAAAGAGACTGCAGAGGTCATGTGGCAATGCTTGTTCAGGCTCATGGATTAGAGATATTGTTTTCAGATCAGGTCTCTAATCCACCCTAAAATTCTGGTCCTAATTCTGTTGTCTTCTTTGCATTTCCTTCAGTCTCTCATCGGGCTTTTCCCCTCAGACCAATGGCCAGGCAGAGACAATCTCAGTGTTTGGAGACCTAGTCCTAAAACCCATCTGCCTGGTTCAGGCACCCACGTTATGTGGGTGGAGTAGGCCGACTGGGACTGGGAGGGAGCTGGGTCCCAGAGAGGGAAGGGCTTGTAGGCCGCTGCTAGTTTCATCTAGGATCAGCTTTCATTTTTGGAGTTTAAGAGTCATCATCCAAATCAGCCCAGTGGACCACTCGGTGCTGGTGCTTGAAAGGATGGGAGGTTGTCCTGTTCCTTGGCACCTGTAAGAGTATGATCATGTATGACCTTCCTGTATCAGGCGTTTCCCATCTAATAATCATCTGAGATCATGCCATGCACCCATTTAGCCAGGTTTTTACGTTTTTTGGACCTTCTGTTTCTCTGCCGGATCCTAGTTGTTGATCACCTGTTCCACAGGTTTTTTTATGTTCTGGTTAAGTCATGTTGTCCCTCCAGTATCCCAACCTCTGCCTGTCCATCATTTTGTGCCCTTCTGACATCCTGACTTAGGCGTGTCCTGACTGCCTAGCCTCCGACTTGCTTCACTTATCAAAGCCCTTCCGGACTACAATCCTAAAGGAAGTGGTGCCTGTAGAGAATCTTCCTGACTGCATTTCTGTTCTGTTCTCGTGGATCTCTACAGAAGCATCACATTTTCTTTTATAAATCCTCCTTTTTATTTAGATACATTCCATGTTGTGAAATTTGATGAGGTAGTTGCACATTTCCCCCCGATAACTTTTAGTAAGTCTCAATTCTTAAATTTGACATCATGAAAGTGGCATTATTTTAACAGCAGTTGAGTGCTCTGTTTTGTGACAGTATCACCCCCTTTTTCTTTTTGATAGTATAACTTTATTCATGGAAATGTCTTTGAACCGTCCGCCTCCACAGGTTTGGAGGCCACCTCCTCTGTGGCCCCTCAAACAGACTCAAGCTTCACAACAGCTAGAAGCACTGTGACGACTCCTTCTGGACCAACAAGTGATGTCACACCACAGTTCAGTTTACAGGTTCATCAATAGATTCTGTGTTCTGTGATTTTTGTCTCTTTACAAACGACATAAAAAAAAAGTTTGTATACCTTCGCCCACAGGAGTGGATTTACCATTAGGCAGAATGCCTGTTGCCCCCTTTTAAGGGCCCCTATTGAACATCTTATAAGTATATGTATGTATAAAAAATAATGTCAC
This sequence comes from Oryzias sinensis, assembly GCA_037389245.1. Taxonomy (NCBI): domain Eukaryota; kingdom Metazoa; phylum Chordata; class Actinopteri; order Beloniformes; family Adrianichthyidae; genus Oryzias; species Oryzias sinensis. Next base: position 19,701,478 of record CM074490.1, read on the forward strand.
GCCTATTATCCCACTCCAATCATCTTTTGACCTATGGTAAAAGTGTTCCCAGTGGTCCTTTTGTGTTGTTTTTAGTCAAAATATAAACAAAACCTGTGTTGTTTTCTAGTTTCTGCAGAGCAGCATTAGTTAATTAGAAATTCTGAGCTGTAGATGGGACCATTGGGGGCAGATTAACCTGCCCACATTTTCCATCATCCTTTTGCATCCACTTTAGTTTTGACACTGATGCTATCTAAAAGTGGCCCCTATGAAGAAAGGTCTTGGATTTAAAAATGATTAATACAGCCCTGCTGAGGCCCGTGTAATTGTTAGCCACAGAACTAAACTGCAAGTCTGCACTGCTAACACATGTGTAATGGAGGATTAAGTACTTAAACTTTTGTGGATGCCTAACTACTCAAGGAGAGGATCATCTGACAACTGTACTCACGGTAAAACTCTGCTGATATGGTTAAACTTTCAGAAGAAACATAGTGTTTTGGTTTTGGGATTATTAGTGAGTCATGAACTTTTAAATGATTCCTTCAAGAAAGTAAAGTTCTGGCAAAATTTGAACAAAAAAACCTTTCTTCCTACTCGAAGTCTTAACTGTTCCACCAGGTCTCACACTGCTGACATGCAACTTTCAGTTCATAAAAGTTGATGACTTCATGTAACCCTTGTGCTATCCTAGGCACTTTACCATTGGGAGTTGGGTCATCTAGACCCACTAGACAGTGCTCTGAACCTTTTTTCTTTAGTGATTTTTGATCTTCACTGGTGTCCATGGATTACATGAAATCTTTCCACCTTTATCATGGTAGGGAGAACACGTCAATGTAAGGGTGGGGTCATCTAAGATAGCACAAGAGTTAAAAAAAAAAGCAGAAACCACGATGTAAACTTTGTTTTTTGCTGCTCAAATGTTAAGCGAAGAGCTTTTTTTCCCTTTTCTTAAAGTTTACAGAAAGATTGTTATGAAACTTTATTCTATAACTCCATCTGAAGCTAATAAATATCCGACATTTTAAATGCAAAAGAAGGACAGACTCTGATACTGATGAGATCCCATTCGTCCCTGGCTCATCAGCGGTAAGTTAGGAAGCAGCTTTTTGAGTTTTGAAAATGTGAGGGGAAAACATTCTAAAATAAAACTTGTGCATTTATCAATGACTTTAATGCTGGAATTTTAAAGAACTTAGAAGAAAAAAATGCAGATTCAGGAAAAGGATTCTAAATGTAAAAAGGCTTTCATCAGATTTACTCTGAATCTAAACTTTGACTTATTCTGCACGTTCGTCCTGCTTGCTTGTGTTTGTGGTTTCTTTGGCTGCAACCTTAGAGCTATCATGGTTTATGATAAGGAAAATGCGCATCTCATTCTGCAACTTTGGGCTAGTAAGGACAGCTATGCATTTTTATTGAGCTCTGCTTTGTCATATTTTTTGTTTTTTTTCTGTTGCTGTTCTATCTCTTGAAAATAAAAAGAACAATAAACATGGCTGTCATGTCTTCATTTTTTACGTATTTGGAAATCCCTTGTTTTTCAAATTGGTATAAATATTTTTATGGCGATTTCTTTTAAAACCATTTTATTTTCAGTATCAAAGATCTTTTGGTGTTGAATTCCTTGATAAATTTGTTTCCCTGATTTTCAGTAAAAGTGTGAAATTGTCACAGCTCAAATGTCTTTAAGTTCTATGTCAAAAATGATTAAATTACTGATACCTTGTCTTCTGGATCAAATGTTTATTACTGAAAAAAAACCTAAGGCAAAAAGATGGCAAACATAAAAATGATCATGCCAACATCCTCCATTCAACCAATGTGTGAACGTGCAGAACCTCTTTCGTGGTCAAGGAGCTGCTGGAGCCTATCCCTGCTACCGTTGGGCTAAGGTGGGGTAAACCCGGGAAAAGTCAACAGTCTGTTGCCACACAATCAATTCCCACTCATATTCCCATTCATTCCTTGGGATCATTCAGAATCGTGCAGTTTTCACTGTGGATTTGTTGAGATGTGCGAGGAAGAAGTGGAGTGTCAGGAGAAAACCCACACATGAACAAGGAGAACATGCAGGCTAACCACTACACCATGATGTTGCCCAACTATGTTCTGCCTGACAATTTATTGCAGTTTTAATTTGTAAAACTGACAGAATCCTTAAGTTTCTGCATGTGACATAGATATGTTAAGACATCTGCCATTTTACAGAAAAGAAAAGATTACACCAGATCAAACTGTTTGCTCCTTCAAAAACTGAAGGTTTACATTTTCTCCTAACAAGTAGAGGATTATGATTTTTTTTCAATGAGTTAATTCTCTGAAAACCAAAATCTTTTTCTGCTGTAAAGACTCACACCATTGCGCAGTACCAGTAATGTGTTGACATTTAAATGCTGTCAAACTGAACAGGAAATCTGCACTTCCACCTCTCACTTCTGCTTAACCCAAAACTGGCTCATAGGTGATCCATGTTTTCCATTCTGTCTCCTCACACGGCACTCAAAGAGTGTAATGGATGCAATGTCATGTCCTGTTTGTGTCAGTGCAAATATGTGGACTTCTGATTATGCAACTTAAATGGCATCATTTAGGACACGCACACATAGCTGATACCTATATATTAGGGATCTGGTGTTATATAACAATTTGATTCCCATATATTTACAGCCAGTTTGCTGATACAATTGATAATATTGTTTTTAATTTTTAACAATTCGATTTGATCTGATTCACTGACCATGGTGTTACAGGACATCTTTAGCCAAAACTTCAACCAGTGTGACTCAGAGATAAATATACAAGCACTAGAAGAGTGGTGACGTTTTCTTATGTATTTGTTGTACTCTAATGATGGGTCGATCACTTTTTTGCTCCCTTGTTTTTGTCTGTTGTGATGGACTTGGTCCTTTTTATTTTATAGTAAAATAAACCTACCATGTCTCATTTCAAATGGTATTTTCCCAGATCAACAATTATTGGTTATCTCATTTTGAAGAGATTTTTTTTTAATAGTACAGGTAGATTTAATACAGTATGACTGGTTGGATCATAGGAATATAAATTAATTCATCATATGTATACATACTGTATATGCATTATATTACCAAAAGGATTGGCTCATCTGCCTTGACTCACATATGAACTGAAGTGCCATCCCATTCCTAACTCATAGAGTTTAGTATGATGTCGTCAACTTTTGCAGCTGTTACAGCTTCAACTCTTAAAGTTTGGCTATCTAGGTTGAGGAGTGTGTTTTGTAGGAATATTTCAGCATTCGTGGGTTCACTGATGTCACAAACTGATGTTGGTGGCTCAGTCTCAGCTCTAATTCATCCCAAAGGTGTTCTATTGGGTTCAGGTCAGGACTCTGTGCAGGTCAGTCGAGTTCATCCACACCAGACTCTGTCATCCATGTTGGAAGAGGAAGGGTATGCTCCAAACTGTTCTTACAAGGTTGGGAGAATTGAATTCTACAAAATGTTTTGATATCCTGAAGCATTCAGTTATTTCCTGGAACTGAAGGACCAAGTCCTGAAAAATAGCACACCATAAATTCCCTTCACACGATTTGCACTTAGTCTCAATGCAGTGGAATGCAGTCAAATGTACTGTTCTCTTGGAAACCTCCAAATCAAGACTCGTTCGTCAGATTGCCAGATGAAATAGCGTGATTCATCACTCCAGAGAACTGCTCTAGAGTCAGTGATTATTAGCACACACCACTGCATCTGATGCTTTGCATTGCACTTGATAGTGTGGCTTGAATGCAGCTGCTTGGTGATGGAGACCCATTCCATGAAGCTCTCTGAGTACTGTACTTGGGCTAACCTGAAGGTCACATGAAGAGAGAAAGGTCCTCCATTGAGAACATCAATGGGGGACCTTTCTCTTAGGAGTTTGCATGTTCTCCCATTGTCAGTACTTGAGTTTCTCCGGGGACTAAGTACACTCACTGTCCCAAAATATGCTTCGCCAAGTTCGGTGGTTTATCTAAATTGTCCGTAGGTGTGAATGCAAGAGTGCGTGTGTGTGATTGTGGACAGTCTACCCTGTGACAGACTGGCAGCCTGTCCAGGGTGCCCCCTGCCTTTGCCCACGAGTGGCCAGGATAGGCTCCAGCAGCCCATAACCCCAAAAAGGACATAATGGAAGAAGATAGACCATGAAACATAGATATTTTCCTTGTTTTTGTTTTGTTTTATTGCTTCTAATAAAGCCAATTCAAAAACAATCAAGTGAATTACCTCTGATAGTCATTAAAAGACGATGAATTGCACAGCTGTGCTGCATCATCAGAACACTATTTTCAATGTGTCACATAAAAAAAATCAAACTAAGTTAAAATGAATGTTTTTGTTTATTGTGCCACTACTGTGTTTAGGAAGTTTAAAATAACCTCTAACTGTACAGAGAAACAGCGTTTAGAAACACTCATAAAACCAGGGAGAGTACAATATTAGAACCATTAGACAAGAACTTCTAGTTTTAAAAGTAGCTGTTGAAACAACTACTGTTTTTTAGCTTGAGAAGCAGAAGTTTCTCAAGCTCAAACTGGCTGCTCAGATGTGGATGTTAAACTGTTGTGAGGATTCTGTGCTTGAATTTTTGTGATGTTTTCTTCATGTTCTCTTTACCTTGTCAGTCTCACTAGGTTCAGGCTGATAATCAACAGCTGGATTCATGTAGTTCATCACCTTCAGTCCTTTTAAGTGTCTGTGGTTTCTAGGTTGTCTGTTCTGTTCTGACACTCTTTTGGTGCGCTGTTGGATTTGTTATGTTTCAAATCAGTTTACTTCAGTTTATTTATTGAATGTTTCAGTTTCTGCCACCATAGCAAGCCTCCTGCATGTTGGATCCTTCATCTCCAGTTCTGACAGCTGGTTACTGCCTCCTTTTGTTACAGGACAGAAAGAACGGAATGAGGAAACAATGATTGTCAGAATGTGTGGTCGCGGTTTGCAAGCTCTCCTTGCAGTTGCAGATAACTTTAAAATTCCCACATTAGAATGGGGCTTATTTCATTAAAAGGCCAGAGTTGGACCATCAGCTTAGTTTTTGACCTAGAGATGAATGTGACTGTTAGAAAACTGAAGCACGTACACATGTTCGTCACTCACCGAAAGCTAGACTTCCAGTACACATGTGCATAGATGACTTTTTGCATGCATAGACTTTTTTAAGCAGCGATAAGATCAGCTGGAGCCTTTTTCTGTGGAGTATACACCCGCTTCCTTCCATAGTTCAGAGGCGTGCATCTGGCAATTGTCATTTGCAAGGAGGATTTCAAATGAGCACAATTTGCTAGCAATTTCCACTCTTCCTCTTACACTACTATTGCTGGGATGCGCTGCGAAGACCCACCATCGCCAAAAGTCCACCCTCATTTGAATGAGGCTGAATAGACAGAAGAAAGTTTAAGTCTCTCTGATCTGTCTTTAGATCTATTGCAAAATCATCCTCAGTGGTCTTTTAAATTGAATATGCGTTTTCAGCCAAAATAAGGGGTAGAGAAAGTACGCCCCCACTTCCCGTCATCCAACTATTTACCCTCTCTGCTGCTGTCTTACAGCCTCTCAGACCCCCATCCTATTACTGAACAAAACAAATGAGTAATATCCAAAGCTATCCAGCCGTGATCTTACATCAGATGCAGCTCAGGCGAAGAAAAGCAAAAATGTACATGGATATGAGTAGTTACAAGTGGATGTATCAGAATATAGCAGAGCAGGGGCTGACCTCTGTTCTTGAGTCATAACTATAGCTTTTTCCGACTGTATTTTTAACTGGAATAACAAAATGCTCAAGTACAATTTAAAGCTCAATTTTCTTCATAATATATATATCCTCTATTATAAAAATACAAGAACATGATAAAATATTAAGGAACTAATTGTCATTGGGTGGGTCTTTAAGTTTGTTGGAGGGATGTAAAGCTTCACTCCCACTAAGAAGCAGGCGTTCCAGTTAGGTGCCTCATGCGCCCTTTATCCTCATACTGAACATTGCTGGATTTCCTAATTCGGATAGGGAGCTGTCAAGCTGAGGTTGAAGTTTACTGCGATAGCAAAAGGGGGAGTTAAGCAACTTAAAAGATAAAAACTGAAGACCATAGAAAGCTCTTTTTGAAAAAGGAAGTTGATGTGTTTCGATACATCCTGTGGCAGCAATTTGTGGTGTCATTATAAAAAGAAAGAATTCTGAGGAGCTGAACTTTGACTTTTTGTTGGATGGATTATTTTTTTGGATATTGATTTTACTTTCATTATGCTCACGTAGCTTTTTCAGCAGGCTTATTATGAAAATTCTTTTTGTGTATATAGTTGGCATCTGCTCGCCATTTTATTTGCATCGGTAAAACTGCTGGCTGAGAAGTTCATGCTGGTTCTTGTCATTGTCCTCACAGAGGGACTTCCCCACAAAGCCCCTCTTCCGAATTCATGCACCCAAGAGGGAATGAAAGTTTACTTTACAAGTTTTATACAGATTTGTTTTATACAGCTTTTTAATAACTGCTTTTTAACTACTTTTTATTTGCATCAAAAATCCGTTATATGTTTTTTTCCCTATAAGTCCATTGTCTGATACCTAAAACATACAGAGAGGTCTGGTCGTGGTGTTAGCTGGAGTGCCTGGGGGTGGAGTCTAAAGTTGGCCTCTGGTGTTATGTAACCCCAGAGCACACGTGTCAAACTCAAGGCCAAATGTGGCTCTCAAAGTCATTTTATGAGAGCATAAAAGATTCTAATTTCTTAGAATAAAAAATAAAAATTGGTGTATTTTTTATTCATATCTAGGGGGAATCAGACTTGAAATATTGGATTGGGTAACCGTGCATTAGGACTTAAACACTGTCTAACCTGACGATCAGTAAAGGATTTATGCTAAAGTAACAAGCAAACATATTTTCTAATAATACGGCTTTAAATCACTTTAAAAGTTTATAATAATAATGAGTTGTTAAACATTAAGGAGTATGCATTTATTTTTATTACATTTAGTTACATGTACTAGGTTATCTGGCCCTTTAAGGACAGCTGCTATGCTGATGGCCCTCGTGAGAAATGAGTTTGGCACCTGCCAAGTGTCAGCATCAATCCATCAATCCATCAATCAATCCATCAATCAATCAATCAATCAATCAATCAATCAATCAATCAATCAATCAATCAATCAATCAATCAATCAATCAATCAATCAATCAATCAATCAATCAATCAATCAATCAATCAATGTATTATTTGTATAGCACTTTTTGCAAGCAGTAGCAAATTTTATGTGTTAATCAGTGTTAAGCACTGATTTTATGTTAACAAAGTGATTGACGCAAAATCAGAGACAATATGATACAATAAAGAAGCAATAAAAGTAATATTAATAAAAGCAATAAAACAATAAAAACAAAAGAACTAAATCTGCTCACTGGAGTTAAAAGCCTGACTAAGAAGATGAGTTTTAAGTATTCGATACTGGCCAGTTCTGGCAGACCACAGAGAGAAGGGGGCGTTCCAAGTTTAGGAGCTGCAACTGAAGGCTCACCAATATAGAGTCACAAGCCGAGTCCTGAACGGTAAGCATTTGATCTTTAGATCTTAGGACTCGATGTGGACAATACACATGTAACAGCTCAGAGAGATACAGAGGTGCCAGACCATTCAAACATTTAAAACCAAAAGTACAATCTTAAAAATGATCCTAAAAGACACAGGCAGCCAGTGAAGAGAGCGTGAAGGTGGAGTGATATGCTCACTGATCACGTTAACGGCAGACGCTGAATTCTGAACCAGACGGTTGAGCAGAGATTGGTCAATGCCACTGTACAGGGAGTTACAGTAGTCCAGTCTGGAGGAGATTAGAGCATGGATCACTTGTTCAACAGCATGAGGAGGTAGATGTGAAGCAGCACCTTGCTTGCACTCAAGTGATAAAAACTGGGCAGTTTACTGCACTGACCTGCCTGTCAAATTTAAAATATATTAAGTTTTGAATTCTTGAAAAAGGAGCATCTGAGGTCAGGGACCAACAGCACTACAGTATCCTGTCATGATCAGTCCTTCCAAATATCGTACACCTCTATCTTGTTCAGACAGAAATTCAGCTCCATCAAGGATTTGATTTCTGCCAAGAATTTCTGTATTTTGCCAAGACCCTCAGCTCCTCCAGATTTTGAGGGAACATAGATCTGGATGTCATCGGCATAGCAATGGAACGAAACATTGTGTTTCCTAAAAGTGGACCCCATTGACGAGAATAAAAGAGGGCCTAAAACTGAGCCCTGGGGTACACCATGCTTGAGTGGAGCTTCTGGAGAAGAGTACTGTCCAACTTGGACAGAAAAACTCCTTCCACCTAAATAAGATCTGAACCAACTGAGTGCTGTGCCCTTCACACCGACAGACTGCTCCAGTCGGGATAATAAAACATTGTGATCCACTGTGTTGAAAGCAGCAGTAAGATCTAAAAGAATTAAAATAATTAGAGCCCCAGAATCCACAGCACAAAAGAAGGTCATTGCACACCCTGAGCAGAGCGGTTTCAGTGCTATGACAGGATTTAAAACCAGACTGAAACTTCTCAAAGATATCATGTTTTTAGTTAGATGGTCCTGTAATTGAAAATAAACCACCTTCTCTTGAATTTTTGAAAGAAAAGATAACTTTGAAATCAGCCTAAAGTTTGAAAGAACATTAGGGTCTAAGTTATGCTTTTTCAAGGGAGTTATATATGTTTGACTTGGCTGGCACACCCCGAAACAGAGAAGGTGATGAGACCAACTATCCGGGGCCTATGGCATCCAAGACCAACTTCAGGAGTCTGGGGGGAACACAGTCACCTGGACAGGAGGAAGGCCTCAGGGGCTGAAATATCTCAGAAATCTGGTATAGGCAGTCTCAAAGTGATCTAAAACAGCAGGTGGTGAAGTTAAAACAGAGTGAAATCCAGGGCTACAAGGCGAGAGTAAAAACCTGGCACTGGCAGTGTCAGAAAAATGTTAAAAACTGTTCACAGAGTAAAACAGAAGGAGTAAGGCAGGATAAATCACCAGGACTTTAAAGAATTAAAAAGGATCTTAGGCTTGCTGATGTTCTCAGACACAACATTAGACATAAAGTGGGTCTTGAAACTTCTCATAGCAGCCTGATACTCTGATAATCTTTGTTGTAGTTGGAGAATAAGTTCACGATTAATCAGTACCGAAGTTTGGTGACTGTAAGCGTCGAGTATTTTTAGAGCTATTGAGCATTTGTAACAAATATGATCCATATTTAGATATGAAAAATACCTAAACAGAATGAATTTCTGACCAAATCTTTGTTGTAGTTGGACAATAAGATCATGATAAATCAGTACAGAAAGGTTGGTGACTGTACCGTCAGTATTTTCAGAGCTATTGAGCATTTTTTTAACAAATATGATCCATATTTAGATATATGAAAAATACCTAAAAATAAACAGAATGAATCTTTTACCAAATCTATAATATAGTTGGACATAAGGTCTTGTTTAGTCATTTTAAGTTTATTGTACCGTCAGTATTTTCAGAGCTATTGAGCATTTTTGAACAAATATGATCCATATTTAGATATGAAAGATTCCCAAAAAACAAACAAAGTGAATTTCTTCCAAATTTCTACAAATCATTAATGTAGTTGGACAATAAGGTCATTCATGTAGTCAGGACAGAAGGTTAAGTGACTGTAGCTTTAGTATTTTCAGAGCTGTTAAACGTTTTACCAATCGATCCATATTTTGATATGACAAATTCTCAAAAAATAAAAAAAGTGAATTTCTGACCAAATCTTTGTTGTCGTCAGACAATAAGATAAATAAAATATTTATTGTAGCATGAATATACTAACGGGTCGTCCTTACCAGTTCTTATAAATGTAAACATTTATTGTCTTTTTAAAAAAAGATTATAGATTTTTATAGAATGGGCTAAGAAAACAACAGAATGGACTCCGTGGGACAGGAAGAGAGGAAGGGGAAGACCGAAGAAAAGTGGAGAAGATGGTATCGAGCAAGAGTCAGTTAGCACGTGATTGAAATTTTGACCGAGATAGTGGAGTAAGATGTGGAGGCCACCCGCCAGCAGTGGCGTGACAGGCTGATGATGATGATGATGATGCTCTTTCACAGAGGTTGCACTTTGTTGACGAAAGAATCGCACATGCGAAAAGAAAAGGCGGTCCCTTGGCAGTCACACCTCGAAGAGAACAATTCTTATCAAAAGGCAAGAAAACGATCTTTTTTCTTTGGAAATGCATTTTTAGCTCACTCTCTGGGTTAATACAAAAGGATTGAGATGCGCATGCATTTTGAACGTTTGTAGAATTGTTATTGAGGCCGGAAGTCCAAATCTGAATATCTTTCTAACTGCAAACTCCTGCATGGAGTGCTACACGACATGCAGGGGACTAGTCACTCCATCTTGTGAGAATGCAGGTAACAGTCTCCAAGGCTCTAGGACCTTGTTCTCTCAAAATAAAATAGCTCAATTAGACCTCTTGGATCGACTAAAAAATAACTTAGGTAAGGCATTTTAGGACGGGGAATCACGTCTCAACAAGACAGAGGTTCGTTTATTTTCTTCGGGGAGAGAACACCCTGCTGGGAAATCCCAGCGCTGCCTGAGTCTGCGAGGAGGAGGGATACTTTTGTTAAATTCAGGAGTTTCAGTTTCAGTTTGAAGACCCTCTATGACCGCTCCTGCTTGTAAAGATTTTACGTAAACTTTGTTTTGAATTTAAAGAAAGACATTATGAGTGCCTCTTCAGCGTTTTTGACGGTCCCTCTGCTGGTTTCTCTGCTGGTTTCTCTGCGGGTCTTCGAGGTGAACAGCTGCGGTAAGTGTCCAGAATCAAGCTTTGTGTCCTAAATCCAATTCCTTGTCTTCTTTGTGAAAAACTAACATGGACATGTAAAGCTAAGCAGACATCGTCTATTTATGTCCATGGATGTTTGGTGGTTAAACCCCAAGAACCGCGACTCGCAGGAAAATGTGGCTTCTTCCTGAATGAAGCCATGTGAAAAACAAAATACAACCATCCATTAAATACGTAAAAATATGTTTGCTTTGCAGAAATGATTAGCTGCATTTAAAAACAAAAATAAAAACAACTTTTCTTTTGTTGTACTGTAATTAGAGGTATAGCGATTAATTTTAATATGATTCCATTCATATAATAAATTATGCTTGCTGATATAATTGATGGGCGACATAGATTCATTTGAACAATTCCATCTTGATCGATTCGCTGACCTTAAATCGATCAGAAATCTTGCTTTGACCTTCAACAGAGTAGCGAGTCAAGCGTTTGCCAGATTCACGTATTTCTTGCAAGATAATTAAGAGGTTAATTAAATATGTACAAAAACAGGTAAACAAAAATGAAATCCATTCACATTTTGGTTTTATAAGGTTCACTGGAACATTTGACTGGAATGATGGACTGATTTGGACTGATGATGATGGTTTTTTTGATGTCATTGCGTCTTGTTCACTGTGATGCACTTGGTCGTTTGTGATGTTGCAGTTAAATGAAACAGTGTCTCAATCCCTGTGCCTCACACAGATCAATCTGGTTGGATCAAGGGAATATAAATTGATCGATTAATTATGCTGTTTAATTTAAATTGTTGCAGTTTTTATAAGTGGATTAGGAATAAAAACTGTGATAATCCTATAGTTTATAGATCAATATAACCTATATAACATTAGTCGCTGCAGTGTAAAAACAGCAATAATCAGGAAACATTTTAAAAGTTTTGCTTTTTCCTAAAACTGATGGTTGGTAATGTTGATAACCAGGAGGTAATGAGATTAATTGATTTTATTAAAACATAAAATTGTATTTGAAAAAATACTTATTTTCTTAAAACATAGAAAAAAAATTGTTCAAGTTTTTTTATGTTTAAAGGTGGAAGTATGTGACTTTAGAACTATTTGAATGTTTCCTACATAGAAACTGTACAATTTTTTAATTGATTGTTTCATTGTATTTAGAAGAAATCAATTGGTGGCAGTTACAGTCGGCATAAATAATGTTTATCTTTCCCTCCCTCTGTAGATTCTACCTGTCCCGATAAGACGGTGTTCACTCGCGTCCTCACAGTGAGTAGTATGGAATCCAGCCTTTGCCACGTGTGTAGCATGCCAGTCTGACTGCGATGAAAGTCTCGCTAATTTGGAAGCCGCTGGACTTAAAGAAAAAAATGGGCCTTAAGAGTGGAAAGTTAATAGCTTGACTGGACTGGAAGAGTGATCCATCTGCTATAATATTGATCACAATGGAACTCAGTGTTGTAGCACACTAAAATGTCCTCTGTACCGTAAGTACAATCTTTGAAAATGTCACATTTTGCTGATGGTGTTTGCTGAACATTTATTTGTGATTTCCTGTTTTCTCAGAAATGCCAACAAACGTGTCCATCTCTGTTTTAAACCACTCTGGGCCGATGCTTGAGAAGAGTCGGTACAAGCCTTGTGTGAAGTACGGGATGTGAAAGCTCCTGCATGAACCTGGTTGCGACCTTCTACAGAGGACAGACAGAACTAGGCAAAGCACAGTTCTCCACAGAAACTTCAAGGAAACCACAGAAGGGCTCCTTCAGTCTGAGCCTTTACGCCACCAAAGAAGATGATGGAGCCCAGTTCTCATGTGGTGCCAAGCTGGAACTAGGACCTGAAGGACCACAGCGCCCTCGTGTGTTCAGATCACAGAGTCTCACTGCAACAGTCCACTGTAAGTCTTATGGGAATACCATACAATGTAAACAAACCATGCTCAATTTTGAATATTGCATAAAAACAAAAACATAAGCAGGAATTAGTCTGGTAAATTTTGATGTCAGGAAATCAATCTTACAATGCGCCAATCCAGCATGGGTCTGTAACATTGACTGTATGTTGGAACTGGACTGAGTGACCCCCCCCCCGAGTTCCAAACAGAAAGTACCCGCTAGTCCCAAAAAGCCAAAGTAGACTTCTATAGACTGCTATAGAGAAATACTGAACAGTTTTTGTGCATTCATTTCAAAGTTGAGTCAGGTTGCTAACAGCAGCCTATATTCATCTTAATGTATACACAGCAAATAAAATGAAATACTTTTATGAAAAAATTACACCAATGTTGCGGCCACAGTCTTATTCTGAGCGAACCAAAGAGCTTTTTCCCTGCCAGTGACAATTTTTCATTTCAACTTTTGTATTTTGCTTCTATTATTATTTGAGCATGAGCAAATCTTCTTTATTATAATCCAAGTATACCCTGAATATGAAAAATGAACGGAGAATTATTGCAGCATTGAGGTCATGATGCAAAGTGTAGTCACGTCCAGATTGTGTGAAATATTCTTTTTTTATTTCCATCATCTTTATCTTTAACCAGACGGTCCTGAGCTGCAGAATGAAGTGAATCAGATCAGCATCTATGAAGGAGAAACTCTACAGCTGAACTGCTCGTCAGTGGGGAACCCGCCCCCCTCATATACCTGGATTCTTCCATTCAATGACTCTTCCCCGGCCAGCAGTGTTCTCACCTTTAAATCTGCCAATTTCAAGCATAAAGGGCAGTACAACTGCACTGTCAGCAACATTGTGATGGCAGTCAGTGTGATTTTTGAGGTGGACGTCCAAGGTAAGTTAAAAGCAGCTGCTGGTCCCAAAAAGGGGTTCCTTGGGCATTTGGTATGGTTCTATGTCTGATATTCTCTGTTCTTTGTTGTTGCAGTTAACTTCCTCCCGTACATCATAGCTGCAGCAGTTGTGCTTGCTGCTGTGGTTTTGACTATAGTTGCTGCAAAGATTTACTGTTGCTACAAACACAAGTACATGAGAGATTACAACCTGAAGGATGTCTTCCGTCTGCGCCGTCATCCCTCTCAAGGGCCCTATTAGAGTGAGAGTCTACAAAACTGAGAAGAATGGACAATGTGATGCTGTCAAAGACCAAAAAGCTGATGACTGTTTGTCTGGATTCGTTATTTTTTCATGCAGTACAACAGCAATCATGAGTGTATATACACTGATATATACATATATATATAGCTGTTTCAAGACAGCCGTCTTGTTCTTTGCACTGCATCAATTCAGAATTTTTAGTGCTTTGTTTTTTCATTTTAGCAGCCACAAAGTTTTGTGTGTTCATTTTAGTATCTTCACCCAGTCAATCAGCCTATAGACTTATGTATACACACACAAATGTGGTATCAACTTATGTCAGGTGTTATAACAAAATCAGGGCGAAGTGGTTGGCGGATGCCCTAAGTAGCCCCACCCTCAAGTTAAATCTTAGATTGATCCCCTACCTGTACGTGAGGAAGGAGGGGCAGTTCAAGGACAGCTTTTAGCGTGACCTCCAGCGTTTGAAACAGAAAAAATGTATTTATTGAGTGAGCCTTTGTGCCTTTATTTTGTTTCGTAGGTGTGTATTTGCAATGGCGGCTGCAACACATGATTGTGTAAACAGACACGTGGTGTAACTCTACTTTTGTGATATTTGCGCAAACATTGATCTTAGCACACTACTAACAATGCAGGTTATCAGTACCTGAATCAAAACATTGTTCTAATAAAAAAAGTAATCAACAAGAATGGAGAATGTCACTTCCCTTAGACTTCATGCGTTTTTATCAATAAATGTGTTAAATTTGTTTGTGTTACAAGTTTGGAACCTGATATAAAGGGTTGTTGTTGTTGTTGTATTGTAACAATTTAGTGTAGTTTTTTGCTCTCATGCTTTGAAGTTTCAAGAAAATCTCTTTAAATCTATATATTTTATGTTAAAAAAAATACAATACAAATAAATGTTTGTGTATATGAACAAAAAAGACAACAGGAGAAGGTAAAATGTATTTTTTACAAAGCGTTTGGTTTCAATTTCATCACAGCACATTTTGTTGAACTTTTTGCATAAACCACTTTTGTTTGATCTCTGTTGCAGGTTTTAACCCTGAAGAACACAGGATCACATTTTGCCGCCATTTATTTTGTATTTGTTTGTGTGTTTATTTATTCATTCATTCATATTTTATATTTTTGATATTTTGTTTTGTTTTTGGCCACTATTAATTAAAATGAACACATTTAGAGAAGATACAAACAAGTGCATCCAAAACAAAGCAATGATCATACATTCTTTTAACCTAAATGATTACAACACAGGACTCATAAGTAAGAAATTACAAAGATAAATTGTAAACAGATAATAACAAGAACACTTTAAATAGAGAACATATTACACATTAAACAAGTGCAAATCTTCATGTATGGTACACTTTGGGAGTAAAAACATATTTAAGAGTATTATCAAATTCATAAAACTCCACAAAATAGAAAAAAAACTTTTTGCTCGTCTTCTTTTTGAAATTTATTTTAAAGAAGTAATGAATTACCAATTATTTTCTAGTTTTTATTATTAAAACGTAAATAGTCCGAAAAATGTGGCGTTTATGACGATATTATTACTTTATTTGCTATTTATAAATCGTATATCCCAAAGGTTAAACAGATTCAGAGGTCATTGCAAAGCTACAGTTATTATCAATTTTTGAAAAGGCATTGTTGATCCGAACAACAATTTCATGACGTAAGAGCGTCAGGGAGACGTCACAGCCGCGCGCAAATAGGATTCCTGAGAGAGAGAGAGAGAAGAAAAGAAGCCCTCGCGCCTAAGAGGATTGACGTTTCTATATGTGTCTCTGTGGAGACTTGTCGCGTGCGCTGTTGGTTTAGAGTCGCGGTGGAAGTCCCAGGTTGAATCGGAAGTGAACAGGAGGAAGATGAGCAGAGGGATCGACTACAGCGCCTGGGATCACATCTATGTGTCCGACGATGAAGAGGCCACCAGTCCTTTCGTGGACACCCCGAGCTTGTTCCGAATGAGACACCGGGTCAGCAGAGAACTGTTCTAGCTGTGGAGTTTAGTCATCAGGTGTTCCGCTGAAACGTGGACTGTTCATATGTGTAGCTCAGTTACTTCCAAACTGTAAAGTGCTGTCTTGTCTTTCCTTTGTTGGGTGATTGATTAATCACGACCTGTCATTAATTAATCTATTTTAATGTAACCTAATAACTGATGTGAAAAACCCTCATTCTATGTTCATTTACATTTCTGACATTAACAGTAAAGCAAATACAATTATTAGAGTTTCTCTATTATAACAGACTTTCAACCTTTAATTTTACACCACCAAGGGGGATTTTTTTAATCTAGAGAAAAAAAGAATCAAATACAACTTCCTTAAATTTTAATAAAAATTCTGAAGGAATCATTATCCAACAACAAGTTTTAGTTACAATAAATGTGTAAATAAATCACAATATTATTTTCATTCAAAGCACTTATTGGAAAATTTAGTTTATCAAAAAAAGTCTCTTTATTTCCACAATGTTCCAGAACTTCTGTGTAAAATTTTTTGGACCGTTTAGCTTTTGAAAAATGCAATATCCAATATATTGAAGAAGTTAAAAAAGCGCATTTTACATTAATAATAATGATTTCATATTTACTCTGTTCTTTTTTTTTGTTAGATCTAAAGCATTAAAATGAATTTTTGTAAGAATAAAATCCTTAAATTGCAGGAACAATGAGCATGTTATGATAACACCCAAATCAAATTGTGTATAGGCCACATGTACAGTCACCATTGTAATGATGGTCAGACCCTTCGTGGACTAATTCTGAACGTTGTAAAGTCCTTTACGGATATTCTACTATCACATGACCTGATTAGGAAAAATCGAGAAGTGTAGAGCATTGTCATTTTTATTCAATTCTCAAACCTGTAATGGCTTGGACTTGCATTGGTGTTGGTACTTAAAGTAACATAGTTTTTGAAACGTGCTAACACTGTGAAATAACAGAAAAAAATGCTAGAAAAAGCCAGTTTTCTCCAAACTTATCTCTCATGGTTCAGATCAAGAAGAGGCTTACAATAAATTCATTTGTGTCTTAGGGATGTTTCTTTGCTTTCTAATGTGCAGACTGCCTTTTCTTGTCACAGATACTTTCTGAAAAATGTACTGTAATGTATTTGATTTCACCTCTTTTGATAACTTTTATCCACTCTGGAACATCAGTCCCGGCTGGAGAAAATGGCAGCATTCCAGCAGAGAGGAGAAGATCTGCAAACTAACTTTGCAGAATGCCAAAGGCTCCTAGAAGAAACCCAGAGACGTCTCCGATACCTGCAGGACGGAATGAAGGATGGAGAGGCAGACGAGGAGAAAGAGGCTGAGCTGAAGAAAGTCCAGTCTGAGGTGGAGAAACTGAAACAGGATGAAAAGTCATTTCAGTTACTGATGGAGGACCATCAGCGAGAGGAAAAGAAACTGCCCTGGAATGTCGACACCATCAGCAAAGAAGGTTTCAGCAAGGTAGTGACTGTTTGTGCATGACAAAAGGTGGGATCACTCCTCTGATTTCATGATTCATCCATGCGTCCTCATTTCTAGAGTGTACTCAACATCAATTCTTCACGGAAACAGGAAACACTGGAAGAAAAAGTGGAAGCCTAGACTTTGTGGAGAAGTATGCAAAGGAAATCAAGCATTTTGGTACTAACATTAATGCCATATTTTTCATTCGTTTCTTTGGTATTACAATTTACTTATACACGTATACATTTATGTGCCATAAATATTTTTAAATACTAGATATACTTTATTGTAGTTACCTGTCATAGCGAAATTAACCACATTATGATTGATTTCATTTAGATGAGTTTTAGTTATGTAATCTTTTCTTTTGTATTTTTGTATGTTTCGCAAGACATAGTTCCAGGGATGTTTGTCACCATCCTGAAATGCTCATGTTCTGATAGTTATCAAGTTCTAAACAAATGGCCTCTCATGAGAAAAGTTCATTTCTTTTAATATGTGAACGAATGGGGTACAGCCTTAGCAGTTTAGAACTGTCTACATAATAATAATAATAATAAAGCAGTGAATGCTGGGATTTGTATTTGCTGTGGGGGAAAAGGATGGAACAGGAAATATTCAACATAATGTTAATGACAGTAAACCAAAGGTTCTGGCCAGACTCTAGCATCATTACTCAAACTCAATACATTTATGTCTCATAACCTGTTACACATTGTTTAAAGTGGGGAGAGAACCCTGTTAAAGTGGATATGAATGGAATCAAAGTAACTTACTGATTTATTTGTAATGTGGGGACTTCTGTGTTTGCTGTGAACAGGTATGTTGCGGCGTTGGGATGACAGTCAGAAATATCTATCTGACCACCCACACTTGGTGTGTGAAGAGACAGCGAATTACCTTGTTGTCATCTGTATTGATTATGAGATAGATGAGGTAAGTGCTGACAGAAGAAATATGAGCAAAGCCTGCCTGTTTACAATGCCTGAATGTCCTTACAGAAACATGCACTCGTGGAGCAGATTGCCTGAGCTATTGTCATGCAGTTCATTTGGATTTAGCCCGAACACTCAGTGTTGACCCAAGAGGCTGTTTCAGGCAGTTCTTCTCCAAAATCAAGGTCTGTCTGAACTCTTTACTGTCTCAAACCCAAGTGAAAAGCCTTTTTTGTGGGGCTTGTTGCAGCGTTTTGATTCCTTTTTAGACTGCAGATAAACCATATCAGAATGCCTTCAATCATGAACTGGAGCTGCTGAAAGAACGGATCTGCAAATGTGCACGGCTTCGTATGGATGGTGCAATGAAAGAGCTGGAAGAAGAGGAGAAGCAAACAAGACTTGGTCCAGGGGGGTTAGACCCGGTGGAAGTCTATGAATCCTTACCAAAGGTAAACCAAGGAACACATCTTTTACCAACTGCAGTGTTTCTCCTCCTTTTCCAATACATAAGACTCACTCTGATCATCTTTTGATTTATTTTCAAAGCGTTCCCAGTGGTTGTTCAATTATGATTGTGCCATTTTTTGCCCAAATCAAAAAACCTGTGTCAATTTAGAGCATAGTTTCTGCAGGGCAGCAGTAGTTCATTGGAAATTCTCTTCTCTGATGTGCAGGTGGGACCACACCCCTCTTCCCCTTCCTGCTGTTGAAAGTTCTCTGTTTACTTACTCTAATAATACATCACAGCCCCTCACATCCCCAATCTAACATTAGAAGTGCAACAAAAATGGCAAACAATGTTGGAGCAATCCAGCTGGACAGTTTTGAACCAGATGGCATCTCATGAGGAAAATGAAGACATCCATGGATCTAGTCGTCTACAGGTGGACACATGCATCAAATTGGGTGGAGCTGCATGTTCTCTACCTCACAAAAATTCCCGTCCTCCATTATCAGAAAAATCCCACAAGAACATGTTAAAAACACCAAAAACATAATTTTGATTTGTGAACATTTCAATAATTAAAAAGGAATAATGCACGAAACAATACAACCAGCAGTTATACGAAGCGGACTTATATCATTCCACCCCTGTTCTACCGTAACCATTTTATTACATTATTTATCATTATACGGTTCATAACTTTTCATCTGTTATCAATGCCTTACCAACACAGTTTCATTAGCATCAATAAATCACATGACAACGATGAATTACTTCACAATTATGTCAAGTAGACATAACTATTTTGCATAATAACATACCACATACAGATCAGTTATCTAAAATATATTCAGATTATTTTCATTAGAAAATCATGTTTATGATTAAATAACACCATCAGAAAATAAACATAACAAATCACGATTTTTGGAGCAAGTGAATTAATATAACGAGAAAGCAATCATTTTAAACATCTTCAATAATTGATCAAATTTTTTTTTTTAATAATAATTAATGCTTTGAAATAAAGGATCCATATATCTTGAATAGGTCTTTAAGAGGTTTGACACTAACAAAGCAGTTTCTATTCAGTGGCGATAATTGTGTAGTTGCTATCATGTTAATATATTTTATCTCTTTAGGAAATACAAAGGAGCTTTGATGAGAAAAACATTCAGATGCTGCAGGAAGCTTTGAACAGGATGGACCCTGAGGTCAGTGTGTTCATTTGTCATCAGTAAACTGTTTTATTCAGGTTCCTTCATTTGAAACCTCAGGTTTCCTTCTTGACTGATCATTCTACTTCTCACACTGAATCTTCCTATGAGGTGTTCTTTTTCTGCCCTCTGAGCCAAAAACAACATATATAAACACAACAGTGAGATGTCACATTTTCACATTTATGTCAAAGGAATGCATTCCTCTCTCCTGAAAACAACCAACACAACAATGTTTTTTCATGAGCGACCTGAACTTCTTGCTGTTGTTGTTTGTCCTGCTTTTCTGGGAAAAGAGCTGGGGCCTGTTTCACAGAAGTTCCAACCAACTCTGAGAGTTGAACTTGAACTCTGAAGTTAGTCCAATCAGGGAGATTAACAACTCTGAGTTTCATTCGAAACAACTGATCGCGTTGATCATCAACTCTGGTGGACTGATTCGGATGTGGCGTGCGCGCAGCGACTATAAACCATTATCAATGGAGCGCGAATATCACGAGTCACCATGGCAACGTGAAAAAAGAGGTCGCGTATTTTTCGCCAGCTGAACTTGGCGTGCTGCTGAAGAGTTACAGTGGTTGAGCACATATTCCAGAAGAAAAAGCAACACGCTGCATCTGCAAACGGGAACAGTTAGCGTGGAAAACATAGCTGCTCAAGTTAATGCCTAAGTTTGCACATTTAAATCATTGTTATAAAATATTGGCTGTAATAACTTTTAAATAGCGTAGAGAGTGAAATAAAAAATGGCTATGTTAGGTGTACTTTTGAGTGTATTCTGGGTGTAATCATGAAATGCTGCATGAAATACTAGAACCAATCTGAGAAAATGCATTTAACGTCGGTAATGTTTAGAGGACTTTTGTTAACCTTTCCCCTCTGTAAGCGTTGGTCATTTTAATATTAATACATGCAATTGTGTTTTAAGGTGAACTTTTGTCTACTGTTGAACCTTTCCTGCGCAAAAGACTTCCTTCTTTTCTCTCGTCTTTCCGACAGTGGTCAGAAGCGCGGGAGATTTCCTTCAGGGCGAGAAGAATTCTCATGGGGTTCACTTCCGATTCGAAACCCTCAACCTCCAGAGCGGATTAAGAATGACTCCAAAACAGTTGGGAATGACACCTTCTCCGTCCTCTCATCGTGCCTCACCCCATCTGCACCTGTCGCCCCTCCCCCTTGTCTCTGCGTGGATGGCACCCGCTCCTTTTACACGGCTGCAGCACTACCCTGTATTGATCCAAGTGGTATAGGTTTATATGGGATTAAGAAAAAGCAGTGCTAACAAATTGTGTTTCCAAAAGTAGTGTTGCATTAATCAATTCATCATCCTGATTTCATTTTCATGTAGATGCAATCATGCAGGAATTAAAAGAACATAGCAGCAGCTAAAAATGAAGTATAAATATATTTGACATATGAAACATCTAAATAGCAATACATAATAGCAAGCCATTCTTGTCACTTGGGTCGTGTGGCGGAAATGCTGGCAATGAAGGTTGAGCGAAATATACGCAAGTCTTTAAAAGGGAGGACGGCAAGCACCAGTTTGGAGGAATAAAACCTGTCCCGACCATGGTCAGGTTCTAGCATAGTAACCATGGATACTGACTCGATAAAGGATTACCTCTCTTTCCAGAAGCGGGTTTGACGCCTCTGCTTTCTCTGGTTTTGACAAACCTCCGATTCACGAAGCGGAAAGCAGGGTTTCCCTGATTTCGGAGTTATGAACTCAGAGTTTACACTTAACCTCCTTTGTGAAACAGGCCCCAGATCACACAAATAAATGTTTATATCTGATGCTAAAGCCTTGTTTTCTCTAATATCAGTCAATTTATAATAAAATGTTTTCCTATTTCTTCACCCTCCCCTGACATACATTTTTAAAATCAATTTCAGCTGATGCTGCTTTTGAATTTTGAATTATTTTTGTTAAACAAGCATTAAGCTGAGTATATGCTGATATTGGGGCTTGATATTATGAGAGTGTGTTAAGTTATAAAGAAGAGAGATATCTCTTTACCGAAGAAGGAATGAGGCCTTCATCTGACAGAAAAGAGTCTGCTTTTTCTCACTACAGGTGAGGAAAATTCTTATTTAGTTGTTGTCGAATCAGTTCTTTGAACTATTATCGATCTGTGGATTTTTGTGTGATGAATTCCAGAATAAGATTTGACAGACTGATTTTTTTCCAATTTGAAGAGATCATATTTAAATTAAATAAAGAAAAATAATAATGAAGTACAATAGCTAACTCTTTTAAGTTTTCATCTTTATGCCTTCACTTCATAAAGGTACATAATTGATTTAACTTACTGAAAACTTTTATATAAAAAAAAAGTTTCGTTTTTGCAAATTCAAAGCAGTGAATCTCTTCTGAGCTCCATGGCTGCTGATAGAGATGAATATGACTCATATATAAATCTCATGCATCACAACAGTAAAACAAGCTATTTGTGATTTTATTAATAGATGTTTGCAAAATTTTCAGTGTGATCTGTATAGATTTAAAATGATTTGCTGCCTGCAGCTGATTTTTGCACAGATCAATGATTAGTGTGATAAAAAATTTTGATTTACACAGGAAGGCAGATCTGTATGAAAGGTGCATTGGCTCTGGATTGTGGGTCCACAAATGAGGTGATAGGAGAATATGAGGAAGAGGAAGATTAAATAAAAAGCGAGGAGTAAAAAGAAGCTAGCCTTTACAGTACCAATAGATATTTTTAGCTACTCAAAATGTTTCATCAAAAAATTTTGTATCTTCACAACAGGTTGCAAATAATTGTTAGTAATGTGACATGTTCTTTTTGCAAAATATATGTATATGTCAACTAATAAATCCCTTTTTAAAGAAAGTAAGTTTGTGAAATGTGTATTTAACTGTTTAAAATCATCACATGTAGTATTTTGATATCATTTAAAATTTTGATCAACTTTAAGAGTGGCAGACATAAAAAAATTGTGTGTATTTTAATTTACATTTTTTAGGATAGGCCAATAGTTATTGTCTAAAGTATTGTAAACATTCTTAACTTTTGTATCTATAAAACTATTTGTCTTTATTTTTATGTACGGTGTCCCTAAATGATAACATCTCACTGTTTGTTTTTAGCTTTTTTTTCCACCTGGGGCCTGTTTCACAAAGGAGGTTAAGTGTAAACTCTGAGTTCATAAACCGAAATCCAGAAACCCTGGGTTTCCGTTTCAGAATCAGGAGGTTTGTCAAACCAGAGAAAGCAGAGTAAGTCAAACGTTTCTGAAAGAAGTAACTTACTGAGTCAGTATCCGCAGTTTACTTATGCTGTGAACCTAACCTGGTCGGGAGCAGGTTTATTCTCCCAAACTCGAAGTTTTTGCGGTCCCACTCCCTTTTTAAAAATGACGGTATATTCGCTTCAACCTTCGTGCCCACATTTCCGTCCTGCGATCTAGTGACAAGAATGGCTTGTCCTTTTGGAGGACCCAATAGGCGAGAGCTGCATTAATTAAGTAGAGAATTATATTTCGTGCGTCGCGAGGATTTTGAAGTTCCACTCGACTTCGATGTTTGTCATTTCCCCACACGTTTTTGTTTGAGCGTTACCGTTTTTCGTTGCAGTCAGTCACATATATAAAATGAAAACAACATTAGGTCTTGCTATGTAGATGTTTCATATGTCAAATATATTTATACTTCATTTTTAGCTGCTGCCATGTTCTTTTAATTCCTGCATGATTGCATCTACATGAAAATGAAATCAGGGACATTGAATTAGATTAATTTAACAATTACTTTTTGGAAACACAATTTGCTAGCACTGCTTACTTTCTTAATCCCATATAAACCTATACCACTTGATCAATACAAGGGTAGTGTTGCAGCGTGTGTGTGCTGAGCGGGGTGCGATCCACGAGAGACAAGGGGAGAGCGATTGCGGAGTCAGATGGGGGGTGAGCACGGATGAGAGGGCGAGGAGAAGGTGTCATTCCCAGAATAACTGTTTTGGAGTCATTCTTAATCCGCTCTGGAGGTTGAGGTTTCCAGCGGAAGTGAACCCGAAGGAGAATTCCCTTTGGTCCTGGAAAATCTCCACAGCTGCGCTACGACCACTGTCGGAAAGGCGAGAGAAAGAAGGAAGTCTTTCTAGCAGCGAAAGGTTCAACAGTAGACAAAAGTTCACTTTTAAAAACACAAATGCATGTATTAATATTAAAATGACCAACGTTTGCTAGAGGGAAAGGTTAACAAAAAAGTCCTCTAAACATTACCGACGTTAAATGCATTTCCCCCCAGATTGGTTCTGTACTCTATGCAGCATTTCATGCATTTACACCAGGAATGACACTTCAAAAGTACACCTTAATATCGCCATTTTTATTTCCTCCTTACGGCTATTTAAAGTTATTACAGCCAATATTTTATAACAGTTTAAATGCAAACTTAGGCATTAACTCGAGCAGCTATGTTTTCCCATGCTAACTGTCTCTGTTTTGCAGATGCGGCGGTGTTGCTTTTATTCCGGAATATGTGCTCATATTCCTGTAACTCTGCAGCAACCGTCAAGTTCAGCTGGCGAAAAATCACGCCAGACCTCTTTTTCCACGGTTGCCATGGTGACTCGAGTATCTGCGCTCCATTGATAATGGCTTCTTATAGTCATGGTGTGCGCTCACCTCGAATCAATCCACTCAGGAGTTGATTGATGCGGATCAGCTGCTCTGGGAAAACTGAAAACTCAAGGTGTAATCTCTCGATTGACCAACTCCAGAGGATTCAGGATTTGACCTCCAGAGTTAGATTTAGACCTCCTTTGTGAAACAGGCCCCAGGACTGTGCCTGTTTGATAAAAATGCTGAAACATAACCTTGACAAATAGATTTAAAAAAAGACTAGTTCTACGTTTTCGACCCATTCAGCATGTTTATTAATTAGTTTAACATCACGTCAAATGTTAAACAGTTTCATGGTTGTTGATTAGGGTGCATAGGGGTGCATGTTAACCCTTGTGCTATCCTATGGAGTCAAGATGACCATTGACGTGTTCTCCCTACCATGACAAAGGTGGATAAAGGTGGAGAGGATTTCATGTAATCCATGGACCAAACTGCAAACTCTGGTCCTCCTCAGAGGGAAGGTCTCAGGTTCACATCAGGATGAACTAAAAATCACACTATACATTATCAATGTAAATAAGTCTCTTACACACGTTTAGACTCCAAGCATCTTATTGGGACTGGAAGTTCGTCTGCACAAAAAGAAGCCAAGTCATACCAAAGATTTTAAAAATGGGACCCAGTGCCTCCGTACTTTACACTCAGCATCAGTGAGTTGGTTCCTGCTCTCACCTCTCCCCGCACACCTAGGTGCATAACAGCTATCCAGACTGTGACTCTAAAGAGATGTTTAAAGTTCAAGCCATAAATTGCCCCTCACAGATAGCTAGATAACTTGTAAATGAGCCACAAGGGCATACCTCGGAATCGGTTTAGAACTTTACTGGAGAGAATTTCTTTGGGCAGCCTAAGAGGGATTGGATACAGACAAAATCTCTTTTGGAATCTTATTTGGAAAATAGAGTATAGTTCCCAACAGGAAGTTCTAAGAAGTTCAATTACCAAACATATTGTCAGGCGATCCTGTTACCAGCTTCTGTCAACCCCTATGCTGCTGTTTTTGTGATTGTGATGCTTATACTCATAAGCCCCCAGGATCAAGAGATATATTTGTCCGGATATCCTCAGAAATACCCCATACCTGGTATTATCCATGGTGGATCTCTCCCGGATATGAAGGTTTTCTAAGTTCATGTCTGAGCATATCAACTCCAAGTATAGGACACTTTTATACTGATAGAATCTGGAGATAAGTTACTCAGATATGAGATACATCACTAGTGATATCCAAGGTCAGGATATCTGATGTCCGTATACCAGTCATATCTGAAGTTAGGATTTGGAACATATGGCCAGCAGGCATATCTGAAGAACACTAGTGATGTCAGGATAGTTCAAGATACCATGCATCTCAAAAATATATAATAAATAAAAGGTGACAGAAAACCAGTATTACTCAAAAATGTTTTATTTAAAAAAAAAAACACCACATACAAACATGCATCCTTTTTTTTTTATATAGTCCATATTACTATATCTTCTGCCAGATAGCAGCTCTTGACTGGTGGTGGGTTCCTTAAAGTGAAGCCAGCTGAATGTCTCGTGTTGATTTCAGCTCAGTTCGACTCTTCCAATTTTCAGGCTTTCTGGCATTTCAGCATCAACCTTGTTAGCCGAGTGGAGCGCCACTTTGGTGAGGCATAATGATAACATCGGTGCTCCAGACTAACTTTTCTCACTAGGAGTACAGTGGCCCCCAACTGAAAATTTTAGGGGCACAACCAGTAAATTTAAAGTAGCATAGTAAATCAACATTCTAACCAAATCTACTCATTTCCACTGTATTCCTAATAAATACTTTAATAATAGATGCAGAAATTACAATGTGCTGTTTCAAATTCAGTGTCACATTTTATTCTGCACTTTTGAAGATACAACAACAAGGTAAACTGACAGCACCATCGCTGTCATGACAGTACAAATAGTAGAGAAAATACCATTCATTTAGAATTAAATACAAGTTTTAGTAACAAAGTGATTACCGTAGTAACCTTTTGGTCATCTCACAGTTAAAAACAATACTTAAATGTATGTAAACATTAGGGGATGGAAATTCATCTTGGTGACACTCAATAGGTGCAGCCAAGATACATGTTTGAGATCACCAGATTGACGCAGCATGCGCAGATCACCTGGTGTGAGATGTATATTTTTGTTTTTGCTCCAACATCACCTGTCAATCAAAACAAAAATATCATGAGAAAGGGGGTGAGGAAGCGGCGCCAGCCTGTGCGAACACAGCTGGAAATTACAGTAATGAACTGACTGAAAGCTGCCCAACAGACTACAAAACAATGCATTATGGGACATGTGTCCTGATGCGTTTTTGTAGTTCAGTGATCAATCAAAATAATTTAATATGCCATCTGATTAAAAAAAGGCTACATACATTACAAAACATTAAAATAATTATAAAAGATATAATATCACAAATCACAGATCATACTAAGGGGAAGAGGCATATTAAAACTAAATTGAATGTTAAGGACTACAATTTCCTGTTCTCCTTAAGTCTCGCTTTAACTCCGCCTTCATTCCCCCCCCCGGTCTCCCCAACGATCCAGGCTTGGCGGTTCATCTTAAACATCTGCTCGTTGCATTTTCCCCACGTGTTTTAAGTGCGTCTAAGACTAAATCGTGTTGTTGTTCGCACGTGTTTAATGTTGAGAGCCCGTTGGCTATCCACGCATGTAGGTAGTAGGACATTTATATCCTCCGACTAACCATCTCGGAAGCACGTGTGCTGCCGTAACAGCGCGAATGCTAGCCGTTGTTTGTACGAGTTTGAGACCTGCTGTGAACTCTGGCACTGGTACACTAGCCGCAGGTCGGAAGAACGAATCAATAGTTCGCTTGCTCATAGCTCAGACGCGCACATATCAGGTTGTGATGATATTTGTCTCCGTTTCCTTCCACAGATGTTTGCGATGGCTGATTATCTCTAGGCCCCTCCTCCACGCATTTAACCACTTACAGTAGCACCACAATATTCTTCTCACCGCGGTAACGCCTCACAGATGGGCATCATGCGAGTGTGTGCTCGCGTTTCATGAGTATGTATGCGAGTGTGTGTGTTTGTTAGTGTGTGTGCGCTCGCGTCTCATGAGTATGTGCGTGTTTGCGTGCGTGTCTTTCAGCGTCTCATTGATTATTCGTTGATCATTGGCATTGCCCCTTCCATGTTTATGTATAAAAAAATATGGAGGTGGGGCGCTAAATTGCACAATTACGCCAGATAATGCGACTGGATGTAAATTCAGGCCACAAATAGGACAACTCGCCCCATCACGCCGACTGGTCAGGAGTTTCCTCCTTTTGATATCCTCTTTGCTTCCATCTCTCCATTCTCTCATTGCATTTATAATTGTTGTAAGCTTGATTACAAGCTCCTAGTTGAAGGAAACATGAAATGTACAGAAGATGAGGTCAACATATTGCAAACATGTGCCAAATGTGCTATGCAGACTGTCACGGTGGCCTTTATAATCATCCATTAACAATTCTATACCAACTGTATCTTAGTGTTTGGTCTTAAAACATGGAAACACTAAATGAGCTGTCTATCACACTAATACAATTGCCATCCTATCGTCAAAATCTCTGGGGAAAAAGTAACACCAAATACTTGACATTGAGTCTCTCACAGGATCTTTAGCTTGTTGTGAGTAGTGTAAATCCAAAATCCTATTGGTACATACTTTTGACTTGGTGGAAACTCCAATTTGGTTCCACATCTTTCACCGCCTGAACAACTGCAGCCGTCACCTCCTCATTGTGTGGAGTTCTGAAGCTAAAAAAAAAAAAAAAAAAAGACAGAGAGACTACATTTTATAACTGACTGGAGTTCTTGTGAAGTTTCCTAAAGCAATAGTGAGAAAAGAAACATACTTGTCAGCTGCCCGGACCTTCCACTGGAGCTCCTCTCCAAGGTTCTCATGTATGTGACGGACAAGTGTCTAAAGAAAGAAAAAGTCTGTTAGGAAAAGGAAAATCAAAAAGGAATGTAAACAATTTGTCACAATTGTAAATCATTTTTTACCGAAAAATTGGGCATAAAAGTACGGTTCCTCAACCATCTCACGTGTGTTTTTGTGTGATAATTGAGGCACAAAAATTTGAGGTTGCAGCTTTTTGCAGTTGCAGAATGTGACCTCAACAAAAATTCATGTGTTTTTGGTGAATAAATTATTTTATTTTAGTTAAATGTGAATGTTGGCCATTCACCTTAATCTTGTTCTTTTACTTTGATACTCAAACTTAACTTCAGGTTTTCAAACTTGAATAAGTCTAAATTGAATGTGTCAAATCAGACATTTGTTAGAAAGCAAATGTTTCTTTTATAAAGATGACTTGGTGGAATTGAAGGAAAAACTAAACTAAGCTAAACTGCTTTTTTATCTAGAATATTTAAAAACTCTTAGAACAGATGTCTGTTTGTTCTTCATGGCGGTTAAATGACATACCTCTATAGCAGTGGTTCTTAACCTGGGTTCGATCGAACCCTAGGGGTTCGGTGAGTCGGTCTCAGGGGTTCGGTGGAGCCTCTGCCGCGGAGGTTAAGACACACCGACCCATCATGTCTGTACGCAATGGTATGCCCCGCTTGGCCATCACTGGCTGCAAATGATCACGTGACATTGCTTGGCCAATCAGTGCTGCGAGGAATTAAGCGCACTCAGGAGTGATCCAACGTGTGAATGTTGTCGAAGTACATCGTGTAATTACTTTCTTCATTTTTTAATCCATACAAACTATGTCGAGCAAAAAAAGAAAATTAGTCCAGACAAATATGTACAATAGGAATTCTCATGTATCACAGGATATTGATTATAGACACTCCTTTTTGAGGATGCTGGACATAAAAAATAAAAGAACAGACTTTGCCTAGAAAATGACATGAAGAATCACTTGCCAAGGTGAAGTCACGCATATCTGAACTGGTCTCTCAAAGGCAACTTAGTAGAAGTCACACTGATATGCAGGTAATATTTATTGTTGTTGTTGTTAGTTCCATGCAATATGTTGGTTTTGTTCAGCACAGTTCAGATTTGTGCACCAATTGCAAGAACGCATTTTACACTAAAAGTAGGGTTGGTGAATGCGCATGTTAAACTGGTAGGGTTCGGTAGCTTCAACAAGTGGGAACCACTGTTCTATAGCTTTTTACCTTCTTTCAAAGGCCCAAAGCGCTTACAGCCACAGCCCATTCACCCATGCACACACACGTTCACACAATCACCACACCACCTAACACTGGCGCCAGACTCCCACCAGAGGCAAGGTGGGGTTCAGTGTCTAGCCCAAGGACACTCCGACACATGGGCGTGCAAGGCGGGGGTCGAATCTGCAATATTCCGATCATGGGTGACCTACCTCCCCCCCACGACCGCCGGTTAACAGCAGTGCAGTAAAAGACGCCGGCACATTAACCTAATGCATCATGGGTGTTGTAGTGAAAAGCAGTGGTGCTGATAGCGGACAGACTTAACATACTATTCACTTTTTATACGGTGTAGGGTAGGGATGCATGGATGATCCATGATCCGTACGGATTGTGCACACAGACGCGCTTAATCTATTATCTGTGTTTCCAAGTCACGTCCTCTGCTATTGTTTTACTTAGCGTTAAAGTCGCTGCTCGACGTTTGTCCTTGTTTCTGGCTTACTTGTTGAAGATTTATACAAAAGCTTTAATTTTCAGCTGACTAAATATTTTGAGTTTATTACTTGCTGTTGTCCTGAACACGCAGCTTGTTGAGAACAACAGGAATGAAGAAACGAATAGATAAGTTCTGTCATCGTTGTGAAAAGGATGTTTCAAAATCAAAATTTTACCGCCATCGGAACCACTAAACAGTGGTACGTTGCTATACTAGCCCAAAGCCCTTTATTTATTCCATAATTGAGTCTGATTCTGATTGGGTCTTATTCTGTTTTATTCTGTAATTTGAAGTTAGATTCCCCGTTTAGACTGGAGTTTGAAGAGAAACGGAATTTGAATTTGTGTATGTGAAAACATTATAGAGATTGACAATTAAGTTTACTTTGATTATATTATTGATTAATTATAATGCAACCTTGCAACCATTTCTGTGTTCAAGCAGATGGAGAACAGAGATAACATAGATGAAGAATATGCAGAAAGTTTTTTTTGTTCACTCCTCCTGTCCAGCATGCTCAGAAAGTAACAGATGTTGTAAAAACTTATAGACTTGAAATAATGTGATTTGTTTTACGTCAGGTGGCAAGACTACCACACCTCACTGAAGATGACATTGGTGATGACCCTGCAGGAAATAAACAAATAGAGCATTAAAATTATCTATCAAGACAAAACCGACTATTCATCATTTTCCTGCTTTGCTGTGTAAATGTGTTTTTGTGGGTTTTGTGAGTAAGCCCTGGGCTGGCTGCAGCCAGGGGTAGTTGGAGTAGGGGTTAACATTCCACAGCGTTGTTGGGAAATTCTGCAGGCTGCAGCCAGGGGTAGTTGGGTTTTGTAAGACTTTGCAAGATTTGCAAGATTTTGTTTTATATTCTTATGTGGGTTTTGATCTCTTCTCTAGCTAAGAAGACAACCACATGTACATCAGAAGATGAACAGGTTATTAATTTTTATTTTTTCTCGATCATACAGTATCTGGGTACAACCAGGTCCTATTCCCCTTCTTGTTGAAATGATGTTTTGTGGATTTGTGGCCTCCAAGTGAGACGACCGTCTGGACGCCACATTGGGGTGTTATCAGAAGATGAACAGGTACTTTAGTGGAAGCTTTGCACGAAAATTCATGAGTTCAGAAGTTTACTCTTTGCTCACAGTTTCAGACTTGCACAGAAACATTATGCTCTACCGAATTCTGCAAAGTACCTACTTAACATGACATTGTATGGCATTTTTATTTTTTCAATATATGCCTCATGAATCTGAAAACTATTTTGAAGAATCATCTGAAGATAATGAAAGAGAAGACAATTCTGCTGAAAGTGGTCAAGTAAGTTTTGGTTTTCCGAATTCTGAACTTGAATACTTTATGTCCTGCTGTAGATAACTGTGTGATATTGAAAACTTTATCTGGATTTTTTCTTCAAAATTTATAATGACTCCATTGCAGTCAGTTCTGAAGAGGCAAGAAGTTTGGAGTGAGGAAGAGGCGTTGACAGATGAGCCAGACACATAATAATAATAATAATAATTATAATAACAACAACAACAACAACAACAATAATACTAATAATAATAATAATAATAATAATAATAATAATAATAATAATAATAATAATAATAATAATAATAATAATAATATAAATTGAATTTATAATGTGCTTTACATTTTAGGTAAAATCTCAAAGCGCTAAAGAACACCATAGCGGAACTACAAGCGATGAACAAAATGGAGTAATGACTTTCTGTCTTTCCATATTGACTACATGGAAGGCTCTCTTCAGAATCTTAGACCGTGTATTTAAGGCCATCCTCAAACTTTTTAAAAAGCTTTTTTTGTATTTTTAAATAGTACCATATTTAACACTGTTTTACAAAGCATCACAAAAGAGTTTCATGCCACTTCATACATGCTCAGGAAGAATGTGACTTTACAAAATTTGTTGTATGCCCGAAGTGCCATTGTGTTTATACCTTGGATGAAGCAATCATAAAAAATTGTGATGGAAGCATGAAGGTACTGCAAAGAAAGTCAAATAAATGTGGCGATGTTACATATCCTAGACATACACAGAAAAGATTCTGTAGGCGATGTGACACAGTTCTAATGAGATCTGTCATTGGGAAAGAAGGAAAAGAATTTCTTTATCCAAAAAGACAATTCTGTATCACAGTTTGATTAAATCCTTGGGTCAAATGTTTAAGCGGCCTGGCTTTAAAGAGTCCTGTGAAAAGTGGGGACAATGGAATGTTAAGGAGGGACTATATGCTGATGTTTTCGATGGACAGGTGTGGAAGGATTTTTTGAAGTATGAAGGCAAGCCATTCAACCTTGGTCTCATGCTGAATGTTGATTGGTTTCAGCCACTTTTGCGCTACTTTGATCTTGTCAGAATGCATGTAATAGATCCAATGAATAACCTGCTTGAGGGTACACCCAAAAGACTTATTTAAGTATGGAAAGATACTGATGAGATCTCTAAGGAGGGGTTTGTAACAATTCAGGACAGAGTAAACTCACTGAAAGTCCCTAGTACTATTGATTCTCGTATACCATCAAAAATTTAGGCAGCGTTTGAAGGTTTCACTGCAGCACAGTAGAAACTCTGGGTTTGTGTGTATTCCACCTTTGCTTTGAAAGGTGTTTTAGAAGAGGCACACTACAAGTTATGGAAAATCTTTGTTGCAGCAGTCCAGTTGAGGTGCTCCAGGGTCATTCACAATGCCCAGATTGAAGATGCTCATAGATGTCTCAAAATATTTTGCAATTCTTTCGAAAAGCTGTATGGAAAAGACTGGTGCACTATGAACTTACATTTACATTTGCATTTGAAGTCATGCATTAAAGATTTTGGGCCTGTGCATGGGCTCTAGTGTTTTCTTTTGAACGTGAAAATGGTATGTTGGGAGACTAACATTCAAACAACCGTGATACCGAGGTCAATATGATGCGCAAATGGCTCACTGAGTGGCAAGTGGCAGGATAACATACAATTTGCCCAGTTCCTTGGGCTAGCTGGGATCCAGACATAAAAACACTACATGGGCTTCCCAGTAGCACAGTTCTGCGGGCAGACAACTTTCAAGTTTTACATAATCGGATTCATGGGCATATTACTGATGACAACTTTGAATTTGACAATGCTGTTCAAACTTTCCACCGGTTAAATGCAGCACAATGACAGTTTCAGATAATTCTTTTCTTTTTTCAATGTTTAAGGTTATGTATCCAAATGACAGAATGCAGCGAGTGTCCTTAAAGTATTTGTATAGTAATAGATACAGTTTAGCTGGTGATATATTTCCAACAGGTCACTATAGGTCAGGCTCATCATCATTTGTGACAGCGAAGTGGTTGGACATTGACAGGATCACTGGAGATCCCATTATTGACCCGAATGTGGTGATACGTCCAGGACAGATATCAGGTATATGGAAAGTTTTTGTTTGTTTATGGCGCAATAATTGGCAATGGTTGAACATGCAGTGGCAAAAGTTAAGTGGTTTGAAGAGCATGCGGATAAATGGCATTATGGGCAAAACAGCTCCTGCACAGTCTGGGAAACCATGCATGTACCATATTCATATGCCTCTTTTATTTCACTAAAGAGAATCGCAAGACAGTGTGCCCACTGTATTTACAAAGTAACATTTTCTCCAGGAAGGCAGGAAGCCGTTAATATTTTTGTGACAATACCTGCAGCTAAATGTAGAAGAAGAAGAAAGAAAGTGCTACTTTCTGTCACACACCTAGGTGTGCGAAATTTGTTCTCCGCATTTGACCCATCCCTTGGGGGAGCGGTGAGCTGCAGACAAGCCGCATCCGGGAGGCAGTAGCGTTAAGGGTCTTGCCCAAGGACCCCCACTGGGTGATATGAAGTGCTCGCCATTGGTATGGTAATTGCCCCAGTACCATTGTTTGTTCCCCTCTGGGAATTGAAACCTGGTTTGAACCCTGGATTCCTGCGTGGCAACCCTTTACCTTACCAACACACATGAGGATATTATTGTAGATCTCAATCAAACTTGTGCATTTGGGTTGACTTGTAAATACTTTTCACAACTGTAAAACCTTGATTTTTTTTAATCATATTTTTTACAATAAATGCAAATAAAGCAATGTTGTGTGATTGTCATTTCTACATGTGGCTATTTTTATTTTGTGGGGAAGCAGAAGTGCAGAACAAACTCCGTTTAACAGATCATATGTGTAATTTGAATTTGTCAAAAACAATATATGTCTGGAAAAAATATATGTCCTAATGCAGGGTTCAGTTCATTTCCTTTAAAAAAAACAAAAGAAAAAACGTCGGTGTTTTTAAATGTTAAAAAAACATTAAAAAAAAACGTCAGTGGGTTTAACATTTAAAAACGTTGACGTTTTTTCTTTTTTCTTTTTAAAGGAAATGAACTGAAGCAGGGGGGCAAATATCACAAAATACGGCAAATGCGACTAGGGGTTTATGCCATGGGCAATACGGGCAATTGCCCAGGGCGCAAACACAGCCTGCGCTCCACACACCTGAATAATGACCAATTACGGTACTCAGGTCATGCTAATAATTTCATTCTTTATTATTATTCTTTCTCAATATAACTATTGCAGACATTTTTATGACATGTCTGTATTTTCCACATAAAATAATTTTTTACCTCTGCCTGCCGTTTATTTGGTGTCAGTATTTTAAATAAAGACAGCGGGTAACGCAGGCAGTAAAACAGCTGCACTTTTTGAATATTCAGCACTTACAAGAATATGCATCAGAAATGCTTCAACACTTAGATATATATACACTACAGATACTACAGGATTTTTACCTTCTTCAGTATCTTTACTCCAGATATTTCCAGATTTGACTTCAGGTCATATTCTGAACTTGGATATGACCAAAATAAGATACAACCAGTATCTTCTGCCCGGATATCTTCAGATTGCCTGTCTGGATATGCACCAGAAATGGTCCAGATTCTTTAGATATTTAAAAGAGTATCCCCAACAGATATTTATGGATTCTGGATCTTTTCACACAGTGTTTCTTTTCAACACCTCCAAGACTGAAGACATGATACTGGACTGCCAGAAGTCAAAAACCTAATTGTTTTCTGTGTGAAATAAAGAAAAAGTGAAAATAGTCTTCAACCTTGGGGTTCTGCTGAATACGAAGCTGGACTGGTCTTTCAACACAGGCATGCTCTACAGGAAAGGGCAGGGCTGCCTGTTCTTCCTGAGGAGGTATTTTGATGTCTGCAGCAGCATGCTCCACATGTTTTACTTGCCTGTGATGGCATGGATCTTCATATTTGCTGCAGTCTGTTGGGGCAGCAGCCTAAAATAGAAGAACTGCAGGAGACTGGACAGGCTGATAAACAGGGCCGGTTCTGTTCTGGGAGGGGAGCTCACATGAGACTGTGGTGGAGGTGAAGAAGGAAAGTAAGTTCATTTCTGCGAGGAATAACATCATCTACACAACTATCAGGTTTTTTCTTTGACAGGAAATGACAAAGATGCTGCCCAAAGCATTACAAGATTATGTGACACCTTCTGCAGCTTCTATTTACATTTAAACAAAAAAGAGGCTTTTTCAGAATTATTCATATCCTTTGCAAATTATCAGTCTATGACAGTCCAAAGCTCCACATCAGGGCTGCCCAAGATTGCTCCATAAGATCCAAACTGTCTGTTTTCCAGCCCTCCCTGCACTGCTTGCTGCCAGTTACCTGGCTCAGATATGTCCATCCATCCATCCATCCATCCATCCATCCATCCATCCATCCATCAAATTATTTTTTTTTATCTAATTGTGTAACTCAATATTAGATGCTCTTTTTGAATATTAGGCACTTACGAAAGATTGCAAAAAAAATAACGACTTTTTTCTTACACTAATAATTATCTTGAACTAGAAATGTGAATTCTTTTAAACGAGATAGATCTTCCGTAATTATTTTTTCTACTGTTGTTCCTTTACAATTCCGAATAAAACAACTTGCATGTAAAAGAAAAAAAAATATGACAACAAATGAAATCAGTAACTGCTTAATCTTATCAACAGACTGGCAATTAAATGACAACATGAAATTCAGAAGTTGTCAGAAGTTCCAATTAACACCAAAGTGGCCATTCTTACACTTCACTGATATACCCTAACCTTATTATGTTTGCAATAGACTGAATAATCAACACTGTTAGAAAATGAGAGGTGCATCATTTACTGGTTACATTCTAGTGTTGAAAACAGGTTTGACCTGATAGAAAAAACTTATAAGAAAGATTTTTAGGGATATGAAGATAATCTCGTTAGGGAGTCAGCCCAAAAAGGGCCTTAGAAATAGTGAAAAGGACCTCAAAATCACAAGTAAATTATAGTTTGGAAGAAAGCATCTTAGAAGCATAATTAAATAAGCAGTGGTGATAGACCCAGAGTCATTGATAACTCAATTTGTTCCAAAAAACTCACTTTCACTCATAATGTTTAAATAATGCTTTAGAATGGCAAATTTAATCATTCATAAGAAAATTATAACTATAAAAATAAAATGATCCTTTACCAAAAATAAAGTTGCCAGAGGCAGCACCCTGAAACCAGGGTTCGGTTGAGCTATGCAGCTTCATCAGTGACTAATACTAATGGATTATCTTTGCTTTTCCAGACGCCCAAAGCGCCTCCATTGTGTCCATTATTCATTCACTCTTCATTCATACTTGGTGATGGTGGCGTGGCAGCCAGTTCGCGCCTACGGTCCCTGTGATCATCACCGGGATCATTC
The DNA here is from genome assembly GCA_037389245.1 of Oryzias sinensis. Taxonomy (NCBI): domain Eukaryota; kingdom Metazoa; phylum Chordata; class Actinopteri; order Beloniformes; family Adrianichthyidae; genus Oryzias; species Oryzias sinensis. The sequence continues at coordinate 19,738,529 of CM074490.1, forward strand.
ATGCCCATTCATGCTGGTAGGCAGTAGCATTAAGGGTCTTGCCCAGGGGCATCCACTGGGTGATGTTAATTGCTATATGGTAACTGCCCCCAGTACCATTGTTTTTACTCCCCTCCAGCAATCAAACCCTGAATTTCTGCGCGGCAGCCTTCTACCTTACCAACCGAGCTGCCGGTTAAATTCAGTTTAATGCAAAGAAAAAAAAGTTTTTGGAAGAAAAAAGTTTTTTTACCCTCTATTTGGGATATTTATTATAAATAAACGGTTAAACAAGAAAAAAAGCTCACAAGAACTCAAAACAGTCATTCTCACTAAATGACTGTTAGTGAATGACTGTTTAACCACCTCACAGTGGTTAAAAATAAACACTACATTCCTTCTTGCTCACACACAAATCACATTTAAAATTTAGCACGTAAATAAATCTCTCAGCGCTTTTGAATGTCTGGTTTAATACTGTATGCTGTTGTTCACCGTTCAGCTCATCCCATTAGGGGTCGCCACAGTGAAACAGCTTTCCTGATTTTATGTTGGATGCCCTTCCTGATGCATAAATCTATCAGTTTAACTATATGGGCTTCCACAATGCTGGTCCATTATCAATTTGAATAAACAATGCTGAGAAATTCCACACAAAGCAGGGTTGCTTTATTTATTTATTTTTCCAAATAAAGTTACATGAAACTAGACAACATCTTTTTTATAGTTTTTGTTATTTTTTGCTTCTTATCAGAAAAATGTGTGGTTATTTTTTTCCCTACTGGATATAAATTATGGCCTGTTGGAGTCTGCTTTCATGCTTTCATCATCTGCTACTTTATTTGCTTCTAGTTTGCAATTCATTGTGCTCTTTCTGCCACCACAGAAAGCCATAATACATTTGCTCTCATTGGTATTTGGATTTGTAGAATTATTCATGGAAGAATATGCACAAAGACACAGGCTTAAAACGTTATCTCGCATTTCCTATATTAAAATTTGAATTTATTCACTTAAATTTTCAGATATTTGTTCTTCCAATTCCATGTCATTTCTGCTATTCTAATGCTATTTTTTACATTTGGATATTGCTGTATGTCTTTGTCCAAATTTTTCCCTCATGTTTCTTTTTTTAAATTTGCTTAAATAAATAGTGGTAACTTCTGTTTTTACAACCATTATTAATTTGTGACTGTTTTTTAGTTTTTTTCTCTCACAAGAAACCTTCTCCATGTGGACATTTATGTAAATTGGAAATGTTCAAAACAGGTCTGATATCTAAACATGAGCTACAGAAAAACCAACCTGCCTCCCAGCTCGGGCAGGACCTGCATTTTTCTAAATGTCAAACGACAGCAAGATATCATAGCCTTTCTAAAATGTTTGCAGTTCTCAAAAGTATGGAGTCCTATACTGTTCATAATTAAATAAATAAATATTTAATTAAATAAATAAATATGGCCTCATGAAAATACACAATCAACCAATAAATCTCTCATAAATATATAAAAAGATCATGAAATTGTGAAAAACCTGCATACTGATTTTATATAAGCCATTATATTATTCAATATATTTCATTTTGCTTTAAAAACCTGTTCATTATTTTAAAACAGCATTTTAAAATATTCATTTTTAATCATGTGGAATATTATTATAATTCTGTCTTTTTTCAGAAGCTCGTATTTCAAAATCAATATTTTCCAAAGTAGCTTTGTTTTTATTTCATGTTGCTGTTTTTCACAATGGCTTATTTATTTCATGAAGAGCTTTTTCAGGAGAACGGGTCTATCTGTCAATCAGTGAAAGTGGGCGGGGTCCAAACGCTCGTTGGCTTATCCATGGAAATCGATTCATATATTCCTCAATACCCGCTCTGTAATTTAAGACGTTTGACTGCGCTGAGCTGAAGCCGAGACTCTCTGGGATGATCTCATGAACTCAAACATGGAAACCTTGTTACCATGTGAAGCTATTCAAAATAAATAAACCTGATCTTTTAACACTCTATGTACATTGTGCATCCATGCATTTTTACTGAAATAAGCGCAGGCAACCATTCCATGTGGCTCTCAGGCTTAAAACATTAGCTGGTAGCCCATCCCACACGCGGCATGTTGGGTTCATGGAACTCCAGTTCATAGAAGTTTTGTGGAACTCCAACCACCCAGCCTAACTTAGACCACTACTAGATGTTAATGAGAAGATGAAAATTGCCGAACCGACCACAAAACCACCTGAATTATGCACACTCGCCCAAAGCCACTTTTATCCGCAAATTTAGAACAAAATATGCCCAATTTCGTGTAACACTGTGGATGTGTTGAGGTGCATACTCCCCCTAGTGTTGAGGAGTGTGCATTGCGCCGTCGCGTTTGGTGAAGCATCTTCGATCGATGTAGTTAGGGTGCTGCTGCTCATGTCTGAGTAAAGGAGTAGCCAATCAAAAAAGTGTCCCCGCCTTGTCTAGTTTGATTGACAGATAGACTAATTCTCCTGAAAAAGCTCTTCATGAAATAAATACGCCATTGTGAAAAACAGCAACATGAAATAAAAACAAAGCTACTTTGGAAAATATTGATTTTGAAATCCAAGGTTCTGAAAAAAGACGTAAAATTATAATAATATTCCACATGATTAAAAATGAATATTTTAAAATGCTGTTTTAAAATAATGAACAGGTTTTTAAAGCAAAATGAAATATATTGAATAATATAATGGCTAATTTAAAATCAGTGTGCAGGTTTTTCACAATTTCATGATCTTTTTATATATTTATAAGAAATTTATTGGTTAATTGTGTATTTGCATGAGTTCATATTTATTTATTTAATTAAATATTTATTTATTTGATTATGAACAGTATAGGACTCCATACAAAAGAGTCCATGCTATTATTAGTCTGTAAGACCAAAATTCTGTGTGCCAACAGTTAACCTGTGGCTCTAAAACAGTATTTTCTTCATTTATTCATTTATGTATTTGTTTATTTAATGTTATGGCACTCTCATTATTTATAAAGTTAAATCCTAAAAAAACATTTTTAAAAATTGAGACAGTGAATGCAAAAATGTACAAATTTCAGTTCATTCTTTGTGGTTTTTGAAGGGCGTCATAATTTAAGAAAACATTTAACATGGATAATAATGCACAGATTTGAATGAAAAGAGAAGCATTTTTTTAGGTGAATAGAGTGCTTGTGTGTGTTGGTATGGAGCACTTAGTGTTTTAAAGACCTGTGACTACTGCGATGTGATGCATGTGTAGCTCCTTTTGAAAGGAAAATGCCGCTGCATTAAACAAATAACATGGGTACCAACGGAAAAGAGGAGGAGTACACACTGTTGTATGGGATTAATGGCAATGCTGTGAGGAAGGAGGGAGGGGAGATGGGATACTCCACGGAGGCTGTGGCAGAGGTGGTGGGTGGGGGAGGCTGGGGGAGACCACTGTGGCAGGGGGAGCAGAGGAGGAAAGACAGGGAGGGAGGGATGCTGGTGAAGCCACGGGTATTCATGAGAGCGGCAAGTGTTTTTTTCTTCGCGCTTTGGTGATGCACTTTAATGTCTGCAGACAGACAGAGGGAGCGGGACAGACAAAAGGTGAAGCCCAGCCCATCTTACCGCTGATCTTCAGACGATCAAGGTGAGTGTGTGTGTTTTTTTTTTTCATTCTGGCATTTAGCAGTGGGTGTGTTTGTTTATGTGTGTTTCTGTTTCTGACATGAATCTCGTGCCAGTCACACACTGCATGACAGGAAAGCAGTCCTCATGGATGCATGCTTGCGTGCTTCTTTCTTTCCATACATTTTCATTTGTGGGTTTTACAACAGACCAGCAGGTTGGTAGCTGAGCTGCATGCTGATGAATTGATGCTTGTTTTTTTTTAAGCTACTCTATCTGTTAAGAAGATGGGACTGGTGGCAGCCAGTTGTGCGTATGGCTTAAATTTACTCGATGTCTGTGTATATATGTCACTGTGTCACCATCTGTTTTATTTATTTTCATTATTTCTCCATGCAGATCTGGTTTTTGTGCTGAGCTTGTACTCTCACTGGAGGTCTGTAAATCTGTGACCCTGGTGAGAGTCACCACCATGGCTACCCGTCTATACCAGCTCAGTCGGAAACCCTCTGATATGCTGAATCTTTACAGACCAATGGAATTAGGTCAACTGAGACTGCTCAGAGTAATTATATAACATCAGGGAGCTTTGCTGGTGCAGTATCTGCTCAGGATTGGCCACGCTGAAGGTACGGCTCCTTCAAGGCCACAGCAGACCAAAATATTTTGTTTGAGCTGCCATGTTTTTACTAATTGATGAGATGAACTCATACACTGTGAATTTAGTCGAGAAACTAAATTATAAATATTTTCTTCATGAACATTTCCCCTTTTTTTCTGAGTTGCCATTCCTTTCCGAGGTAAAAAAGGGATTTTTATCTTTTTTTTCATTTCACTGAATGATCGCATATCAATCAATTGTGACACAAAAAAAGGAAGAAAAAAAATTGGAAAACAGCTTTTTTCTAACATTTTCTTTTTTTCTTTCTAGGAAGATGCAAACCAGGATGAATACAGTCAAACTGAATTGGGTCTTTAAATACTGAGGATTCCCAGATGAGGCAGCCACATGAACAAAGACTTATTAAACAGCATTTGGATCCAAGTGACCGACCAGATTGTGGAACACCTACCTGAGAAAGGAAACAAGAAGGAAATATTTAAGGAAAATCAATTGTAACTCACAAGTGTTGGGATTTTTCCGTTTTGTGGAATAACTGGAAAATTCTTATGCAAACAGTTCTCTCAGATGGATGGATAAATATTTTGGAGTTCCAGGAAAGATGCCCTTTCGTTGTGAACTCTGAGAGGGGCTACCCACAAGCTCCAGCCAAAGAACAACAGCACCACTTGATCTTTTCTTTTAAACGTGTACTTCCTTAACCTTTGGCTTTTAGAAAATAAAACATCAACAGCCGCAGCCCAAACCTGGAGCTACTAGAGGATGTGTAAATGCCCTTTTTTACTTTCACCGCAAGTGATACCTGATTTACTCATTTCAAGATTGAGGTTTGGAAATTGAGCGGAGGAGCTGTAGCTGACTCAGCACCGATGGGGGCCCCCTGTGACCTGGTCTGACCCCAGTTTGAGCTTGCTGTGACCATTGACCTCTCCGGTCCTGGCTCTCCACCTGCTCTGCTGCCTGGGTTCTGGAACGCTCCGCCCTGGGGCCCAGAACGAGCCAATCAGTATGAAGAAGAGCCGCAGCGTGCTGTCGGTGACAGGAGAAGAGGTGAGACAGAGAGATCAACAGTAAGGACAAATTAACCGTCTTTATAGTGGGGGCTGTGAGACTGCATGCTCGGGCAAATTTTTTGGCTGGACTGTGTGTGTATTCATGTACAATACAAAACATCCAAGCTCTAGTTGTTCTTAATTGATTTAGCTTTTGTCCAAATGGACATTTTACATTCTCCAGCCCTCATTCCTAGAGCCTGATTTGCTCTGTCACACTGTTCTGTAAGCGAGTTCCCAAACATGCACCATGCGTAAATGAGCGGAAAGGGCGTAAAAACCACATGGTACCTAATATTCCTGCAATGATTGTGCTAAGCAGCTGCCCATACGCTCGTGGACATGCGTGTGAATGTAAGCATCTGTCCACATCTAGGTCTGGACAACATCAAACGCAGCGAGGAAGCAACACGGCGCTGTTGCTTAGCAACTGCTACCATTCCCCCCAGTGTATTGTTGCTACGGTGCTGCAGTGCAGATCCGCCTCCATAAGCTCAGCCTGTAGAGGCCCATACTCGGGGAGACACTAACACGTAGCCTGACACATGCACAGTCCCACATGCACACAAACACACATTCATTATTTAGTCACCCAATTTCTGTGGGAGTTTCTTCAGTTTTAGGCACTAGAATACATCAGGACATCTCAGAATAAATGTGCCATCATACAGTAGCTCTTGTGATGACAAATACTCTTATTACTTAATCCTATTGTTTATTCTATAATATTATATTATATAATTAACAGTGTTTTAACAATATTTATTTCAATTATCTTTTTCGTTGTGTATTCTTTTCTACTGTTGTGCAGGACAATGACATAAATGTAACAGATACTGTGGAGAAGGCGGAGTCATCACGCTACAGCCGATCTTACACGTCGGGGGCCACGCTGGGGGCTGAGCTGCGCAGAGGGAGAAGCAGGAGACTCTCTCCTAGTCTTCAGGTACTGGAATAAAACACTAGCATCTTTTTCTATTCAGGGTTTCAGGGCACAAAGGAAAGCTGTGGGCCTCTGCAAAAGAAAGGATTTTCTTTCAGATGTTTGAAACCTGTCACTTAGACATACAGCATTTATGGTGATCTTAAAGGCCAAGTTAGGCATGCTCTGAGCAAGTTATTCGATGATTTCTTCAACAAAAAAAACTAAAACATGGTTTTATCTGTTCAGCACACCCTCCCATTCTTTCTTTTTTTTTAAGGAAATATTAGGTGAAATTAGGTGATTGCGATTAAGGCTTTAAAATTTTCAACCTATAAGAACCCCAGACCCATTTTTCTAAAAAAAAGAAAGAAAAGAAAAAAAAAAAAATGATGTTGAATGTTACACTGACCAAGTGGAGCAAAGAACACTTTTCTGATGTTTTATTTTTTGTTACAATAACATCACATGGGCTAAAATTCTAAAGGCCCTTTGATGCTCAAGGAATTACTTGAATGATGATGAGGAAAAAATCCCAGTTCTAGTTTTCTCATTCACATCAAAATACATCAAAAGAATGCCAAGAGTGTGCAAAGCAGTAATCAAAGAAAAGGTGATTACTTTGAAGAACCTATATGACATATTTTCAGTTGTTTCACACTTTTTTGTGTGTTTTGTGTGAAGGTTTTGATGCTTTCAATGTGAATCTACAATTTTCATAGTCATGAAAATAAAGAAAACTCTTTAAATGAGAAGGTGTGTCCAAACTTTTGGTCTGTGCTTTTTTGCTTCTTTCCTTTTCTAGATATTTTGCATGCATTGAAATTGTGATACAACCTGTAAGATATTTGTACATTTAAAAAGACAGGGTGAGCTTTTGCTGAAAAAAATAGTGAGTAGTGAATATTGTTTTTAATATGTTGTGATTTTATTGTGTTTTCTTTTGAATCTGTACATGGTCCTTGGGTGTTCTGAAAGGCGCTTTTGTGTATTATTATTTATTTTTGAATTAGTTTCCAGTTTTTTCCTAAAATAAAAGTGAAGGGATGTAATCAAGTACGTATAAAGGTAGAAAAGCGTCAGTTGTTTTTTTATGCTAAAAAATGGGGCGGCCATGGTGCAGCGGTAGGGCGGTTGACCCATGATCGTAAGATTGCAGGTTCGATTCCCGCCTTGCACGCCCATGTGTCGAAGTGTGCTTGGGTAAGACACTAAACCCCACATTGCCTCTGGTGGGAGGTTGGCGCCAGTGTTCGGCAGCGGAGCCGCCATCAGTGTGTGTGTGCATGGGTGAATGGGACTGTGACTGTAAAGCGCTTTGGGCCTTCGTAAGAAGGTAGAAAGCACTATATAAGTATATGCTATAAGTATATGCCATTTACCATTTAAAATGTATCTTGTTTCTTCAGGTACCCTGCTGGCTCCGCCCACGAGATCGAACTCGTTCTCCAGACGTCCTGAGCAATACATCCCGTCCCACAACTCTCCCCCTACGAATTCCACCACGCATCTCCATCACACAAGCAGACGCTGACAGGTCTGCACACACTTTCTTTTTCTTCTCAAACCACTGACCTTGCAGTTGTTGCCTTACAAGAGATTTGCTCTCCCCTTCCTTTAGTTACGAAGCAGAAAATGGCGTCTCCTCAGGTCACACCCCTCTGGGTTCCCAAAGCCCAAGCCTCACCTTGCACACCTCCTTCACTCAGGGTCAGAGAAGAGAGTCGTTCCTGTACCGATCTGACTCAGACTATGACATGTCACCAAAGACAGTCTCTCGTAATTCTTCCCTTGCCAGTGAAGGGTAAGACTCAGATAGAGCTGCAGATATTATGTACAGAAACCTGTTCTCATTTTTGCAACTCTGATCTTCTGTCATTAGGCACACAGCAGAGGACTTCATTGTCACACCTTTTGCTCAAGTGAGAGACAATAATTCACTTTATCTTATTGATACAGTATATGTTTTATGTTGCTTTCATTTCTCTGACGCAATTATATTTTCACTGCCTTGCTTTCACCACTGTAACATTTAAATGTTGTGTAACTGTTGTTTTTCAATAGGACACTTTATAAAATAACTTGAGTTCATTCTCTTCTTGGATGACAAACACCTTTGTCTAGTTTCCTGTTAAGCATTTTCATTTGTTTATCACGTGGATATTTAGGTTTTGGCCAGTCTGCGATCAGTACGGAGCAACTTCACCATTCTCGCCAACGTCGCCACACCAACCATCAAGTCAGTGGAAACAAATTGTTATTGAATGTCACAGAATTCAAATCTCATTAACTCAACAGTGAATAATGCTAAACAAATTCTGCCAAAGTGCATTGGCATTTGACGAATGGTGCTTCTGCTCAACAACAACGGAAGACACATTTGTGTCAACACTGACATCAGTGTAAAACTGACCGTTAATGCACCTAGGCTAGACTTCCAGCATAATTAGTCTTTTCATTATTCTTCCCCTTTAACTTTGTCACACAGTGCATGGATAAAGGCTCACTTAAAAATTATGAAGTTTAGATGTTTAGCATAGAAATTAAAAAAAATGAACTTTTTGTGCCTTCATTTTTGAACTTCTTTTAAAATATAAAGAATTTATTTTACTTCTATATCGTTTATACGTAAAACATTTTTTTTGACTAAATAAGCTTTAGCAGCAAATAACTATGTAAAAAGCTAAAACAAAAACTAAAATAACAGCTCCTCAAGCAGCACCCGATTTAGAAACAACAAGCGTAAATCTTTCTTCATCTAGATTTAATTTGAAATTTGGCCCAAATCTTTTGTCTTAAATTACTAACTACTTCATTTTCAGGAGATCTCCACTTGGTGGAATGTGCGTCAGTCCCAGGCCAACATTGTCAGACCAGCAGTACCATCAGCTGGCACTGGACACTCTGGAAGAGCTGGACTGGTGCTTGGACCAGCTGGAGACCATTCAGACTCATCGCTCAGTTAGTGAAATGGCCTCCAACAAGGTATTAAAGAAGGTTTCAGTCAGCAAACAGATAACTGATTATAATCACTATTGTTGATCTGATTTCAAAAAAGCAATTCTCAGTTACAATACTGCACCTTTGCTTGATTTTTCCTCATAGTTTAAGAGGATGCTGAACAGAGAACTGTCTCATCTGTCTGAGATGAGCCGCTCGGGGAACCAGGTGTCTGAGTACATCTCCAGCACCTTTATGGGTGAGTGAATATACAAACCGATTCCAGTCAACATCACACGTACGACCTTTGATAAAAAATAAAGCTGCAACACCTGCGTGTTTGTTCCTCCATCTGTAGACAAGCAGAACGAGGTGGAAATCCCTTCTCCAACCCTCAAAGACAAATCTATGAGTCACATAAGTGGAGTAAGGAAACTGTCTCACAGCTCCAGCCTCTCCAGCGCTTCAATGCCTCGCTTTGGCGTCAACACAGACCACGAGGACGAGCTTGCAAAGGTGCTATTTTGTGTCTGGGTCACCCTGACTCTGTGGGATTCTAACTGAGGGGGAAAATCTCACACAAACTAGTCAGTCAAGCTTTCATCTTTTTGGATAACCTCCATAGAAACACATTTTTATCCCAATTATTGTTGTTTTTTTCATCTTGAAATATTGTTTTACTTGTATAGAAAAAGTATTTTTTAGAGACTTTAACCAGTGATAATACCCAAACAGGCTAAAATTTGCTGAGTGGCTTTAGTGACCCTTCTCATGATTGCTGAAAATGCAGGACAGCCTCACAGAACCACAGACTATCAGTATTCAAAGTGGAACCTGGTTTAACTCTCAGAAATAAATTGTGCATTTTCATTTTTTTTTTGCCGTGACTTGAGTTTTTGGCTGCTTAATGATCCAGTGGTTCACCAACTTTTTGTCGTCATTAACGTATGAAAAACTATTTAATTATTTTAATTTTCTGTCATACCAGTCAAGGTCAGTGAGGTTGCAAGTCGGTATAGGTACTCACTAATTAATATGAGTTGGGCGGGTCATTCCACCAATGTGAGGTCACAGAACGGTGATCTTTTGCTGAGCACCGCAGGGACCACCCACTCCTTTTTATCGGTAGAATGCAGTGAGCAGGAGGGGTACAGACCTGGATGAGTAAGTTTAGAGGGAAAGGTGTTCAGTTGACTTCTCTGAAAGAGGAATGTCAAACGTGTTCATCATTTTAGACAACCTTCAGAAGTCGATTCGTTCACGCTGTTAGAATTACACTGACCAAAAGTATACACGCAACACTTTTTTTATTGCTCCCATTTTTTATGGTATGAACTCAAAGATGTGAAACATTTTCCACATGCGTTTATATTTTTGGTCAGTGCACATTGCACTAAAACTAAGAGTTAACAATCATCTGCACAAGGAAAAAGTTTTGTTTAGTAGTGCAACAATTTTTGGGATCATGCAAAAAATAAAAAAGTGATTGTTGAGAATGACAAGAGTTTGTAAGTTTGGGCAAATGGTTCAGTAAGATAAACCACCTATTTTAAATGACCTAAGTATAAAAGTGTTGTTCATAAAACTTTAAACTTTAATCCTGGACAGTGTGGCTATATCTTCATGAAGTACAACTGAGTTTCGGTTCAACATCTTAGGTCACATCAAAGCGTAATTTCAAACCTTTTTGTGTATATAATACACTGTGGATGGTGTTCTCTGTTGTGGTGTGGATTGTGGAATATTCAGCTCTGCCATTCTCTCTGTATTAAAATATGATGTATTGTATATATTGACAATGAAGGTACCTTCATTTAGGCTCACAGAACTTTAAAGTCATTCAACCATTCCAACACAAATGTATGCACCGCAGCCAGGGGTCAGCACTAGACTGGACTGCGATCTGGGGCAGGAAAAACAGGGTACTTAGCTATGGAGGCGTGTCCTGGTCATTGACTATATATTAGAACAGGACTGAAAGCCCCCCTCCCCCTTCGTGTTTCAAACAGGAAGTCCCCACTGGCACCTAGAAGCCAAAATCCCTATTGAGAAATAAAGATAGATAGATAGATAGATAGATAGATAGATAGATAGATAGATAGATAGATAGATAGATAGATAGATAGATAGATAGATAGATAGATAGATAGATAGAGTACTTTATTAATCCCGAGAAATTTAAAGTAGTTGAGTAATAAATAGTCATAAAATCATAAAATAGTCACACCCACTAAAAACCGAGTAAAAGTAATAAAAATATAAGAGCAATAAAAACAAAATAAAAGTAAGTAAAAGTAAAGCATAAAAGTGGTAAAAAGTAGATGCCCGTTTAGTGACTCCTCCTCATGCCCCCTCCCCTCCCAGCAGCATTGAACATTCTAATTGCACTCGGTGCAAAGGACTTCCTAAGTCTTTCTGTGGAGCATGGCAGAGAGCGAAGGCGGTCGCTGAATGCGCTCCTCTGGTCACTAAAGAGTCCATGTAGGGGATGCCCAGTGTTCTTCATGATGCTGTCCAAACTGGATCCTCCGTTCTGCCACCACCTCCACTGTCTCCAGGCTCCGCCCCACCACACAGCCTGCCCTCTTGATCAGACGATTCAGTTTTTTTATGTCCTGTTTTAAGTGCATAGGACAGGGCACTTAAAACAATAGATTGATAAAACATCAAAAGGAGATCTGAGCAGACATTAAAAGAGGCGAGTCTTTTTAAACAGCTGTTACTCAGTTTTTCTGTTTGAAGAAATAAACAGAATAACTTTGCTACCTTCTTGCTTTGCTACCTTTGTTTTTGCCAATCCTAATACTTTATCATAAATGTTTTTGGTGTAAGTTAAATTAAATTTTAAATGTTGTGCTTTCCTATGGGGTCAAGATGATCATTGATGTGTTATCCCTACATTGACAAAGGTGGATAAAGGTGGAAAAATTTCATGTAATCCATGGAAACCAGTGAAGATCACAAATCATTGAAGAAAAAAGTTTAGTGCACTGTCTAGTGGGTCTAGATGACCCAACTCCCAATGTCAAAGTGCCTAGGATAGCACCAGGTTTAAACTGACTGATCAGATGCCTCAATAAAGGCTGCTGGCCCCACATCAAACATTTAAAACGTTTGACTAACAGGCTCACCCAAGCCAACTTTCAATTAGGTAGGGGTGTGAGCATCTAACTAGCTGATGAGTAATGCTGACCTTATTGGTGAGAGTGGTTGCCAAAAAATAGTAGGCTCAGACTAATTCTGACCCAATGGCTACTTAATGACATCATCTGGCTCCAACATGGCGGCTGCATGAAAGAAATGCAGACCTAATTAAAAGAATTGACTTAATTCAATATGGGTGATGTCACACTCAGTTGTCATACACAGTCAGTGGTCCAGCATTGATTGGTTTGGTCAGATTAGTTTTGGAAAATTGCTTTGAACAGTCAATAATTTTTAATAAATAGACAGACAGAAAACTCAAGTAAATGCAGACCCACACACAGACAAACACATAACAATGATATTATCAGCTCCTTTTCTGAAATACAGAAGAATTGTTTTACTGGTTTTCCATTTTTGACTTAGTGATTTTAAAACTCATTGTTAATTGGCATAGCAATGATTTGGTACTTAAGACCCTTTTAGCTTGTATGATATTGATAAGCACTTTTGTAACTTTTGAGTTGACATAGGGCTGCACGTTATGAGGAAAACTCGCGATTTGCGATTTTAGTGATAAATACTGCGATGAAGATATAAATCAACAAAACACATAATTTCCATTTAAGTGCAACACTTTAATGTAAATAAGAGTCCACATAACTTAAATTATGCTCAAAATGACCCTCGTCTACATGGGAGGCAAGCATCTAACATAAAAGGGCTCCATCCAATTGGTCAACAATGTGAAGGCGTCCATCTAATTGTTCAAATGCATAAAAGGATTTTTTCGATTCGTTAAACAATTTAAGCTGCCATAAGATTGTTTTAGCACATTTAAAGGTACCATTTATTGCAAATTTTCGCCATATTTTGCGATATGCATATTGCACAGCTTGATAATTTGATAACGATAAATTTGGGATTTGTTTGCAGGCCTAGGTTGACATTTTCTCACTATCTAACCTAAAAGTTTTATGCTGTACATTTCTGCTGTTTAACTAGGAGCTGGAGGATCTGGACAAGTGGAGCTTTAATGTATTCAAAGTAGCAGAGTATTCCAACAACAGACCTCTCAGTTGCATCATGTACGCCATCTTCCAGGTAAAACCGGGCTGAACGTGTAGGACCCCTCTCATCTGAACATGTTGATCTTGTGTACGTGATGTTCTCTCATTTCGGAAGCTCAGCCTGTTCTCTTCCCTCCTCAGGAGCGTGAGTTGTTGAAGACGTTTCGTATCCCAGTCGACACTTTTGTCACGTATGTCATGACCCTTGAGGACCATTACCATGGAAACGTAGCGTACCACAACAGTCTCCATGCTGCAGATGTCACCCAATCAACACATGTTCTCCTCTCAACACCTGCTCTGAATGTATGTTCACATACACACTCACAGACAGATAATGATGCAGGCCATATGGTCAGCTCTGTGACTTCCACTCAAAGCACATTTGATTAGATGCCTGATGTCTCCTTTTCTTAGGTTGGAAGCCTTAAAGCTACAACATGTATTCAAGAAACGTAAACCTGTTTTCATTACATTTTTAAAAAAACATACCCAAGTAGACATTTCATTTACTTAAAAAAGGTTTTCCTGATTACATAATGTGGTCACCAGGCCCAGTTAAATGTATTATGTTGTCTCTTATTTAAATCACAAGGTCTGATCAAGTTTCACAAATGTTTAAAGTAACCAAATACTAAAATGAAAAGGGATTTGTTTTTTGCTAAATGTTGCTTTCTAACATACTTTCTGGTAAAGCAGACAAAAATTGGGTCTCAAATACACAAATTGCTTCATAAAAATGCTATAAGTTCATTGTCATTAATCGTCTCCAGTCCAGTGTCTCTTATTCCAGACAAATTGCATAACGCAAAACCTAAAAAATGGATTTATGTCTTTAAAACATGTCAAACAATTTAGCAAAAAAGCCATAATGGTCTCGATTATCACCTGCAACCTGGTCCTGAAGGAGCGGAAGAACATGGATGGATGGATTAATATAATTAAATGATTCAGTGAAGCACAGACTGGAGGTCTTGTATACTCAGTTCTTGTGGGCTGTTCTTGGTCTGCGTCAGTATCTGTCTAAAATGGTTTAGGCAGGGCCAGTAGTGAACTGACTGCAGTTTCATCCCTGTTAAAACTCTATGATGCATGTTTTCACTGAAATTTGGTCTGTGTGTCTCCTTCCAGAGACACACAGAGATAATGTAGTGGATCTTCGTCTGCTTAATACTACAATTCTATCTAAGAATAATATAACTTCTTGAAGTTTGCAGTGTGTGCTAAAGCCATTATGATCCCTGATTACCACAAAAAGCAACACCAATGGTTGCTTGTGCAACACAACTAGATAAAAAGTGGTTTAATAACTCAAATACTCTTATACATGACACAGCCGACTGGGTTCATCTTAACTGGGAAACCAGTTACAAGGAGGAATAGTGAAAAGAAGGCGAGCTGACAGAGGCAGTGTGATGGTTTGGGCAGTGTTCTTCTGTGGTCCTCTTTGATTATTTACAGCCCTTCACGGGCAGCTTTCCCTCTTGGCTGTGGCCTCTGTCAGAATGATAAAGTTCTGTACTCCATTTAACACACTTCAGGAAGGAATTAGGTAGTAAAGAAAAAATGTAAGGAGTACCTTTGGTCATTTTTCTAGATCTCAATGCGATCAAGCGAGTTCGGGATGAGTTGGACAAACAAATTCATTGACGCCCCACCTTTAAGCAGACAGACGTCTAATGATCAGGTGCCCGAATCTCCTGGCTTAAAGGAAAAACACAAAAGAGTCTCTTGTTATAAACATTAATATTAACACATTTTGGTTTAAAAGCTTTTTAGATCAAGTATATTACAATAAAACAAGCAATTATACTAACAGATGTACATTTGTCAATCAACTTCTTCACCAGTTGTCTCCTGTTGATCTTTTCAGGCAGCCTTCACTGATCTTGAGATCCTTGCGGCTCTGTTTGCTGCAGCCATCCATGATGTAGACCACCCTGGAGTCTCCAACCAGTTCCTTATCAACACTAGTGAGTGTGCACAGATGAATGTATGGTCTGTTCCATGCCTTATCATTTCCTGTGCTCACACCTTTGACTCTGTGCTCAGACTCAGAGCTGGCCTTGATGTACAACGATGAGTCTGTTCTGGAGAACCATCATCTTGCTGTGGGTTTCAAGTTGCTGCATCAGGAGAACTGTGACATTTTCCAGAACCTCACCAAGCGCCAGCGTCAGAGCCTTCGCAAGCTGGTCATTGAAATGGTCAGGACCTTAATGTTTCTAATTTTAAATGTTTCTAATTTTTATTTTGTTTGAATCACTACCAACACACAACCAACATGTATGACCTGAATACAAAAGGCAGAACTATGTTTAGAACTATGCTTCAAAGTGGTTACTCTTAAATTTGAACTATAATTCTAACTGAATCCACTTTTAAATACAACCTTTCACCCAGCTCAACATTTGAAGTTACACATTACCTGAGAAATCTGAACTGTTGTAGAGTGCTCAACCCTTGTGCTATCCTAGGCACTTTGACATTGGGAGTTGGGTCATCTAGACCCCACAAGACAGTGTGCTGAACTTTTTTCTTCAATGATTTGTGATCTTCATGGGTTTCCATGGATTACATGAAATCCTCTTTGACTTTATCCACCTTTGTCATGGTAGGGATAACACGTCAATGGCCATCTTGACCCCATTGGATCAAGATTACAGGAAAACCTATCACAATTCAAAAACAACAAATGTTCATTTTGTTTCATTCTGACTTTGCCATCCTAAATCCGTTGTTTTGCAGTAAAACTGCTAACAGTCTCCTTCCAAAGAAAGTCCCTATATCAAATCCCACATACATTTCGTAATGTGTGGATAAAGTCACTTGTCACCATACACAAAGTCTCTGTAAGAGGTCTTGTTTGTTAAAAAAAAGACTTGCTGATTTTGTTTTTGACCTTTTCGGTCCTGTCATTGTTGATTTTCAGACAAACTGTGGAGACGCATTCTAGCCCTTGACTGAGTCTAAAAGAGTTAGAAGAAAAAGAAAGAATGGTAAAGTGTGTGTCTGCCTGCCTGCAGGTATTAGCCACAGACATGTCCAAACACATGACTCTACTGGCTGACCTAAAGACCATGGTAGAGACCAAGAAGGTGACAAGCTCTGGTGTTTTGCTGCTGGATCACTATACTGAAAGAATACAGGTATATTTCCTTGACTTATAAAGTCCTCAGAAGTTACTATTTTCATCTCATCTAAGAAAAGCCGAGCATAAAAATTTTTTGTTTTTTTTCAAGCTTCTAAAAAACATGGTGCACTGTGCAGACCTGAGCAACCCCACCAAGCCTTTACCATTGTACAGACAGTGGACAGAGAGGATCATGGAGGAGTTCTTTCGACAAGGGGACAAAGAGCGAGAGAGAGGGATGGAGATCAGTGCCATGTGTGACAAACACACAGCATCTGTTGAGAAAAGTCAGGTAATCCTCCACATCTTCATGGGTCACCATACCCAGGCTAAGGATGCACCTTAAAGCTGCTGGTGAGTCAAGTGTAAGCAGGTCTTGCTGCTGGGAAAGAAATTATAGCTTCAGCAAAGTCCAAAGTCATGCTTCAGTTTGGCTTGCCTATAAATTATTGCTGAGTCATGATACAATTGTAGTTCACTGCACTAATTATAGATTTTAATTACAGACAGAACAAAGCAAAACAAAACAGACTTACTCTATTGTTATGTTTTGTCTTTAGCTGGCTTGTCATTGGGGGTTAAAAACTCCTCAGAATTTGTTTTGAACTTGATATAACTTTAAAACAGCTTTGCACGCATTTTATATTATAATTTCAACAGTTTCAAGAGTTATATATAACTGTCGAAACATTTTGAAAATTTTTGGATTTGAAAAATGTGTGGTTTGTAAATGTTCTAAACATAAAGCCTCTCATGAAAAATATTAAAGTTTTGTTTGTGATCAGTAACAATTTAGTTTCATGGGTGGCCACTTGCTCACTGAGTTGTTAATTTTCTGCAACAGAATACTCCAAAAATATTAATGACACCTGTGACTATTTAACTCTCTTAGACAAGTCTTCAAATGTTGAACTTCACAACAAAAAAAGGAATGTTGAATTCCCAAATGCTGAAGTGCTTGTAATAAAACTACAAACATAGTAGTGTGTACATTTAGGCCGCATGGTCGTATGGTGGTTAGCGCGCTCTCGACTCACAGCGAGTTGGTCCTCGCTCCATTATGTGTGGAGTTTGCGTGTTCTCCTTGTACATGTGTGGGTTTTCTCCGGTCACTCCACCTTCCTCCCACAGTCCAAAAAGAAGCTTCAATGGCTTTTATTGGTGAATCTAAATTGCCTCATAAGTGTGAATGTGTGTGTCTGTGTGGTTGTGTGGATGCTTTGTGATGGACTGATGGACAAACCCATTGTTTATTTACAAACCCAGAGGGCTACAGTGGAGAGGTAAAAGCACCACGTTGCAGACCCCTGATCCAGAGCGAACCCCGTCCTTTCCCTGACAGTTGCTGGATAGGCTTTAGCAACTAATTACAAGGACAAAAGCAGGTTTAGAAAATGAATTGATGGATGTTTGCTTTTGAATAATTCCCCATCTTATGCTGTCTTTTTAGGTGGGCTTCATTGACTACATTGTCCACCCGCTCTGGGAGACGTGGGCTGACTTGGTGCATCCAGACGCCCAGGAGTTGCTGGACACCCTGGAAGAAAACAGAGAATGGTATCTGAACACCATGCCCCAGTCTCCATCACCTCCACCTGACAGACACTTGCAGCACGACCGCTTCCAGTTTGAAATCACCCTTGAGGATCTGGAACATAACAACTACAACCATGTACAACACTTGAGCAGCAACACTGGGAGGAGTGGCAGGAACAACCGGAAAGCCATATGCAATGATGGCCGCACAGATGAAATGCAGGAGAGCCACGCAGGAGTGAACGGGCAGGAGCAGAACCATGTCAAAAGGGAGGAGGATGATGGGGAGAGCCACAACAATGAACAGAACGGAGCTCAGGAAGAAAAAGAGGAGGAGACTGCAGAAAAGGAGGAAGCAGAAACAAATGATGAGCAAGCAGAAGGAGTAGAAGAAACAGAGAAGGAAGAAGGGGTACATAATGGAGAAGAACAGGAGGAGACTAACACAGAAGAGGATCAGGGGAAAGAAATAACAGGGGAAAGGGTCAATGAGGAAGAGGAAAATGATGTGTTAAAGGCTGAGAAAGTAGAAGAGAATGGGCAGGAAGAGGACGCCATTGAAGAAATGAACATGGAAACAGAAGAAGAAAACAAAGAGGAAGAAGAAAAGGAAATCAAGGAGACTGAAGTGGTAGAGGAAACAGAAGCGACTGCTGACAAATGTGAGGAAGAGAGAGAAGAGGAGAGTGGTGGGGTGGAGAAAACTATTGAGGAGGAGACAGAAATGGAGGGTGAGGAGGAAGAAGGAAGAGAGGAGACTGCTAATGGAAATGAGGATGCAGAAGAAGAGGAAAAAGAGGAAGAGCAGATAAACATGGAAGATGAAGGTGAGGAGCAAGGAAAAGAAAAGAATGAGGAAGTTGAAGAAGCTTCCCAGGAGATTGAGGAGGATTAGGTTAAAAGATGTATGAATTTATTGATAAAAAATGTCATAATTTTAAAAGTTGAGAAGAGACGAAGAGAGCCAGTGATGCTTTGATAAGCTGAAGTCCGGCTACAGAAAAGGATGAAGAGCTGGAGATGCCCTTCTTTCCAAGTAATGTGCTCTGACAACTTGATCATGTGATGCTCCTATACAAAGGCTAGTTGTGATGGCTAAAAAATATCAAAGAGTGATATTTAAGACAAACATGACAGCACTGCAGAGGTGAAAACCTTTCCAATTCTTTCTGGACAACTTGATGGCTCCAGCTGGTGACGGCAGAGACTGGAGTCAGGTTCAGCTGGTGTCTGTGCATCTATCACTGCCATAGGGGACAACCTGGGGCAAAAAAGAGCAGGGGATCAGGTTTAATCAACCTTTTGTAGCTCCTGGGATAAAAAAAGAAGTGCTAAACTACATACATGCAAATAAGTGTGTGCCTGTTCTTCACCTCCTGTAGACTATCACCCATCATCTCAGTTTCTGTCTACGTCTTATTAAAGAGGAAATAACAGACACAGTTTCAGCCAACTGAGCAGAGTAAAAAAACAAACACCTCTGGAAGGCGTTCTCCGTTGTTGTATATGTATTGCAAGACCTCTCCACTCATTAAAGGACAGCTTGACCTTGTCATGCAGCAACGCAAAAGTGTTTATCCCTTTTGTGACTTTGTCAGTGGAATCGTGCCAAACTGCCCCACAACCAGCACTGAGCAATTCCGCCTCCGGACAGAGGAGGGGGCTACTCTTCATGAAGCAATGAAAATGTGGAACCTGGTCAACGGGTGTGATGGTCTTCCACTTTTAATTTTGTTTTTATTTGTTTATTTTTAATTTTGTAAAAGTTGTTTTTGGCACTTTATCTAACACTCCTGTTACATATTTGTACATAGTAAACATGTATTTTATTCTGCTGATGTCACACAATGAATATAAAATAAAATTCACTATTAGGTTTTTCTTTTTTTGAGCGTAGATTCAAAACCATCTTGATCAATAATGAATTATGTAAAATGTTGTGGAAGAATACATTTCAAGCTCCTTAAAATGTCCAACTTTTCTGGTGCAGACAAAAAAAAAAAGACCAAATGAGACCTGCAGAGTTCAGCTTAACCTTTTTTTTCCTGCTGAGGAAGTTTCCTCCCTTATATGTGAAGATAGCCACAACAAGAGAGTGCAGATGCATTGGAATTTTGTAAGGCAAACTGTTCTATCTTTAATGAAGAAAGTAGTTTATGCTATTCAAAGTAGTGATTACTTTTAACCTGCAAGCTGTTCTTTAAACCTTTAACGCCTTTTTTCATTTCTTCTAACCCTTCTGGCTGAAACCTTTCGACTCATGCACACTTATGGAAAGATATTTCAGATTTATCCGCTTTCCTAACTGATGGCAGCATGGCATGTGTGTGATCAGGATGAGCTGCCACACGTCCAACAAACACTTTCATGGCTAACAAGAGGATATGCAGATCCTTTGTTTGATCATGTTTGCACCAGAGTGACACTATGTTTGATGTGAATGAACATACTGTCGATAATCTCATAGAACACATGTGAAAATGTGCCAAACTCTTGTTAAAACCAAAGACGCAAAATGTGTTTTCTGAATTTATCATATGTGTGATTCTATAAATCGGTTCATTATCAAATCCTTGATAGTTGACCTTTGTAGAGAAAGTAAAAATAATAAAAAGATCAGATTCTCCAGGACAAAATGTACAATTTATGACAGAAATAACCCCCAAAATACACATTATTTCTAAAATAATATCCTTTAATGTTTACTGTTATATATTTTTTTACCTTTCAGTTATTGGTTGTACATATTAAGTAAATGTATTTAATAAATAACACCTTATTGATAATACTGACGATGATGATATACGTATAAAACAGGAACATAACCTGAACAAATCTGACTGAAAAAAACCCCCATCCAATTCCTTTCAACAACTCTAAAGACTAAACTCGTTTAAAGCAGACTAAAGCTTTTCTCTAGTGTTTCTGACATGCAGCTGTTGCACGTTTTCTTTACTCTGTGATCATTTCCTATTTAATTTTGCAAGTCTGTTATCTCTAAGTTTTGATTTCATTATTTAATTCGGTTCTTAACATAGTCAGAGATCTTAAAAAAAAAATAAAAAAAAATACTTTAAATGTTGCTGCCATTCGGTGCGACATGAAGGAGTTTAGACTGCGCACTTCAGAGGCTTCACCTGATTCCCAAGAAAAAACAAACTTTCAGCCTCAACGTAGTGAAAAATTCAAAATTATTTTTCACAAAACAAATGGATGAAATTCTTAGTTGGTTAGTTGATTGACAATCAAATAGAAAATATCTCAAAAAAAGCACTTAAGATCAAAAGCTGTATCAAAAATTGCTTATTTATTCATGACATAAGGCACAGGGGAAAACTGGTAGTATTATGGTTGCCGTTTCACAGACTGGTATTCAAACCATTCAAAATGACAATAACATTAAGCAAGAAAAAAATGAAAACATACAAAACAGCAACAACAAAGAAAGGGTAGGCAGAACTGCATAATAAGCACACTTCACAATCCATTTGTTGATTTGGGCTCGTAATAGCAGCTTTGAGCTTCAGATAGAAGCATAACACTGCTGATTAAGAAACACTGCTGTGGCCATTTAAGTTAAAAGCAGAAAAACAAAATACCCAATAAGGCAAGTTTAAAACCATCAAAAAAAAGCAAAACCTCTAAAAAAAAAAAAAAAAAGGAAACGACTAAACAGCCATCACTGTTAACACAAAAAGACAGCTTCCAACTATGACTTACAGCGAGTCTTTGTGGCTTTAGCAGAAAACCTTATTAAGATGCTTTTACAATAAACAAAGTATAAAGATTGGTGCTAAATCACACTTTCAAGTAAATAACAACAAAAAAAATAACTTTGAAGTAACATCACTTGTAAAAGTTATGGCTTTTAAAAGCATAAAATCTCCTAAATTAAAGGCACATAAGTAAGAAAAAAACTGTAAAGCTGTAACTATCATCATTGAGAAGAGCAAAATAGACATTTAGGTTAAAAAAAGGTGATGTCAATGTAGCTATATTTTATGTTTATTATTCAGAGACTCCAAATTCTTTGCACATTGACTACACCTTCAGATAAATTTTAAGATTCAACTGAGTTGGCTTTCCAAATGTTGGCTACCCAAAATCCCATTTTGACTCAATTTCAGCACAATAGTAAATATCACACCAATCAGCAGATTCAGTCCCTCCTACACTAGTAAAGCTTTTTCAGTCTCCCCTGTTCTTCAGCATTTCTGAATGCTGCCAGTTTTTTTTTTTTGACCAAACTAAATAAAAGCTTTAAGCACTGAACAGACACATAATATTTCTGCTTCCCAAAAACGAAAAAACCGAAAAATATTACCTTCATATTTGCAGATTAACCATCAGAACCAACAATTTTCTGTCTGAAGAAGTTTATATTTTCAGTTTTCACTGGAAAATGTCATTTTAAAAGGCGTTCTTTGGTTTTACTTTGAGAAGATGTGCTACATTCAAAGAAACAATTTTCCACCCCTATAGTGCTTTCCTCTGGGTGAACATTACCGTGCCATTAATGTCAGATTCTTGTCAAAACAGAGCTTTGAACTTTGAACTTTCAACAGCCAATCAGAGAGTTCCACTCAGGAAAGCTGTCAATCTCTGCAGCTTCGTTTAGGTGTTTGTCCCCATGTGTCAGTGTTAACTTGTAACGCAAGCGCACCTTGCACTGCAAGAAAAAATAGGCAATTTAAATATCTGTGAAAAAAATCAAATACATATAAAACAAATTTAGGCTATCACATGAACCAGCATTACATTGTCAAATGGCACTTTAAATCGGATGTATTGATATCTACTGTTTGTTCATGCAAACTCTCTCTCCTATATACATAAAATAATAAATGAATAACTTGTGTTTAGGTTTTTCAGTTTTCTTTTTTTTAAAATATTTATTTGATAGAAGACGCCAACAAAACCTTCAAAACTTTAATATTATGCAAAATAGATATTTTTTTGCATTGTGAGTGATACTTTGTAAGGGTGATCATACTTACACTCTGAGGATTTGCTAATAGCAGGACTTGAGAGACAGAGGATGGAGGATGGAGAGGGTTGAAAGGAAGAAGGTGTGTCCCAGAGGCCGGCTGAAGCTTGACTGACATACTCTGCACACATTTTGTAAAATCAATGTTTAACAAACCAGCATTTAAAAAAACAAATTTAAAAAGAGCACCTGCTGTTTACCTTTGGAACAGCTACTTGAAAGCTAAAATCTTTGACGGGGAGAGCCGATGTGTTGACTGCCGACATGACGACAACAGCCACATCAGGGTGAGCAGGTGGACAGTTACTAGCAAAATGAAGAGACACGTGGATTCCTCCTTGGTTGTATAAAATGACTGGTTCCAGCGGACCTACCAGAACCAAAACGTCGTCAGTCAGACCAGACATAAATCTACACACACAATATACACACATAGTATCTGTGGCCCTCAGGCTGCAGACACAAGGTTATGGTCAGGTTGTTGGTACCAGGCCACATATAAAAGAATACATAACTTGCATTATTTCCTTTTTATGTCAAGATACTCATTCTGGTCACATGTAGAGCTAGATCCTCTACTTACAGCTAAATTCAGACTCCCAAGAGAGCAGGTCTTAAAAAAAAACATCTTTGGAAAGTTTCTTGGTAAGAAAAGCCATTTAGGAAACAGAGGATTAGCATATGACTTCAAAGAAAAGCTGCATTCAGCCGACAATCCCAGAAGTCCTCAAAATATGGATATTCTACTACAGGCTGTTCCCACCACATGTTTTATTAGATGTTAAAAAAAAACAGCTTTTATGCTGGTTGTGTAATGCTATTGTGTCGTTTTTAACCACCACACCCTAAAAGTGGGCCCTTGCTCCTGATTCAAGGCTAAGTTTCACTACGCAACAAAGAGAATAAACTGGTTATTAGAGATAATCTGTCAGGAGACTTACTAGATTTGATTGTTTCCAGTGGTACAAAGATGTGGTTCAGTGATTTGGGGGCACAACAGCTTTCCTCCCGTTTCCAAGGAGATGCAGAGCTGTCACTCAGTAGTTTCTGTGATGTTGACTGAGTGTGAGGTAGTGACCTGACAGGATAGAAACAAAAGTTTAAAAGAAAACAACAACCAGAGAGACATTTGGTCAACTGTTACTGTAACAATATTTCAGTCAGTATACAGGTGTCAGTTGTTTTATATTTATAAAAGAGCACAAAAGTCACATATGCAAACTAAAAACAAAGTAACATTTCTACCAAACAATTGTGACTCACAGAGTTAACGAAAGAGCTTTATGATAAGATGTCATGTTGATTTAAAGATGTCAAGCCTTGTGGAACAAATATTGAGATAATAATGCAATATAAAAGGTGGATAAAAACACAAATTACTGTTATATTTTCAGGTAGAAGGTGCACTTGTTCATAAGCTTCTTCATTGTCTTTCATGTTATGTAAACTAAAACTAATGTCTCAACTACACTAAAAAAATACAACCCTCGTTCACTTTGTAGGAACAGAATGTTCAACTTGAATATTCTAACATGAAGGAATTATATGTACAAACAACATGCATTATATGTGTTTTAAATTACTACCCTTGTTGCAGATTGTAGCAAAGGACAATGTCACTGTTAACTTTTTTTTTCCCCGCGTTGGACGGTTCAGGCTTTCACAGCGTTCTTTAAAAAGTGATAATGCACACTTCGTCGGCCATTAACACTTAAATAAACCCCTAAAGATTTGATCAAAAATATTAAAGGCTTTAGAACAGGTTTTCACATTTAACAGCCTTCACAATTCTGTGATCCCTGTATGGTGAATATATATACATTTGATCATGAATGTGAAAAAAACAAAAAGAGAAGGAATGATTTCCTCTGAGGAAAAAATGGTTCTGGATGACTCCAAATTCCTGAGTTTCTATTTGAACAAGTTAAAGAAACTGAATTTCGTTTTTTTCGTTTTAACCCTTAGAAACCTATTGGGCCTAAAAACTCTGTTTTTGTCTAAACGAAAAATAAAACTACCTTTGTAGTACTAGCTTGCTTATCTGGTATTTTAAACAGAACAACCTCACCTATGTGACACTAACGTTAGTCATTTTTCCATGTTATATTCACACACTAGACCTAAATTCATACAAAAACAGAAAATTCTGTCTGGGGAAAAAAGTGTTTGATTTTGTTGTGGAAACCCCAAAAATGTTCTTTTAAGATGTAATTTCATAAAAACGACAAGAACAAATTCAACAAAGTATTTTACATGCCTTTCAATTGAAAACACAAGAAACTTCAGAGGAAATGGACAGATTTCTTTGTCCAACCCAGGGGGGGGCTAAGTAGAGGGAGAATAGCAGAGGCCCAAGGACTGAACCCTGCGGGACCCCGTACAATAGAGGAGCAAAGAAAGACTGAACATAATTGAGATCTACACAGAATGTTCTATCTTCCAAATACGACCTTCCAGTTCCTATAATCGGGATATCAAGATGTTGTGATCGTGTTGAAAGCAGCTGTAAGATCCAGTAGCACCAGAACCACATCTTTAGCCTAAAATTCCCAGCATCTGCAGCTAAAAGGATGTTGTTAAACACCCTGAGCAGAGCTGACTCAGTGCTGTGTAGAGATTTAAAGCCAGACTAGAAAACCTCAAGGTTGTCATTTTCATCTAGAAAATCCTTCCATTAGACATATACAATTTCTTCCAGAATCTTTGAGAGGAATGGGAGTTTGGAAAAGGGCCTAAAATCTGACAACACAGACGGATCCAGGTTAGGCTTCATGATCAATGGCTGTATTGTAGCAGATGCAGCTGTAGATAGTGCTAAGCAATTTACAGAAGTGCTTAGCACACATCAAATCCTGGATGGAGCTTAACTTCCTCTGTCTGAATGAAAATAAGACAGAGGTGTTTGTGTTTGGAAGGACTGACCTGCTGCCAGGCTGCTGTAGGCCCCCTGGACCCTTCAGATGCACCTTTAAGTAGGCATCTTGGGGTAAACCTTGACAAGCATCTTAAATTTGACAGGCAGGTCAGGGCAGTAAGTCCAGTCAAGTTTTTATCACTTGAGGCTAATAAGCAAAGTTAAGCCAAATTTTCCTCCTCATGCTCTGGAACAAGTGATCCATGCTTTGATCTTCTCCAGACTGGACTACTGTAACTCCCTGTACAGGGGCATTGACCAGTCTCTGCTCCACCGTCTCCAGCTGGTTCAGAATTCAGCGGCCCGCCTGTTAACGGGGATCAGACGGTGTGAGCATATCACTCCACCTTCACGCTCTCTTCACTGGCTGCCTGTGTCTTTTAGGATCATTTTTAAGATTGTACTTTTGGTTTTAAATGTTTGAATGGTCTGGCACCTCTGTATCTCTCTGAGCTGTTACATGTGTATTGTCCACGATGAGTCCTAAGATCTGAAGATCAAATGCTTTTAATGGTTCCCAGGACTCGGCTTATGACTCGGGGAGACAGCGCCTTTCAGTTGCAGCTCCTAAACTTTGGAACTCTCTCCCCTTCTCTGTGTGGTCTGCCAGAACCGTCAGTAATTTTAGGTCACTTTTAAAAACTCATCTTTTTAGTCAGGCTTTTAACTGCAGTGAGCAGATTTAGAGGGTCAGCTGGTTAATTTTATTCTTTTGTTATTTTTATTGTTTCTGATTTTATTTGATTTTATGTTAAGCACTTTGGTTGCCTCTGCTTGTATAAGTGCTATACAAATAATAAATTGATTGATTGTTTGACCAATTGATTGATTGAATAGCAGCACGAGTTATGTTGTTCAACCACAGCTCAGCTTTAACTTTAGGGTGTCTGGATTTAAGCGGAGCCACTACATCCAGTCCTGTCAGGCAGGTGGAGTGAAACCAGGAGCTGACCTCATCCGTATAAGCACGTGGACTGTGGGATGACACTAGCTTGATTAAAAGAAGGAGAGAACAGAGCTGAAGTGGAAGGATTAATAACAGGGATGCACCGAGCCAGAGCTCGAGGCCTACAGGTGCTACAGGGCAGAGTGATGTAAAATAAAACAGGCATTTGATCTGAAAACACTGCGTCACATATCACCAGCTTAGAAACAGAGAGTCCCCATATGCATACGTTAGCACTGGAACAAGTGCGTCCACATTCCTGCGTGGGTTTCGACACATGCTAAATAAAATTAAAAAAGTCAATTAGACTTAAAAAGTCCTTAGCCATTGAATGTTCTGGACACACATGTATATTAAAATCTCCAACAATAAGAACTCGATCAAATTTATATTTATATTAATAGCTGACAGCTAGCTCCACTCCGTCCCCCACAGCGGGTCCTCTGCTCCACGCTGCAGCCGTCTGATCTACATTTATCTTAAACCTCATTAATTAAAACAAAATAACGATTTTCTCCAGAAACTACAAATAGTTGCCTTTTTCTCTCCTTCATTCAATAAAAATCTCATTTACAGAATATTAAAATCAGACATATTTTTATCACGCTGATCTCACAGTAGGACGCCTCCAGGTGTCATTGCTTCCAAAGGGTTAACAAGACATTTTAATCTTACATAAGTCTGTGGTTGCGTGTTGTTTTTCTTTTTACAGTCTTTTACAGATGCTGCAGGATCAGAGATTTCTTTTGTGCTGCAAACGATGTCCTGCTTCATAAACTGCTGGAAATCATTTATTTTGGTTTCTATTAAACCCACAAATTTTCTGTGCTTCTTTTTAAACTGTTGCCATTCTCTGGTTATAGAGTTAGGATAAAGGTTAGAGTTAAGTTGGCAAAAAAGGTAAAATAAAAAAGAAAAGAAAAGAGTACAACCAACTATTAACATGTATGGAAATGTTTTTTTAATCATATTAATGTCTTGTAGCAAACCTGTTGGCTTGGTCCCTATTGTAAAACTTCTTACCTAATATTTGTCCCATTTGAGGCAGCACTGGTTCCTCCACATCCACGAGCTCTGAGTGTGGGTCCCTTCCCTCCATTCTGCTCAGAATTCCTCATTTGAATGTCTTCGTTTAGCTAAAACAAAAGATCACATTTTTTTGGTCTTCCAATCAGAATGTCTTCATTCTTATGTGTATTCTTGTGTTTTATGTCTTACTTGCATCAGTTCAGTATAATAGGATTTCGGACCATCTTGACTCTGCTTTGTGCCCAACTTATCAAAATCTGTAACATCAAAATCACAATTCCCTATCAAAAATGTATTGTTTTTAAACATGCTAAATAAGGGTTAAGGAACATAGATTTACCGATTTCACTCAAGTCTTCATCAGCTTCTGTGAAGAAAGTGTTCTCCACAGAGGAGAAAAAGAGAGAAGATTCAAATTCAGGCTGTAAATCAGCTTTTCTGTGAGGCTTTGGAGAATCCAGAGCAGACAGATCAATGAGGTGGTAGCTCTTTGTGGCTGTTGGGCTTGTTGGAGCTAAAGACAAAACAAAAGAGAAAAAAGGTTAAAAATAAAATGGAATTATTGAAAAGAGCAGACTATTTTTCAAAAAATAAACAAAAAGAGAAAAATAATTGAACAATATGAGACCCACAAATACTTCTACTTGAGTCTTCTTCACTTTTATTTCTCACTCGTCTTCCGTGAACGCTTCCTCTCCCCACCAGGTCTTTGTAGGCATTCACTGTGAGTGTTAGCTCATCATTTGCAGCCAGAATCTGTGTTAGAGCCTCATCGTCATCCATCGTATCGCTTGCCAGGCGGAAGAGATTGGGCCTCAGCCGGTCGCAGCGCTCATAAAGCGCCTGCAGTTGGTGCAAATCAAATGTTCATCATTTAGATTTCTAAACATATTCAACCATAAATTCTGTTATAAGACTTTTTTTGTGGAAAAGTTTGAAAAACATTAGATATAGGAATTTATTTTAAATCAACAAATTTTATAATTACACAAACTTTGATCTGCAGATATGTCTCTGATTTGTTTAGAATTGACTATTTGAAGCAATAGTCAGAGCTTGACTTGTTTTAGCATTAAGCATAACAATGACATCTTCTGTTCTATGCAGTTTCACACTAAATAGACCAAGAATCTGCCTAATTGTTTGCTCCACGGTGACTGGAATTCTGAGGCACTTAGAGGATGAGGTCAAACATTCTTGACATCATGAGACACTTTTGGGACACCGCCAGATCATGGCAGGATAACACTGGACTGCAAAAAGTCATCACTGTGGGATTGAAACGGACAACTCGACTACCACATCTCCCATCTTTGTCTTGCTTTGATGCTATTCTGAAGGACCTGAAAATGAAATCACTAACATAATGATGTTTTTAATCTTTTTACTGTTTTAATTGTATAATTATAAATAAATTCCTGAGGTTGTTCAGTGATTTGCTTCTTGGCCAGGACACCATTGAAAAAGAAATATGTGAATCTCAATGGGATTTTTCCTCATTAAATTATGAATGAATAAAAAACTAATTGCATTGTTCTGCTAAAGAC
Source organism: Oryzias sinensis (assembly GCA_037389245.1). Lineage (NCBI taxonomy): Eukaryota > Metazoa > Chordata > Actinopteri > Beloniformes > Adrianichthyidae > Oryzias > Oryzias sinensis. The sequence goes on from CM074490.1 coordinate 19,767,973, forward strand.
GTTTAAAATGCTCAACTCTGTTACAGAACTTTCCCACTTCTAATGCTAGCACTTTTCCTTGAAATGACAACTAAACTGGGTACCTTCACATCATTGCTGGGCTGAAATGTGGCTGCATTAACTACATGCTGGTCCAGTAGTTCTCTAAGCTGCTTGGTGCAGCTCTCCACTTCCTTCAGGGTTGACTCTCGTTTTGAGGCCTTTTCAGCCTTCTCCTGCTCCTGCAGACAGAAATAAGCAAAAACTGTTTTTCACTCATCCAAGAGAAAATGCTCTTAATGAAAATGAGCGGCTCTTCTTACCTCTTTGATTGTGTTTTTAATGAGTCTGTTGGCAGTTTCCAGGTCTTCAGGATGGCCACTTTTCAACAACCTTGTTAACAGCTGATGACATAGAGACAGACCGGTTAGCAGCCCGGAGGTTCAGACAAGGCTGTCTGTCACATGTCACCAAGCGACTTACCTTTGCCTTGTCTTCTTGGTCAAAAATAGACTCTGTAGTTCTTTGTGGGGGTGGAGGCATAACAAGTGTGTCTGACAGTTTGGGATCCCCCTTCACAATGCCTGAATGAACAATTAACAGTGCATATAATCTTACAATAAAGCGTTACCATAGAGACTGCAGAATTTCTGCCTGTGGTCTTTCTCACCCTGTTTCTTGAGCATGCTATACGCCTGCTGTATTTTGGGTTCTTCTTTAAGCCAGAGTGTCCATCCATAGAGGACCTCTGTCACTCTGTCTTTAACTTGCTGTGGAGTCCATGCACCAAAGTACTGTTTGCAAAAATAAATAAGGGGACATGATGAAGGGTCCTGGGTTCATTCACTGATTTGTGTGTAACAAATATATCAAAATAATTGAATTCTCCTCCTAAAGTTTTTGTATGACTGGAATTTTACAATGTATACAGTAATTTGCAAACTTTTTGACTTAAAATTGCATTTTTGCTAAGGTAAATTGAAGTAAAAGCATTGAAAGACTTAGGCTAAACTGTATCAATGCTTCTTTTTTCCAGTTTTTCACATCCATAGTTTATAGTCGACACATTTCTTTTGTTTTAACCATGTCAATGTAAACTGTTCAGTGCAATTCTTTGATTTTCTTCAAATTTTGTACATTTGATTGAAGTGATTCCAAAGTAGCAAATACAATTATTCTGGCTTTTTTTTTTTATTGAAAATTATTTTGTTTGATTCTACCAATAATTCACTTCTTTTTATTTTCCAGATGGGAGGCATTTATACAAAAGACAGAAAAAGTGAAGATAATTTCTAAAAATAAATCTAGCTAAAACAACCCTACTGTTTTTTTTAAATGTTGTCTCTTCATACATAAACGCTCACACTGAACACAGCATAGAGAATTTTAATGAGTAATTTCAAAGTTCCTTAACTGCATTAGAATGTGTTGATTCTAAAAGTTCAAAGATCCAATGAAAATTGTGTTTTTAACTTGTTTTTATAGCATTTTTCTCATGACTGAAGACATATATAAGATAATTTAAGATTAAAACAGAATTTCTGAGTATTTCTTTAATCAAATCATGATGTATCAGGATCAGATAAAAACCTCTGGTATAAATAGCTCAGGTTTATGACGCAGCATCTGCCATGGGCTGGCCAAAGACTCCCTTCTATGCCCCAATTCTGATGCATTTAGTTGCAGACAAATTCTTTACAATCTTCCTTTTCCTTGTCTGAGCTGCCATCTGGCCAAAACGGTTTGGCTGCATAGGCCCGATATTGTTTTTTATTTTCTACACTAATGTTAGGTTGGATTGTAAGGGGCTGTAAGCTAGTTGGAGAGAGTGTAAAAAAACTAATGATGATATATCAGCGTAGGGCTACTTCCACGCCATCAGTCCCGCCCACAATCAGAGGCGAATTTCTGATGAACTCCGACACAGGCTTTTTGATTTTGGATAAAAGATAAAAGATATAGCTAATTATAATTTAAAAGGCTAGTGACTAAAATTTTCACAATTTTTAAAACAAAATCCATCACTGACAGAAGTGTCTCTGGTGAAAAATACCTTTGGTGTAAGTATTTTAATCAGCTCATTGAGAAAGCGAAACTTAGCAGCTTCAGTGTGAAATCTCTTCCCACAATTGTTCATGCACGCCTCAAGAACCTGGAAAGCACCAAAAAAAACAACCATCAACAACCTGAGAGAGGAAACTAAAAGAAAAATCTGCTGTTGGATAGAAACCAGTACAAAAAAAAAGACACAATTCGTCACTCAGTGCATACATGTCAGATGATACGAGGCACATGACCCATGAAAAATTGCATTTCACAGCAGACTCTACTTTAAAACATAGCATTAAAATATGAACTTGAACCATGACACAGGAAATGACTAATGCTCATTCAATTATCGAGACGTAATGTTTATGTGATTAAAGTTTAGCAAATATAAATATTCACAAAACAGGCAGTTGGTTTTTAATAAATATAGTACCAAATATGAGACATGTCTTTCAGGAAAAACATGTCATACAACAAAAAATGTAAACATTTTTACATGCTTAAATAATTGGAAAAAAATCAAACATCTGCCAATATAATCTGCTATGTTTTTAACTTCAAAAATACAAGGGATGAAATGCATTTTTTTATATGAATGTGTAAGCAGTTACTGACAGTGAGAGCCTGAAGAGCTTCTTTCTCCTGTGGGGACTGGATTTTATGTGCAAGCAGACGAGTAGCAACCTGTGGTCTGAAAGGAGATGACAGTTTAAAAAAAAAAAATCAGATTTAACTTTTTTAACAGCAGATAACAGTGCTGCCCTCACACAACACCCACATTCTAGAGGAATAAAGGACACGTTTTCGAGAAGAATCGTCCATAATGAGCACAGCGTCACTAACAGAATCCATGTTAATTCATTCTGAGGGAACAAAATTCTTCCTCATCCAGGACAGTTAAACAAACTCATGACAGCGAAACAATTCGTGGAGCAACTTTGTGTTGAAAGCCGCGTGTTTATGAAAGCAACAGTCAAAAATCAGGAGGCCGGCACATTGATCTCTTAAAAGCGAGAGATAAGACTGTATGCAGTTTAAAACCCTAAAACAAAAATACATGTGATGTGTGCTCCGCTTACCCATTTGTCTCTTCATTGACGAGCTGGTAGAAGCCCTGAATACAGTCCCATCTGTCCCCCTCATTATTAGGGTCGGTGGCCTTGTCTGACACAACAAACAAAAACTATTTTCAGCAGAGAAACTACATTTCATTCAACAAGGAAATTAAAAAAAATGCATTTGTTGAGTATAATGTACTTATATTACTTCTTTAATCACAAACTGCTTCTTTTACAAATATAGTAAATCCTGACATTTCTTTAAATATTTCCTTGAACTGAACATGTGGCTGCAGCAAAACCCATTTCGCTTAAGCATTGCAATTTTTGCGGCACTTCAGTAATTTGTTTTTTTTTGCAAATATTTTTTTAATGTAATTAATAAAAAGTCAAAATATTAAAGTTAAAATATATATGTTTGAAATATGTTTCTCTTACAGCTTCTGTTCGAATTTATAAGCGTCTCATAACTAGTCCTTGTTTTTCTAAGCAAAAAAAAAAAAAAAAAACACTGTAGAGAAAAGCTGATAAGCCATGAAACAACTGACATGTTTTCTGTTCTTTTATGAACATTGAAAAAATATGAAGTGACTTAAATCTTTACTTTCCCTACAAAATATAGGACTTATTTGGGTTTGCTCGTCCCACCCCCTTACAAGCAACTAATCAAACTCTATTTGACAATAATGATGAATAATTGAATCAATGTGTCATGTGTGTACTATAGGTTCCTTGTTTCTATTGCAGAAATTGCTTGAAATAAACCCAATCAATCAATCAATCAATCAATCAATCAATCAATCAATCAATCAATCAATCAATCAATCATACAATCAATCAATCAATCAATCAATCAATCAATCAATGCTATATATGAAATGTAATAGATACACTAATAGAAATATTTAACTTTTTAATGCAAGTAAAAATGTGTCAGCATATGTTTATTTTTGAAGGAATGAAAGAAAGTGACGATCTTTAAAAAAAAAAAAAACTAAGACAAGGTCCAGGAAGAACGTGCGTCTGTCTGAGGAGACATGGCAGTCAAAAAGACCCCCAAAGTATTTACAATTACATCAGCGTACAACGTCAAGAAAACATAGACAAACTCCATTCTATAGACAAGAACTCTCCAACTACGTAAATTTAGGAGAGAAAATTATTTCAGCATCGCAACTTTGACAGTGCGCGTGCACCGTCGATCTCATGAGCCTGATAACACGCACGCGCCGCAACAACTTCCTGTTTCAGCGCAGTAAGTTTCTGCTCGTGTATACCCTAAACTTGACTTTAAATAATAAACAAATAAACCACCTCTTCGGTGATACAGAAATATTCCGCAGTTTATCATTCTTAATCAGAAATTGTAGTTGGAGTTCAACTTTTACCGCAGCACCTTCGCGGGACGGGACAAAAAAACAACAAGCGGTTAAAAATACAAAGCAAACAATTTGATTTTACATCATTGTATCTTAACGCAAAACGTCTAAATAATGTGCGTTTACTCACTGAGCCACGACTCTAAAGTCTCCCGGCTGCCACTGCTCGCCATTGCCAAACTCGTCGAGAGACGGCTGATAATCAGAGGCTTTGCAGAGAAGAGGTGTCAACTGAACTGTCTGCTGTTTATGATGAGGACATGTGACACTCACGCAGTCACATTTCCGACTCTGCTACCGCAAAACCGCCTCCTGCACTGGCTGACACATCAGCAACAGGCGGAATGCGAACCTAACCTACTCATTTCTTTCCCCTTTTCTCATAAGTGGTTCACAATCTTCTCTTGAACGTTTAAAACTGTATGACGTCATTTTAAATGCTCCACTTCAATTAATATACTTCGTTATTTAAGGCATAGTTTTCAAAGTTGCTTCTTATTTGCAATTTTATTCTCAAAATGCAATTACATTGCACAAACACTTAAAAAAAAGCTATTTATATTTACAATGTTAAAAAACAGGCAATTTCTATCTGTTTTTTCATGATGTCAAATGACAAAAAACAAACAAATATTTTAAAAACTTTTTTATGTAAAGCATTTTCAAGCATTTAAACGCTCTGCTTTTAGTTTTAGCAAAAACAAAGAAACAAAAATCCCAGGGGTGGCTTATGATGTGCATTTGTCAATACGATCCAAATCCAAGGAGCTCCTCTGGTTCCAGTTGGTGTGCAGACGGACTTTAACTGTTGTCTGTGAGCTGCAGAAGCTTCTGGAATCGATGGCAGAGCTCCGGAGGACTCAGAGAAACCATCATCTCTGCAACACTTGGACCTTGCTACAAGAAAAGGGGAACAAAAAGTCAAAACTAAGAATGGACCTCATACTGTCACAAGGCAGCTTCCTCGTTCTGTGCTGCTGCCCTGAGCGGGTGCAGATTTATTTTAGTCACATCTGAAGCAAATTGAAGGTTCTGTTTAAGCGTTGAGATGATACTTGTGCTCTGATGAAGCCAGATGTCCTGCATAAGATGTAATTCCAACTGTCATCTTTTTTGCTCTGTACCAGACGAACCTCAGCCTCAGAGGCCCAAGATGGCTTCATCACCCACCCACATCCTGGTCTTCATCAGAACCCCCTAATCCTAACTAATCACTGTAATGTAGTCATACATGAAAAGAAATGGAAAATGAAGCATGTACAAAGGTTGATTTCTAATACTGAAGCAAAAAAAACGGGCTAAAAATACTCAAGTTAGGTTGAACACTTTTAGAAAATCTGCTTTCTGTACATTTCTTTCTATTTGCATTTTTTTAACAAATTTAAATATGATTTGTAGACACATTTTTAGTAAAAATATAAAACTAGAAAGGAAAAATACACAAGTTGCACTATATAGACTGAAAAACTAAAATTGGCTTAATTTTTTGGTACCATTTTATGCCCAGAATTTAGACTTTCTAAAATGTCAGACACAATATGCTGATGTTCAGCTCCATGTGCTTTGATGTATCAAATATTTAAAATTGTTGGGGTAGTTTTTAGAAGCTTTCATCCTAGTAAATATTGAAAAAAAAGTTCAAACGCATAAGATTAGCTATTTGGTTTTACACTGTATTCATTTTAAAGTCTCACCTTTTAAAGGCACCCAACAAACAGATGTGCGAGTTTAATTTAAAAACTGACCTTTTCAGTACAATTAAATAATTCTTCTTTTATCCTAAAATTATTTTGGTTAAATGACGTGAAAGAGTGATTTTTTTTCTCGAGTTTTTTTTTTAATACAAATTGACACTTTAAGGACCTGATAGGGTAGACGGACATCAAACCTGACTTAAATTCTATAGTAAAAAGATCCAGCACGGCCGTACCTGCAGACCGCTGATAGCCAGGCGTAACACCTTCATGACATCTCTGTACTTGGTGGCTTTAGTCTTCTTTGCCAGCACCTTCAGGTCTTTACTGAGTTCCTCCACAGCCAGCTTCTCACCCTGATCTTCTATTAACCTTCAGGCACAAACACACACATGTTCACAATCCTAAAAACTAGTTCTATGAAATAGTGTTAACTTGGAGATTTCATGTTACACACTTCAGCACTAATGAAGCAATAAGATGAGCCTCTGGGGTGAGTGCTGCCACCTGCTGGCTGGAAAAAGAAGGGCGCACCCACAGGTAGGAGTAGGTGGGTTTGAGGAGTTCCCTCAGGGAGGTTATGTGACCCTGTTAAAAAGAGAAGAACATAATTATTAATCCTCAGACGGAAGCTCCTGGAGAGCAGTAAAAAAAAAGATTCATCATAGAAAACTGAATACGTTAAATTCAATAAATACAAAAAGGATAACGGGAAGCGTTTGAAGCAGACTTTTGTTGGAAGAAGAAAATGTCGTTTCATTATTTCTAGGACACACAAAATACAGTCTTTCAAGTAATCGTTATGAAGAGGAACCCAAAATGACAGTTTTTATACACCTTTTGAGGGAAAACGGTATGTTTCGGTATACAAAAACACAACATCTCGAATGTGAATTTTGAAATTGAAGCTTCTGATTTTAAACACATTCATTCATTCATTCATTCATTCATTCATTCATTCATTCATTGTCTTCCGTTTTGTCTCTTTCGGGGTCACGGGGCTGCTGGAGCCTATCCCAGCCACTTATGGGCGAAGGCAGGGGACACCCTGGACAGATCGCCAGTCTGTCACACACCCATGCACACTCACATTCACACGTATGACCAATTTAGAGTTACCAATTAACCTATAAAGCATGTTTTTGGAGCCGGAGTCCCCGGAGAAAACCCACACATGCACGGGGAGAACATGCAAACTCCACACAGAAAGGCCCCCATTGATGTTCTGTTTCTGGTCCCTTTTAAACACAGATACAGACAAAGGCACTTTGTAGATTCATAAGAGTGTTGCCATGGTTACCTTGCGGAGTTGTAGCACTCGCTGGATGTAGTCCTTGTCCAGCACTTCCCTGTCGTGGATCTCTGCTGTGTAAGCCTGCAGGATTTGTTCCTTCAGCTCTTTTACAAGCAAATGACACTGCTTCTCATTTTCGATCCGCTTTTGCAGGTGGATTCTACCCCCAAATCACAAAAAAACAAACAAACAATTATTACCTTAAAACTGACTGGATAAAGGTATTTAAATAAATAAATAAATATGCTCTGTCCATTACCACCTGGATACTTTTTGAAAATGTGAACTTTTTATTGACTTTCAAAACATCTTTGGCATAACTGGTTTAAAACACAAAGTAAAGGGGTAAAGTGTATAAATAGAATTGATCAATGAAAGAAGGGACACGTGTTTACTCTTTAGAAGATGAATAAAGTTGGAATGTGAGAAAGAAATGAAGAAAATAATTCACTTTTTGTTTTATGGACTGACTTGACTGTCAGATCTCCATTACTAATTCTGCTGGTTCCGTTTTCCACGTCACTCCTCACAATTAAATATCAAATCCTGAAAGTTCAGACAACTTTACAAAGAAGGTGCAAATCTTTTTATTTTATCACTGAGAGCTATAACTTTTTTTTTTGCACAGTGTTCAAAGTGTTTATTTTTAAAAGTAGAAGTGCCAAAGTGTGGGCCAATGGGTCATTTCATCACTTATCTTCTATGTTAAAGCCGTACGTGATTTGGTGGGAAGATAAAGTATGTAATGATTTTAAAAAACGCTTTTATTTTTAAAATCTGTAAAACGCAAAAGAAATAGAAACGAGATCCTTTATAAAATTTTAAACAAAAGCAAAATGTGTACTTTGGTTGACCTCATAAGTCTTTTAGTCATTAATGGAAATAATAAAATATTAAATGTATTGCTTAGACTGCTGCCCCTGACCCAGTCCTGGATAAGCTGAAGTAGATGGATGGATGGACGGATAAATGTGTCATAAAGAAAACGTGTTTTTGACGAACTGAGTCAAAATAATAGATGGAGAAGCTATTATTAGTTCTTTGTTTAAGGCTGGAAGTGCATGAATGTCCTGCACATTTACAGTCATGTAAAGGTCATGTAAACTATTTCAGGTTAGAAAACAAAGGGTTCTTCAGTGATTTCCTGTGACGGAGAGGTTTGATATTTATTGCAGTAGTCTTGATAAATTGAGGTTGTATTGATCAGTGTTTGCTGCTTTTAATTCCCTATAAATCTTTGTTTTTTTTTTTACGCCATGTCAGTTTTTCCTTTTGAGAAGTACTTTAATTATATTAAAACAGAGGTATACAAACCACATGACTGCTTTTGTGTACATTTTCTACACCCTCCGGAATTTGTTTTTGTTAAAACGCTCAGTTTTTCCATTTAAAACCTAACTCTTTTTCAGCAGTAAACCGTGTCAAAAACGTAATTAAAAACAAAACAAAAACAGCATTACAGATTTTTTCTCCTTTTCTCTGAAAATAAATGGTTTGTCTCAAGACTTCTGAAGATTAAAACCTTTTTTTTATAAACACAACAAAGTATGCAATGGATATAATTTGACAAATTCAAACTTAAAGCTAAAATGCAGAACTTCAGTGACACGGCTGTATCTTCCTTGAGAATAAAGCAAGAATATTTTGGCAGAGAAGGAAAAGGAACACTGCCAACCTGGAAGAAACAAACTCTTTTAACCCGTTTCTAAAAAATATAAAATGTAAAAAAAATTATGATTTTTTTCCCCTCTCTAAACAGGAGCAGAAAAATATTTTTTGAAGCTGTCAAACACAACCTAAATTTTGATTTTTAGTTAAATTTCTTTGTTGTTTTTGTTTTTTATTTCAAATAACCAGCTCCTAAAAAAGTGTTAGTGGATCATCTCAAGTTTATCACTAGAATCCTGATAGAAGAAGGAAAAATGCAGACTCACCTATTAAACTCTGGTAGTTTCTCCAAGTCTATTAGAGCAGAATGAGTTGTGATCTTTGAAGGATTAAACTCCGAAATAAGTTCCTCTATCGTCCGCCCCATTCGATTGGCTTCAACAAAGACAGACACATTACAGATGGCTTTAGTTTCCTCTTAAAAAGCCTTTTGTAAGATGATTTAATAAAAGAACAGCTCCACATGTACTGTTTGTTTTCCTCTGAACACTCACTGGTGAAGCCAGATCCACAATTAGTGGTGATGTCCAGCAGAGCCTCAGGCAGGACCCCGTCTCTCCTAAAGCCTTGGATAAAAATGTCCCCCTGTCTCTTGGACAGTTTGCTGCCGTCTTTGTTCGTCAAAAGAGGCAGATGTCCAAACGTCGGGGGCTGCCATCCGAGCGCGCGGTACATGAGCAGGTGTTTGGAGGTAGAGATGAGCCACTCGGACCCCCGCAGGACATGGCTGACCTTCATGTAGTGATCGTCTACTATGTTTGCAAGGTGGTATGTGGGAAAGCCATCTGCCTTTATTATAACAGGGTCACCCTCCACCTAAACTAACCCAAACATTCCAAAAACAACAACAAAATAGCTGCATTAAAAGGCAGAAAGTGCAGCATTATCAAGAGTCCTTGTAAAGGAATTTTGTCCAAAAGTTTCTTTAAATTAAATCAAAATTCCGACCTGTGCCACTTCATGACGATTCCATCCAAATATCAGATCCTGAAAAGGTTCAACGCCCTCTTCTAAGCGAAACCTGATCACATGGGGTAGTCCCTGAGCCAGCTTCTCCTGGACCTGCGCCGCTTGCAGGTGGCGACACCTGTTGTCGTACCTGCAGGAAAACAGGAAAACAGCCGGCAGCGTCATGGAAGACAGTTGCCTTCTATGTGTTCTGTCTATAAAGGTCGACTCAAAACTACTTTGTGGATTCATGTTTTGTTACCTTGGAGTCTGCCCAGCCCTTAAAGCTTCTTTCTTCAGCAGCTCAAGTCTCTGAGGGCTACAGAAACAGTAGTAGGCGTGTCGGCTCTCTACAAGCTGTTGAGCCGTTTGAATATAAAGGTCTAATCGCTGGGACTGCATGTAGGGACCCAGGGTTCCCCCCCGCCGAGGGCTCTCATCAGGAGGGATACCTGCAGGAGGAGATAAACATCACTCATTATGATCCTAGGTGCTTCTTGTTCTTTTAGTTGAGCTTTTTTTCACCCACAAGTTATCCGTCTCCTAAACTCTGCTTATTATTATTAAAAAAAAATTTATTTGTTACGTGGAACATATGTGGCATTAGCTCCCTGCTCTGCTCCTTTCCGATACATCCACTTATAGACGACAAGATCCGTGTACGTCTACGTTTTCCTGGTCTTAGCCGAGATCTGGCTCAAAACTGTGCGGCTGGATAGCTGCAATGTGGTGTGAGGGGCTGTAAGCTAGCTGGTGAGCGTGTTAACAGATGACTGACTGGAAAAGGGAGGCAGCTTTCTCAGCATCAGCAGTCCCGCCCACAACTCACAGGCAAATGAACTGTTACCGCTCTGCAGAAACTGTCCTACAGAAGAATTCAGGTTTTTTGATTTTGGATAAATATGGCAAAATTGTAACTTTAAGACCACTGGATATGAATAACAGATTTAAAAAAAAATGATACGAGTAGGACTTCTGTAACTTCTGAGATCTCTGTCAACTGAAAGCCAAAAAGTCACTGTTTTGATGATTGAATTGGGACACCCTGATATAATGAATTATTTTCTTTTTGTCTTCATAACTGCCACCTAAAATAACATTTGATCGTTTTGTTTCCACCATTCTCTGAAAAAGAACAACTTTCTTCTCTAAGTGATCATAAAAATGTCATTATTTTTGTCTGTGCAATTGAAATCAGTTAAAAATGAACACCAAAAAACTCTCAGGGAGTCCTTTGCAGCTAAAATGAACATTTCTGTTCTCCCTACCAGCCCACTCCAACATGTCCTCTATGGAGTCTGCTGCTCCTGGTACCAGTCTGCTCTGGTCCGTGTCTTCCAGTCGCAGAATAAAAGTGCCTCCATGCTTTTTGGCAAAAATATAATTGTAGAGGGCTGTCCGTAGACCTCCAAGGTGTAAGAAGCCTTTTACAGAAGAAAAACAAAACAAAATCCTTACATTAAAAAATGTTTGTCGAGAACTGTTTGCCACAGATAAGAAAGGGTATAACACTATTAAAATGACTTTCCTTTAAACAAACACCCTAAATATTAATTAAAATTAAAGTTGAATTAAAATTAAAGTTACATTCAAGTCTTGTAATTAAGCACATTCACCTTAATAATGTGATATCGTCATAGTCACAACAACAAAAGACATTTAATAGACGATCTTTGAGGAGGACCTTACCTGTTGGACTGGGAGCAAACCGAACCCTCACGTCGCTTTGAACTGTGGAGCACCTTTGGCGAACTGCAGCACCCAGCTGGACATCAACGCGTCTCTCCTTGGCCGCCGTTAAACAGCGAAACCCTCGCCCGAAAACCGAAGTGTGCAGAAGACACTTCCTACAAGGTTGAACCCACGGAGGCATGATCGATGGTGGTCCACAGATATCTGCGAGTGCAGGACACTTCCTTTGCCGTTATAACACAAGCTATCAACTTACAATATATGATCACTATAAGAGCTACATTCTCAATAGTAAACATACAATAAGACACAAAGTTAAAGCTTATTTTAACCCATAACTATTATTCTTTAAGGTGGTTATATTTGATGTTATGAACCTGAGGGAAGTGTTCTTCTTCAGCGACACCGGAAACGGTATTGAATGCCTAACACTCACACACGGACACGACACTGCCCTCTAGTGGAGAGTTATAAAAAGGCAGATTTTTTTCCAATTAGAAAATCTGCCTCAATTTACAGTAAAACATCACGTTGTGTCTTCAAAGATTTTATATACCCAGTTTTTTTTAATAATCACAAAATATGTCCCCTTATGTCAACAGATATTACAGTGGTAACAAAAAATCGGCGTTATATTTAATCTAGTTTTTTTTACTTTGTTTTTAAACATTCGTAATTTGCTCAAAGAGTTAAACTAAAGCAAACTAAATATAAGTAAAACAAGTTAATTTGATATCCTAAATGAGCAGAACCTTTCCCATCATTAATTGTTTTTATGCATTTTTTAAGTCTTACTTGAAAACGTTTTTATTTTATTTTTATTTATTCAGAATTCAGAGTCAGAACTTCCTTCCCTCCGGATGAAGTGGAGGAAGATGAATGTAACTTCCTTTAATGTCATTGTATGTATTACGATATTATGATGCCCTCTAGGTGTTTAAAATAATATATAATTGTTGTGGTTGGAGAAAAAATGTAAATATAAAATATAATAATTTAAATAATGCAAGGTCAAAAATGTAAATCCAGTGCCAGTGCGGGATAGTTGAATTAAATTCCTATAGGAAATTCATATTTCCTTTAGGAAATAATTGCTTCATACAATTGCCGTGACCTGCGCTTTGGTCAGAGCGCAGTGGAAAAAGCTCGCCGCAGAGTTGGAGACAAACTAATGGAAACTTGTGAAATTTTGTGTCTTCAAGAGATATTTATTTCTAAACAGGACCTGGAAAAATTGAACACCCTGAACTCTGACTTCTATGGCGCTGGGGAATCTACCACCGACCTCAACACATCAATAGTTAGGCGGAGGATACCAGGGGGTGTGGCTATTCTGTGGAGGAAACAGCTTGACACATTGATTAAAGTGATCAGACTTTGTGAAGACTGGTGTATTGCAATACACTTCACTCACAACAACAAAGAATTCATCCTTATGAAAATATACGCAGCATATGAATGTGCTCAGAATGAGGATGAGTTTTTAAGTAAGCTTGGTTTTATTGATTCAATTATACAAGACAATACCCCCAACTACTAGTATGTATTTGTTTTGGGATATGAATGCTGAGGTTACAGATCGTGGGTCTATTTTTGCCAACTGTTTGAGTGAGTTTTGCTTTAATAATAATCTTACCTTTTCAAATAAGATACTTTTACCTCCTGATAGTTTTACTTATATAAGCAAGGTCTGGCATACCACGTCATAGTTGGATCACTGTTTTAGCACTGCTGATGCACATAACTCATTGAGTATGATGAGCATTTTATATGGGGAAAGTATGTCTGATCATATTCCTTTTACATTGTCAATTAATTGTGAGCACTTACCTGCTCTAACAAGAAACAGTACTGTAAAAGTGAATAAATTAGATTGGGCATCTGATACAGAAAGGGAAATATTGAGCTATTATACCCAAACAGATAAATCCTTAAGCCGCATACATCTTCCTAAAGATGCTATCTGGTGTAACAAGGCTAACTGTAGTGATGTTACACACAGCAAGGAGCTCTGTGTCATATACAATGACATTTTTAACTCTGTGTTTGAGGCGAGTAAGCCTCTCTACATTCCTAAACAAAGGGGAAGAAAAATTAAACCAGGATGGAATCATCATGTTGCTGAATATCATGCTGTAGCCAGAGATGTTTTTTATTTATGGGTAGAAGCGCGAAATCCCAGACAAGGGCTAGTTTTTGAACACAAAAAAATGACAAATGCACGTTCTAAATATGCTCTACGCTTTATATGCAAGAATGAGCAGAATATAAGGGTAGAGTCAATGAACAAAAAAGCTCTTAAATAACAACTTATCTGACTTCTGGAAAGAGGTAAAAACTTTCAACACCTGTAAGACGTCTCTACCAGGCTCGGTTGAAGGCGTCACAGGTGCAGATAATATAGCAGAGCTCTGGAGACAGCATTACTTCACCTTATTCAATGGTGTTAAAGGTGAAGCATTTGAAATGGGAGAAGGAGGGAGTGATGTTAACATTGAAGTAACCTCCCACCAAGTGTTCAAAACCATAAAGGTGCTCAAGAACAACAAATCATGTGGCTTAGATCACATCATGCAGTGAGCATCTTAAATATGCCAGCCCGAGGACTTTACCGCTTCTTGCCATTTGTTTTACTGGATTTCTGACTCATGGGGTATTACCTGACTCAATGATGTCTGTATTGTTGGTTCCTGTAATTAAAAACAAGACAGGCAAGCTTGACTCCATTGTCCTCTCAAAGGTTTTATAAAGAATTTTATCTCATACAATTAATGATTTTATTTTATCTGCTGATAATCAGTTTGGTTTTAAACCTCAACATGGGACAGACATTTGCATTTTTTGCGTTAAAAAAATAGTTAAGAAGTACAGACAAGAAAATCCATCTGTACTTATGTGTTTTATTGACGCATCTAAAGCCTTCGACAGGGTAAATCACACCAAACTTTTTTATCAAAATGAAAAATCGGGGTGTTCCAAGGTATATTTTAAGACTACTAGCCTTCTGGTATGCCCATCAGAAAATGGTGGTTAGATTGGGATCAGGTGTCTCTGCCCCGTTTGGTATGACCAACGGGGTAAGACAGGAGGGTATTCCATCCGCACTCCTTTTTAACTTGTACATTGATGACCTGTCGAAGGACTTGAGTGCATGTAATACCGGTTGCATGGTCAGTGGTTTTAAGGTAAATCATCTAATGTACGCGGATGATTTGGTTGTCTTCAGCCCCAGCAGCTCCGGTTTACATCAACTTTTAAATGTCTGTTCAGAATTGTTAAGAATGATATTTTATATAATTCAAATAAAAGTGTTGTCATGATTTGTCGTACAAAGGATGACCCTGCATTGAATTTTCCTGCTTTTAAACTGTCTGATTCTGAGCTTGCTGTCTGTCACAAAGTCAAATATCTTGGTCATATCATCAACGATAAGCTTACAGACAACGGTGTATTTTATATGCTCAGGCAAACACTCTCGCATGGAGGGTTTATTCATGCTCGGACAATCTTAAAATTATTTTATTCAAAACTTACTGCACGCCTTTGTATACTGCCCACCTGTGGACAAATATAGGGCATCCAGCATAAGGAAGCTACAGGTTGCCTATAATGATGCCCTAAGGATTTTATTAAAACAGCCTCGGTGGTGCATTGCAAGCAGTTTGTTTGTTGGTGCTAGAGTTAATACTCTCCAAGCGTTATTAAGACATTTTATTTATGGTTTTTATGTGTCACCTTAATGCTTCAAATAATTATATCATTTTAACTCTCACCAATGTAAAGCACAGCACTTTTAGATACCAATCCCCTATTTGGAGGTTTTGGTACGATCGTCTTTTTATGAAGTTCATGATACCTGTTTTTTTATTGTTCCTATGCTCTTATCTCATTGTTTTTAATATTCCTATGTCATTGATTATTATATGTTTTATGAAATTTTCTTATACTCCTATGTCATTGATTTTTATACTTTTATAACATTGTTTTTTTATCTAATATTTTTTATGTCATTTTTCTTATACTTGGTTGAGTGTTCGGTTTTTATCATTAAGTCTTTTATATATTATGTGTATTTTTGTGGCAAATAGACCTTGAGTCTGTAATAAAGCTTATTAATAATAATTTTCTGATTTATCACCAATATATGGTTTTGATTTGTTTGAAAGTGTTGATGTTCTGTAGTTTTTAGGTGTTATGGTTCAGCGTGGATTTCATCCTACTCTTATTTAGCATCTAGTTTTGTATTCCTCTCAAACATTTTTATGAAGGTTTTTGATTATAGAAATTTTGGTGCAAAGAAGAAACATTGCAATTACATAACTTTTCTGTCACTTGTTATTGTTTCTCTTTGAGCTTTTCCCATCAGGAGTCGCCACAGCGAACTAGTCGCATGGTAAACTCGGCAATGTTTTTATGCCGGATGCCCTTCCTGACGAAACCCTCTCAAGGCTACTGGGCTTGGGACCGGCAGAGAAGAAGAGAAGGAAACAGGGAGCAGCCCGGATTCGAACCCTGGTTTCACGGATGGAAGGAGCCGCAAACAAGCACGAGCTAAACCGGCTCCACATAACTTTTCTGTCACTAAAGCTGGAAAACTCATTTTGCCTTCCTTGATCTCAACTGATGGGACGTCAAATCATGGCTAAGTGGTAGCGTCCACATTGAGGCTACGAGATTCTGGATTGAAATTCATACCAAAATAATCACATTATAACCCAGTTCCTCTCTGCTTGATAACTCACCTTAGCTGACTCATCCTGTAGGCAATGGGTCAAATGGCAAGAACTCATGCTACACACCCTAATGGGGTTTAACTTTAAAATAAAAGGACTTTCATTGTTGCAGAGAACAGCATTTTGACTCAGTATATTTATTTTGAACAAAACTTGTTCTAGACAATGTATTTTAAAGATATGGGACAGACATCTGATCAAAATCAACACAGCTATATTTGGCAAAAACAGCATATCAGAACATACATCTCTTTCTGTCAGCAACTGAAGTTGACAGTAATGTATTGAACCTGCTTTGCCAGAACAGAAGCCACTTGCCTATTAATAATTTGAATGACCTGAAAGCTAACAAACAGTGTTCTAGAGTTGAATGTGATGACATTCCATTCACGGCTTAGCTGGATTGGAGCTGGATGATAAATTGAGGGACTTTTTCCCACTAACAATATAAGAATGTAGATTTGAACCTAAAAGATTTATTTCTGTAGGGAAACTTTGGGAAAATGTTGTTTTAGCCAAAGCATTTCCTTCTTTTTTATGTCTGTCTTTTGTTCTTGTTGCTTTTAATCTAATGTGTCTGTCTTATGACACTGGCTATTGTTTAACTAATGTTTATATATGTCTTTTATGTCAAGCACCTTGTGTTCAACAGCATGTTGAGGAAATAAAGTGATTGATTGATCAACCTGGAAAAAAGACTACAATGTCAGTAATAGGAGTGATTGGAAATGACCACACTTCCATTTGAAAAATGTATTGCATCATGGAAATATTCTCTTTGTCAAGAGCCAAAAGTTGCTACAAACAACAGGGCTGTACCGCCCTGGTCCTAAAGCAACAACCCTGCTGGTATCCCAGCTCTATCTGACTGCTTGATGCTGACGACATCAATCACGTGGGTCAGCTAATCAGGAGCAATCTGGGCAGGAAGACCTGGACTACAGAGAGGGTTTTTGCTCTTGAGGACAAGGGTTGGCCAGTGTTGACCGTAATCTTTCTGCACCGAGATTACAGTTCTTCTCCATTCTAAGATCATTTGGCAAAACAGTCTTACCGTTCAGCACAACAGTATAGCTCACTTGCAAAATCTAATATATCTCCCAAAACTGTTCACTCATGCTTCAAAACTAAATTCCTTTCCCATGTAAAGAGTCAGTGCCACCAAAATGGCAAAGATCCTTCTCAATTGCTTTGGCTCTTTTCTTGATCAGACCGGATGTTCTCAACACTCTATGTGGATGGTTTGGCACTACACCATGGTTCACCTGCAAAAGCTCATATCTCTCCCAAAACAATTCACTCATGTGTCAAAACTAAATTTATTAAACATATAGTGGTAGGTGAGGCCCTACGAGACCTCTCTCATTTTCAGGGATCAAATCATTTGAATTGAACAACCATTAGACTGAGAATCAACAATCAGTTTAGATCAATAAGATCTATTCACTTGGAATTTGTGCTAAATGTAGGCTAACTGTACTTAATCATTTGCAAAGATGTAATGAGACATTGAGACGTGTACTAACACATTTGCAATGTGATGAAATTCATGAGAAATTCCATTCTGTTTTGAACAACTGCCAGTTGGTTTCGAGGTTTGTTTTGAGAACGTAATTTCTGTTTCAAGAAATGAGCCAAACCTTGGAAATGAGTCAGCATCATTTCATTGTGTAAGTCATCATGCATAATAGTCTGTTCAATTGTCAAAATTAGTCAAGAACATAATACCATCAATACGATGCATGAATCCCCTTGGCATATTTGACAAATTTAATACAGCAATTGACAGTCAGGTGAAACTGGAACTTGACTATTAACGCTGTTGTAGAGAATAATGGCATTGGAGGCAAATGAGACCACTCACATTCTCATGTTTGTGGATGAAGCTGGCTTTAACCTGGCCAAGGGCCGAAGACGTGGCCGTAATATTACTGTAAGTGAAATACACTCACTGGCTACTTTATTAGGCACACCACGTGACAGCAACTCAATGTATTTAGGCATGTAGACATTGGTCAACACGATCTACTGCAGTTCAAACTGAGCATCAGAATGGAGAAAAAGGGGATTGAAGTTACTTTTAACATGGCATGGTTGTTGGTGCCAGAGGGGCTGGTCTGAGTAGTTCAGAATTTGCTGATCTACTGGGATTTTTACCCACAACCATCTCTAGGGTAGAATGGTCTAAAAAAGAGAAAATATCCAGTGAGCAGCAGTTTTGTGGGCAAAATGATCTTAATGATCTTATTGATGCCAGAGGTCAGAGGAGAATGGCCAGGCTGGTTCCAACAGATAGAAAGCTAAAAGTAACTCAAATAACCACTTGTTACAACGGAGGTCTGCAGAAGAGCATCTTTGAACACATCCAACCTTAAGGCAGATGGGCCAGCAGTAGAATACCACACTGGGCCCCACTCCTTTCAGCTAAGAACAAGAAACTGAGGCTACAATTTACATAGACTTACTGAAATTGGACATTAGAAGATTGGAAAAATGTTGTCTGGTCTGAGGAGTCTCAATTTCTGCTGCAATCTTTGGATGGTAGGGTCAGAATCTCGTTTCAGCAGCATGAAAGCATGGATCCATCCTTCCTATCAACCGTTCAGGCTGGTGGTGGTGATGTAATGGTGTGGGGAAATTTTTCTTGGCACATTTTGGCCCCTTGGTACCAATCAATAATAATAACAATAATAATAATGGATTAGATTTATCTGTGAAACAATGGAGACGGGAAAACTGGAGGCAGGGATGGTAGAGTGTCTTGTCCAAAGACACAACAAAAGTTGACCGGGGGGAGCGGGTATTAAACCACTGACCCTTCGATCATTGACTAACCTGCTCAACCACCTGAGCCACTGCCGCCTGTGCACGGTTACAACACCACAGTCCACCTGAGTATTGTTGCTGATCATGTCTATCCCTTTATGACAACAGTGTACCATCTTCTGATGCCTATTTCCAGCATAATGAGGATCTATGTCATAAAACTGGAATAATCTCACACTGGTTTCTTGAACATAGGGCTGGGCGATATGGCCTAAAAATAAAATCTCTGATTTTATTTTTTTTAATTCGATTTCCGATTTTTTCCAGATTTTTTCCCCCCACCCTACTTAATGAAAGCAATAAGTACAAACGGCAGACAAGTTCAAGCAAATGTTGCTTTTATTTAATCACACCCAAGACAAATGTAACCCCCATTTCTGGGATGAATAATAAATAAATGAACACGCTCATGGAATCAAAGTTAAGTATAAGATTTTTCTTCTTACTCCCTTTTTGGACTTGTGTTTAAATAATTGTGTCCTGTTTTATATAACTTTTGTCTTGTTTTTGTCTAATTTCGTTATTCTAAACTTGTTTTCACTTATCCAAAATAAAAAGGTTTCTGTACTGTAAAGGCGGTCCATCCCGGTACTGGCAAGGTGTACCTGATAAAGTGGCTGGTGTGTGCCTGCTTTAGGTCTGCAGATGTAAAGAAAGAAGCCTGTGATTTAAATGGCTCCAACTCTAGAAAAGAATCTAAAGCAAATACATTATTCGAGTGTTGTTCATCTATCCATTGTCCAAACCTGCTGTATTCCTGATAGGGATCATGGGGATGCCGGAGCCTACCCAGCTACTCAGAGGCACAGATGGAGTGCACCAGGACAGTTTTTCAGTCCACCACAGTGACATAAAACCCCTCAAACTAACGTTCACACCTAGGTACAATTTAGAATCACAAATAACCTAATGAAGGATGTTTTTGACTGTGGGGGGAACCCAGGGGTGTGAGGACTTTGTGCTTTAGTCTGGTTTTTCAGTTGTGCTCTTGGTTTTGGTCATATTCTGAGTTGTTCAATTATCAATCACTGAGGTTCATGTTGCACAACTGTTTTCATTTCTTTCAATTCCCCTTAGTCTATAAGTGTCTGGTTTTCAGTTATACCTTGTTAGGTCATCTGCTCTGTTTTTCTTGGGCTCCCTTTTTCTTGCTCCCATGGCTTTGTCATATTTCAGTATATTAAATGTTTAAGTTTCCACCAAGCCAAGTCTTCTACATTTTGATTCCTATACCACCAGTTCCTAACATGAGGGCCTGGTGAAAACCCACATATACTCAAGGAAAACATGCAAACCACACACATATAGAACCCGCCTGGGATCCAAACCAGGGTTCATCCCACTGTGAAGCGAGAGTGCTGACCTCTACACCACTGTGCAGGAGTGTGACTGTGGTATGAAAGTGGAAGTTTAAAAAAAGTTTGAAAGTTGAAAACTCTATTTTTTTTATCTCTTAGGTCATTAAGTGCAGTCATTACGTAAAAAAAATAGGAAAGTTAAAACAAACCAAAACTTTTTCATAAAAGCCTATTTGAATATTTGTTATAATGCAGTAACGAGGGATTTAAAGCAAAGCCACAAAGGCCACAAAACTCACCAGATAAGTATTTGATGTATGTAATTTCTTTAGATCCAAACAATGCACCAAACGTAACTTAAAAGAAATAAGTTGAAACATTAGAAGTGTGAAATTGAATTGCAGGAAACAGTTTTTAATTTTGTTAACATACATTTTCCAGTAATAAATCCCTTACTGTAATGTTAAGCTACCCTCCTTTATTTTGTCAGTTAATAGCAAACCTGCTCAACTAGATTTTCACCTGCTGTTTGCGTGTGTTTGTATGCGCATGCACACGCCTAGTATATGAATGTTTGTTTGCAAACACATGCAAATAAATCTCAGATCCATAAGCAGGCTTTCACGATTTGTCCCTAAATCACAGATTTAATATGAAGGAAAGTGTTTTTTTTATTAGGAAAATATCCCTGAGATCACCTGAGATGAAAGTTCTTCTTATCTTTTGTTGTGCTTTACCCTTATTTTGGTGTCTTTGTGTTGATATGGCTGCAGTGGAAGCACAATTTCCCAGTATAGTGTCGTTGAACAATATCACATTTATCACCACTCAACATGAAACTGACTGGATGGTTTGAACAGTCTTTGCTAAAATTGCTTGTTCAGACATGAAATGTTATGAAAATAGAGCCAGATTAGAGATATTTTCATGAGGCTGTTTTCATTCCTTCATCTTGCTTGTTCAATTATAGTTAACATGTTTCCCAAAGATTCCTACACAAAGACTCTAACATACACACAAATTCAGTAATAGTGGTGGAAAACATGTCTTTTGTTTGCTGGTTCTGCCCCCTTTTGCGGCTCAGAGGAGTCAGCCCTCATCATTTGTGCCATTGTCACAAGGCAACACACCCTTAACTGGTACACTTGAGTCTCAGGTGAATCAGTAGAGAGACTGTGCTCCACCTACATAGACTTTATACAACGGATGAAGACTGACACTTCAAACAAAATTCGGTAAGACATTTATTCCATTTTATTTAGATCATGCTTCTTAAAAATGATCTCAATTTTATATTGCTTTTTTTGTTTTTTTTTTAAACTGCTTTATGTGACCAATCTTTGCTCTTTTGGAAAATTCACAAAAAAGCAGAGTTGTGTGTGGATGAAACTCTACTTATCCAGTCGACAAACTGGCATGTTAATGTAAGGAATCAGACATCACTGTTAGACTGTCTCTGTCATGCCATTCTACTATTGGTATGCTAGACAAACACCTTAACTTATATTAAAAAGTAATTGATCAAGTTTGGATTTCTGTAAAACAAAGAATCTCCTGGAAATACCTTAAACAGAAATGTTACAGAGACAATAAATTACTTTGTGCTTAGGTTTATAAAATATTATCTAATAATACTCTTGCCAATTTAATATCTGATCATTTCGGTCTGTCTTCCTAAATAGTAAAGGGTATATACTTGTATAGTACGTTTGTACCTTCTGGGTCGTCCCATGTGTCATCTATCTATCTATCTATCTATCTATCTATCTATCTATCTATCTATCTATCTATCTATCTATCTATCTATCTATCTATCTATCTATCTATCTATCTATCTATCTATCTAATCTATATATCGAAATCCAAGTAATTTTAATTAAATAATAAAAATCACTATTTTCTCCTTAAAGGATTTTTAACAGTGTACATCAGAAAAGGAAAATGTTCCTTTTTTCTAGGAATGTCACACCTCTTCTCATAATAAGCTTTGACCATAGCTATTAGTCACAAAGAATCAGAACAACGAGACTTTTCTTTTGCCAGCCTGCCAAATGTTTGAAAGAGGGAACTTAGGTAAACATTTAACTTGTCACATCAAAATGGAGATTGATATAAACCAATAATACCCCACATGTTGCATTACTTTTGTTCTTTATTTTTATTGCAACTAATATTTGGAATCAGCTATACAGCCTCTTTTTGGTCTTATTTCTTAAGCTACGTGTAATGAATATAAAATCAGAATTCCCTTTTATCTAGGAAAGCATTCTACATGTGTTGACGCTAATGTGTTGACGTCATGTTGATGAGATACTTTCCACCTGTAGAGGTTGACATTGACATTGATCAGAAATGACAAATTCAATTAATCAAATGGCTTGATTGAGCTTTTTTTCCTGTGTCTGAATGTTAAATTAATATCTTCTTGAATTTTTATGTTAATACATTTTTCTTTATTTTTACTTCAAGAGTTTTACATTTCTTTAATGTTATGTGATCATTAAAGAAAACCATTAGACATTATACCTTCAGTAAGGTATACTTTCTTGAAAGTCTTAAAATGTTCTAAAACCAATTGTTTGTTTGGGTTTTAGAAAGATCCTCAATCTTTCATTTTTTCCATTCTTGTATGCAAGAATCAGATAATAACTCACTTTTAATCAAAGTTTAAAAGCCTTTGTTTTAAGCAAGATGTCATTAGTATCATAGCAGTGGTTGTGAGAAATGACATCTGACAATAAAAACAATTACAGTCCATCTCTAAAGGAATCTAATTTTTTTGGGAAAAACTGAATTTATTTTTTACCAATAGAGCTTTTTACAATACAGACCCATAGAAACAAAATCTGTAATAGGCAGAATTCCAAAATTTGTTGCTTGATGATTATTAGATTAATTTATAAGTAACCATGAAAAAGTAGGTGTAATAGAAAGAAATGTAAGATACAAAGCTTTGGCATGATGTGTTTAGTCTTCCAGAATTTTTCCCTCCACAAAATCTCTGAAAATATGTCAATATTCTGTGGGTTTGTCTTTACCTCTGCACACCGCTTCAGTAGCCTTCACTGAAAAAAACACATTTTAATCTGATTAAGAATGAAAGCAAAGTTCTGGGACATTAAAATAGATTTGTGGTACTGCTTTACAAAACATTCATCAGATACCTTTTTTGTCATTGTTTGGGGTTGAATGGTGCAGAGTTTCATTATTCCTTTGGCTGGAGCGTCATTGTTTGTGATTCAGATATGGTTACGTTAAAGGCATCTGTGAGAGGTCAACTGTAAAAAACTTGGCTGCCACTCCCTAACTTCTTTTATCCCAAAAGTGGACAGACAGGATAAAAGGGCAGCTTGCCACTCCCTGATAAAAGACCATTCCTGTTTTATCAATGACTGAACTTTTCAACATATAGCTTCATCACGTCATTACATAAGAACTTTGAGACACCTGTGTTTGTTGTGCTGCACCTACCTTTGACACACCGGGTCAGCCCAGAATATCAATTAAGTTTCTTTTTTTTACTTTTTTTTTTTGAATATCATAAAACAAATTAATGAAATGTGTCAATTATTCAACCAGTCCTAAATCCTATCAGTTAGTGTGGTTTTTGTTGGTTTACTGTTTTATCTACTTTGTTCTGTTCTCTCTTCAGCAGCTTTCTTCACAAAGTCCCCCCATCCCATGAGACTTACTGCGTTATGAAATTACACTCTTTTTTCCTGCTGATTTACTTGGGGACCTTCTGTGGTAAGGAGATATTTACTTGTGTAATGTGATGCACTGTGAGTTTTACCTTAAAGCGCAAATAAATTGAAAATACATGTGTTCCCCCTATCTATTGCAAGCACTGTCAGTATATCATTTAAAAGGTCCTCTTTGTCATACTTGCTACACTGTTATTCATTGAGAGACTTGTCCCTACAACCATGATCACTTTATTTGCAACATTTGTGCATTTTTGAAAATACTGAGATGAAATATAAAATAGTACATTGAATGTGTTTTTTTTAGTTTGCCAGGTTTACATGTCTTTCATTTCTAACTCTTTTCTAACTGGTTCTTAACAGTGGGATCAGCTGCCTTTAGGTATGTCCTTGTATTTTGAAACCCTTTACGTAAAACAAATCAGTCCCGATGCACTTTGTTTCTAAATGTGTTTGTTTTCTGATCAAAACCTTTAGAAATACAACATGTGCAAGAAGAGATATGTGCGATCCGGTGAGTTCTCCTGATTTGTGTGGTTTTTTTTGGTCTCAACAAATAATAAGAATCATGAGTCAATCATTTGTTAAAACTGCCACTTTTATAATATTTAAATAGCAATCAGAACTTAACTTTATTTGTTTAGCTTATAGATAAGCACGAGTAAAGTACTTATTAATTTTATGAACAAGATGTTATGTTTAGAAACGGTTTAAATGTCTTTTTAAAGGATTTAATCAATTCAAATGTGGTCACGATTTATTTACTTGCTGTAACATAATGCATGACATAAGCAGAATAAGAGTCATTGAATAGAGATATTTTAAGGATGAAGACATGACATGGTAGAGAGCTAAATGAAAGAAACAACTTTTTTCAAATGGTTCATCAGAAATACCATCTGAATTCTTCAGTGCATGAGTCTAAACATCATTAGAACTATGTTCCTTCCTGTTGACAGGCATCAGTTCTTTGTACAGTGAACTCAATGAACCAGTTTAAGGCTCAGTACAGTGACTAAGTCTGGCCATCTGATGGAACAAACGTGAGTCATTTCTGTCCGCATGCAGTTTGTGGACAAGATTCAAGATAAAAAAAAAAAAAAAAAACACAGACTCTTGACCATTTTAACACTCTTAAAGTTGTTCATCCTGCAAAAAGTTGTCATGAAATATTTAAACTTTTTCAAATATTTGCGTTTACTGTACAGTAAACCAAAAATTATGACGCTTAACAGAATTATTTCTGTGAAAAGCTAAAGAATTAAATGAGTAAACCCCCACAAGAAAAGATTTGCTGTTCTGTCAAGAAAAACTCTGAATTTTTGGACTTCAGGGGTCAAACCTTTTGTTTTCTACACATAAATCAAACTGAAATTGACTGAATTTCCTGTGTTTAATTTAGTTTTATCATTTAAAAAGGGTAAACATCTACATCAGAGCAATAACTACAAGACTTTTTTTAAACTTTGTCCAATTGAATTTGAAAATTTATATACCTTTATACATTTCATGAAATGTTTTTTCACACCCTTTTTTCTTAGTTTCACTTTATATTGCTTTCCTTTGTTAAAACTTTTTTTATAGAATCCACAAAGACATATCTTTGAATTATCAATTTTGAGTAAACAAATGGACACTTGTGTTTTCTAAAGTGTTACAACCTTTAAGGCAAACCATTAAGTCATGAGAAGAGACCTCAAGTTATTTTCGGGGTGTCTTTGTGACAGGTTTAGGATATGTAGTCAGATGCTTCAAACCTGTTTCTGTTGTTCCTGAACTTTTCCGTGTCATTTAAAGGAGCCGGATGCAACGTCTCATTTCCTGCAATGTGCCGGGCTGCCTCCAACAGACACCGGCAGAGACCACATGCACCGGCTAAAAAGAATCCTTGAAGGCACCATGGACATTTACACTTTCATGGTATGACCAATACTCAAGGACTACTTCTGGAATGTCCCGGCTGATCCGTGCTGAACCAATGCCAATCCTGATTTAAAATGCATGTTTTTGTCCTACAGCTCATGTAATCCTTTCACTGTCAATGTCAAATGGAATAAACTGCTCCAGTTTTCTTGTTTATAACCAACCATTTACTATCACTTTCACAGAAATCCAGCTTAAATGGTGTGCCACTACTGTCTCTAGAAGGAGAACTGGAGTTAAACGGGAGAGCAGATCCACTTAAGAATGAAGCCTTGGTCCAAATGTGGCTGGAGATCAAGATGAAACCGCTGCTGAAATCCATAACTAAGCATTTTCTTTCCTGCCTCAGTACCAAGAATTTCAGCTGCTCCACTTACCAGACTGTGTATGTATTCATTTCCTTTGTAAACCCTTTTTTTGTGCGACCAGCTCTTGATTCTTGTCTTTGTGCATCATCTCCTCCACTCTTGCAGGATAAAAGAGCTCAGTCAACATTACTCAGAAATGAATCCAGCTCAGCAAAAATGGATCTACACATTCTTCATGTATCCATTCTTGTCAGGAGACGGAATTTATGGTAAAATTGATATTTTTCGGCTTTTATTTTTTATGGAATGGAAACATTTCTGTTTCAAGAAATGAGCCAAACCAATTGAGAAAAACTGTAATATATAAGGGCTGCAACAACATGAAGGGCTCCATCTGATTGGTCAAATGAGTAAATTGCTTCACTGGATTTGTTAAATACTCCAAGCAGCCATGAGATTATTTGAACACATGTGTAAACATTTAAGGTAACCATTTATCGCAGTTTTCTTTTGGGACCCATGTATCGCACAGGCTGATATTGCGATGACGATAAGTTTGTGATTTATTGAGAAGGCCTAGTTGATAGTACATTCAAATCAAACTTTATTTAAATTTTATACAAACTTTATTCATGTCGTCATGCATGTGCAAACTGCATGGTTAAGATCAAATAATTTGGAATGGCGAAACTGGTGCTTTGCTTGGTGCATCTCTCCGTCAGCCACACAGGAGGATTTGCAGCCTCAGCGAGTGTGTGATCTGTTTACAGGTTGTGCGGACTCAGAAGTAAGCAGTGAGGAGTGGCTGATGAAGAATTTTGGTGCTTTCAGAGCAATGGCCAGAATGAAGGACTTCTCTGCTCTAAACATGGTCTTCAGTGGAGTGAGTTGACCTGACACATGAAGAAGCAGAACAGATTATTTAACTTTTGTGAAATCATAATCAACTCAACGATTGCAACATTTGACCTTCTGCTAATTTCCCTCTGTGTTCACTCATAGGTGGAAGTGCTTCACCTGCTGTCTCCTGCACAAAAAGCAGAGCTGCTCATGAGGCCTGAAGTGGAAAGCTTTGAAAACGGCACCCTATCCCTGATCTTCCACAGTTTGTTAACAGGAGGCTCTGAATCCACACCCACTGCTCGCCCCGGAGGCGACCAGAGCTGGACAACACCTGCAGAATCATCTACATTACCTTCCCATCCAACACAGCCTGCACATCAGTCTCACCACCTGTCTCCACGTGAAAAGCTCAGAAAGGTGCTGTTTTTCTGTTTTTGTAGAAAATGAATAAAGCCACAAAATAACAAAGTTTTACATTAAGAAAATCTAATCAAAAATCAATGATCAACAAATAACGTTACAGATTGTTTTGTTAATAACTTACAACTGAGCATAAATGCAGATAAAGTAAATGGGATCCATTTATTGACTCTTACAGATCCTAAATGGCGTTATGACAGCTGTCAAACCAATTGGGAGCTTTGTACATGATTTTATGTCCTTCACGCGTCAGGTAGATGAACTTTCACACACACACACATCTATACAAAGTGGTGTGGAAATTGGTGAGTTTGGAGCAGCAGTGGGTTTAATGTCTGAGGGTGTGTTGTTCTTTCAGAGAAATGTGTCAGACCTAAGAAGCACCACAATGACTCAGTTCCTGCTCAACTGGACTCTGGCTGAACTGGCTGACATGTATCATCCAAAAGTCAAAGTTCCAAAAGAACCACAGTTTGATGTGACAAATGTGGGGAATTGGTACCAGCAGGTTGTCATACCATTGCTTCAGAGGTTTATCACAAATAATGAAATCCTGGAGCACCAAAGCATCAAACTTGCTTTTCACCAACTTTTGTAAGTCACGATTCCATTTTTTAGTGTTATGAGGTTATGTTGAAAACAAGATCAAGCTCAGATTATGCATTAAAAAGGACACATGAGATGAATTAGGCAAATGCTTAAGTGCACTAGCAGGTAAAACAATCAAAAAATTATTTTTTTAATAAACTGTCGTGTTTTTATGATGTAACTATAGTAAAGAAATATGACTATTTTGATCATTTAATAAAAGTAATGAGTAATACTTTTACATATTGTACATTACAGTGTGGTACTCGTGTCCTACTTCAGATGTAAACTTCTTCTTTTTTGTATTTTAGCTATTTGGACAATCCTGCAGACAATGAATTCTCTAAAAACCCAGGAATTGAGGATGTCTGTAGCATCACTCTTGATAAGACCCATTGTGGGGTGAGAATTCTTTCCTTCCCTAAGTTCTATTAATCAAAGCAGTTTAAAAAAGCACATTTATGTAATCCTGTCCTCTGAGCAGCTTCAATCTTTTTGTTGGTTATTTTCATGTTTCAGCTGACTGATGCAGTGGAAAATGTGGCTCATGTTTTGCACTGTGCTGCTCGCACAAACCTGACATTGAATGAGGAAACAATAATGAGACTGATTCTGGAGCTGACTAAACGTCTGAACTCCCTGATCAAGGAACTGTCCAACACTGTAAGTGTGGAACCACAGTAACCTAACAAATCTCATGAAACGACTGATCACGTCATTTTATCAAATGACGACTCCTCTGTTTTGCAGAACTTCAAGGAAGTGTTACCGAAATAAAGGAGATCTTTTGTGAGGGTGAAGCTCAACTCTGACCCAGGAGCACCTGAATGACCCCAACTTCATTCAGCTCTGGTTCAAGATCACGCGCCCTCCTGCCTGATGTACACCCAGATCTCCTGTCCTGTCTGAGCACCAAGAACTTCTCCTGCCCTGTTTACCAAAGCCTGTGAGTTCCAGCTGTGTGTTGATTGTTTTGTGTTCATGTGTGTCCCTGTAATCCTCCTGACTTCTGTCTCTGACTCCTGCTGCTTTCAGGAGTGTCAGCACTGGGTGAATCCATGAGTTTCATGGAGGCAACCCAATTTACAGTCAGAACATCTATAAATACTTTATCTATTCTTTCCTGCAGCAACACAACTTGTCTGGTAAGCAAAACACAGCACAAAGGCAAAACAATGTACAACACAATTTAATTTTTTTTTATTTCTAATGCAATATATGTGTAACATCTGATATTTACTGTACATTTCAATGACTATTGTGAGAAAATGTGTATTCAGCATTTTTATCCAAAGAAAATATTTTAACTTGTTAAATTATAATTTCAAAGTAGCATTTTTAAAGTTTTATGGGTTAATCAAGAAGTCACCAATACAATCTTTTTAGTAGCATTTTGTGTCTGAATCTGATTAAAGGTAAACTCTATGTTTTTATTTACAAATCTTCTGTTTTTCTGAATTTAATAAACATATGGTTTGCTGTAATATTTTCAGACTCTCATTGTTCAGCCAATAACAGTGCAGAATGGTTGGAAAAGAATGTTGGCTTCTTCTCAAAGTTTGCTTCCATCATTGATTTCTATGAGCTCAACCCTAATTTCTCTGGAGTAAGTGCTCATTATGCAAAAAAAATATATTTATTCCTTTGAAATATTCTCACCTATAAAGTATATGTAGCAAAATGTAAGTACCATTAAATATTTAAATTTTTCCTTTTCTTTTTTTTGTTCAGTTGGACGCTCTTCATCTTCTGACTCCAAACCAGACAGCAGAGATGCTGCTGCTGCCTCTGCGTACTCCACCAGAGAAAGATGTTGTCATAATCTATGTGCTTAACTATCTGATTGAGTCACCTGAAGACAGGAAACTTCTGGAAGTTATGTATTTTGTAAACCAACTTGCTCAGAAGGTAACAGATTTGGTCAGGACAATGGTTTGAAAAACGTCATCAATCTAGATAATCTATAGTAAAAACTCGAATTTTTCACAGTGATCAATCCTCCCTGCAGCATCTACACACTTCTGTGGCACACTTCACTGACTTGGTAGTAGATGGTTTGAACTGAAACGTTTTCATGGTTTTATTCTGTCCTCTGCTGCATCAAGTGGCATACATTCAATTTTTTTATTGTAATAACAGGAGACAAACAAGTGTTTTTTTGTCTTTCTGTAGTAAAAGCACAGAAAAAATGTTTTAGGTGTAAACTTTGAGTTACATTTTTTACAGGGGGTTCTTGTCACAGACATAAAATATTTCTCCAGCTTCCATTTAAAAGGATTTGTGAAATTAATGTAGAAAACACGAAACAAAAATAATGAAAGCTAATAAAACATATTTAATGATAACGTTAGATTTTCTTTTCTTCTCGTTGCAATATTTATATTCTTAAAAGTCTTTATTCTGTTTTGATTATTTTTTTGGTTGTGCAGTTGGTTTTACATGTTATTCTGGTTTGTAGTGCGGATCAATTGTACAACGTCATCCCATCTCTGAGTCCAGATTTAGAACCAGTTGTCTGGGCTCTGATAAATGATTTGATCAATATTGTGCCAGAAGGTAAGTTTTATTTTTTAATTGTTTTACACCAGCATGAACTCATTTTCATGACATTTATATATTTTTTTAATGGTCGTTAGTTTTTCTAATTTTTGTTGAAATAATGCTTTCATGTTTTGCTCTGAACAGACTGCAAGACAAAGGATATGATGGTGAGATTTTACTTTTGTTTATGAAATAAAATGATATGTTTAGTAAAAATGTTCTAACATGCACTTTAAACATTATGATTCACAGTGTCCACAAACACATGTTAACGGTAAGGGTTCTGTGCTTTTTTGTCCAGAGTTTAATATTTAACAATGAAGCTTCCAAGAAAATGTAACGATAAATCCTAACAAAGGGTTAACTCCACTGAAGGAATTTAAGCAGGAGGAAGAGGGAAAAAACAAGACAGTGTAGCATAAAGTTTAAATGTCTGTAAGGTGAACTTAGAAAGAATATGAGATTGGCTAGAGTTAAAAGGTGAAACTATTGCATACCTGTGCAAGGTGGTTTAGATCTTTTGGGTTGGCATTAAAACATGAAATGATATTGTATTTTTTTTGTTCTTCAGCTGATAAAAGTGCTTGTTGAACTGTTGTCAGAAAATAAAACACAGTTTTGTTCATGCACTTATATTAAATTCAGTCAAAGAGCAGCTTTTCTAGGATTGTTAGCCCACAGACTTTCAATATAACCCTGTTTTTGTGTTGAAATATTGTTCACCAAGTTTGTATAATGTTATGTTTTAAAATGGATAAAGAAGGGAAACAAAGTAATTTTGGTTTTTAATCTTGTTTCTTAAAGGCACAGACATTTGCAAAAACATTGACAGGTATACCAAGTAATTTTTTATTTATTCAAAATATTCTTGACTAATAATTTACTTTAATCTGGCATAAATGTTCTTTCTCCATCATTTCCACAGCTCTGACCTGGAATCACATCAGCATGTCCACCAACGCTCCTTGTAATTTTACTCTGGAGAAATATACAAAGACAGGTGATTTTCAATAACACTAAAATGTGGATTGCTGATATTTTGTCACTGGTAATGTAAGAAACCACAAGTTTTATCTCTCCACAGTTGGAGAATTTGCAGCTAATCAGCTGGCTTCCTCCTGAGATGTGATCTGCTCCAGAAACAGCAGCCGCCCAGAGTAAGTTGTGGAAATTGTTGCTCACCAAATCCTCCAATGTCTTGGATCCAGCACTGGACCTGTTGGCTAACATGGTTTGTTCTTTATCAAACTCTGAGAACATATTGTGAAGCCCCAACACATTCACTCCTAAATGCAGTCACAATGTTTGTAATGTTGAATTTGGTCTCCAACAGTCTGTGGACGTGGTCAGTCCATCAGCAGCTGAGATTTTGGATGTCATTGGAGAGATGAGGCTCTTCCTGCTAACTAATGAACAGCTGATGGACAGCAATGTGATCAAGTTGTGGTTCTCAGAGCGTTTAAGTGGCTTCCTGCCGTCTGCCTCAGAAATGTTCCTGCTGTGTCTGAGCAGCAGGAACCTCAGCTGTCAGTCGTACCATCAGATGTAAGCATTTGTCCACACAATCATAAGCCACCTATACTTTGTAATCTAAGACAAAATATGAAATCTAATAATGTTACAATAGATATAAAAACTGCATGTTTTGAAGTCAAATGAACACATTTTGTATCAACAGAGTGCAGGTGTTTAGTCGTCAGTTCAGAGACATAACATTCCAACAGCAGCAAACAGTCTTGAAGGATTTCATCCTCCGTTTCCTGTCAGAACCTCACACAGGTACTGCTTTCATTGAAAAAATCAGTACGTTCTTGTTGTTAAGTGTGTTTATATTTAAATAATTTTTGGTTTCTGCTTATTTTGTTTCAGGTCCAGGCTGTTTGTCGTCCTCCAACAGCAGTGCACAGTGGCTGAGGGACAACCTGGGTTCTTTCTCAGAGCTTCTGTCTGTCAGCAAGATGTTTGATCTGAACCCACAGTTCAATCCTGTAAGATTTTAACATCTAAAAAATTGAGAAGTTTTATTAAATTAAAAATACCTTTTTTAATTAGATATAATTACCCATTTCAGATAGAGGCTCTGAGTGTCCTGAGTCCAAAGCAGAGTGCAGAGCTGCTGGTGCTGAAATATCCCACTCTGCCAAACACAGACGTTATTATCAACAAGCTCTTTGATTATTTCACTGAGTCTCCAAGAGAGAGGAAGTTTACAGAGTTCCTGTCATTCCTTGTCGTGTTTCTGAAAAGGTGAATATATAATTAATTCTAGTTGACAATAAAAATTAAATTTATAAAATACTCATCAATCTTTTTTTATAGGGAAATTTTTCTTGTGCATCCTACAAAACATTGTGAGCTTACAATTTGATGTCCTCTTTAATGTACGGCTTTCATGGTAATAAGCATTTTTCATTATAATACTTGTAAATATTCTAGGTTTTCCAGATTTGACAACACCTCAGCCACATCTTCTATTGAATTTGCATCCTCTATCATGGACACCAAAGTCGCTTTATTCAACCTCATACCAACCGCTAAGAAGTTGGCAAATAGGGACGCGATTTTGCTTTCCATCATCCTAATGTTTTAATTTACTTTTTTCTGGAATGACAGTTGCAACAAACACTTAAATTCTGCACATTATCAACTAAATCTCAATGTTAAATCATTATTACACATTTTGTGATGACTTAAAAATTCATTTAATTAATATAGTTTAATAAAATGTTGTTTTCTGCCATTACTCACAACTTTGACTTATCAATGGAACCATTAGTTACTGTTTACAGGCTAAATAAGCATTTAATATTTAAACATTAAGTCTTAAGTCAAAATAACATTTAACTTTGTTGTTGATTTTCATTTCTTTCTTTTTTTCAGACTGCATTATATGCTATGGAAAGGTGATTATGTGTTTTTAGCTTATTTTAAACCTGATCGATTCAGCTTTTTTATTTATTTAAGACTCATAACAATGTGTCTTTTTTTCTCCATAAAGTGTAATTTTATCACAACAAATGGTAAGTGTTTAAACTGCTTGTTGAATTGAATCTATAATTGTTTTGTTTTTGCAAACTGATTGAAATCCTTTAATGTTTCTCGTTAGAAACTGCAAGTTGTAATGGAGTAAATAGGTAAAATAATTTAATTATCCTTTTTTTCAATCGTTAAAAAATTTGATATTAAAAAATGTCATTTTGATCCACAGCACAGAGCTTCAGCCCAACCTCGACAGTGGTTTGATGAGTGGACTTTTTCAGACGTTTCCTGTGGGAGGAACTGCATGCCTCTGTAAGACACAGTTCAGCTTAGGATTAACAGTTGCCTCATCCTTGACTGCATGTTCAATGTGCTGTTTGTTGTTTTTAACAGCTCTCAGGGTTAACAGCACCACATCTTGCAGAGATCCTGCAGTGTGGTCGATCCTCCAGCTCAAGTGTTTCACCAGAAATCTGCAAGCTACTCCTGGTTAAATCCACCAGGGTGCTGGATGAAGCTCTGGATCTTCTGCCCTCTACAGTATGACTTCTACCTAAATGAACTTTTGTGACAGAAGTTTTTTATATAACCCTTAAAAGTATTTGACAAAATTCTTACTAACTAAAAAGGTGTAACTTAATTTGACTTTTATTTGATGCAAATTTCAAGAAAAAAAATTTAATACAAAATAGTATTAACACTTGTTTTGTGTTTTAGACCTTTTGACCCCAGCAGTCCTCAGTGTTCAGGGATTCTGGGACAGTATAAGAGAAATCTGACTGGACCTGTTCAGCACCGACGCCCTGAACAATCCCTCCATGCTGCAGCTGTGGTTCAACAGACGCCTTCATCCATTCTTACCAGCAGTTTCCACTGATTTCCTCTCATGTCTGGCAACAAAAGAACTGCAGTGCAGCTCCTACCAGTTTATGTAAGCACTGCAGCATTGATCAACTACAATTACTCTACAACAACTGCAGATTATTCATTAAACACTGCAGTGATATTGTTTATTAATGTTGTGTCTTTTTTCTCATCTCTGAACTTAGCTTGCAGAGTTTGAGTCTGACCCAAACACAGATGAATCCATCCACTCAGATGTCTGTGTCCACAGACTTTATCCAGGTTTACCTGAGCAGGAATGATACAGCAGGTAAGAATCTTTAACTTAAACCTCTTTACATAAAATTGAACGTTAATAAACAATGAAACAGGAATTAGTTATCATGTCTAAATGGTCTAATTTTGGGCATTTATACTAATAAAGCAGCTTTTGGAGAATAAGATTTAGCATTTGTTCACAGTTTCTCTAAATTTTGAAAGGTTTACTTCATAAATAATTTTTTGTTTAAATCATTTTTGTTTTCGCGTCTGTTCCAGATCGAGGCTGTTTGTCGTCCTCCAACAGCAGTGCACAGTGGCTGAAGGACAACTTGCTCCTTCTCAGAGCTTCTGTCACTCAGCAAGATGTTTGATCTGAACCCACAGTTCAATCCTGTAAGATTTTTACATCTAAAACAATTGAGAAGTTTTTTTTATATTAAAAATAAAAATTTTAATTAGATATAATTACCCATTTCAGATAGAGGCTCTGAGTGTCCTGAGTCCAAAGCAGTGCAGAGTTGCTGGTGCTGAAATATCAGACTCTGCCAAACAGACGCTATTATCAATAAGTTTCTTGATGGTTTCACTGAGTCTCCAAGAGAGAAGGCTACAGAGTTCTGTCATTCCTGTTGTGTTCTGGAAATGGTAAACATATAAAATATTTTTCTCACACTTACAAAAATTCATATTTCTACCCAAAATCTTCAATTATCTGTTTGTATCTTTTTGAAGGGAAACGTGTCCTGTACGTCATACAAAACACTGTGAGTTAAGCAATGAAAAACATTATGATGTTGTTTTTAAATTGGATAACAAGCAAAATTCCTCTCTTTCTTTTTGTTTTTCCAGTTTCACCAGATTTGACAACTCTCAGCCATATTCTTCTCTTGATATTGCTTCATCCATAATGGACACCAAAGTCGCTTTATTCAACAACATACCTCCAGGTAAGAGTTTGACACGCAAAGAACGTGGACAACTATTCATAAATATGTTATTTATTATATTCTGTTCCTCATGAGGAACAATAAGCACAGAGTAGTTTATCTCCACCCAATAAGGCAAAGTGTGTATTAACTAGTAACTTGTGATAACATCCCATAAGTGCAGATGATGTCTTGCTCACTAATGACTCCACTGGGGTCTGTTGACCAAAAATCTTGGTAAGGTCACACACCTTACAATGTTGACTATATATACACCATATTAAAAATAGTACTTATGACAAAGCTGGTTATTTCCTTAGTCATTTGCATAATGCACTTTGACTAATAAGGTTTTGTGTCTGTACATTGATGTATTGTAATATTTTGATATAGTTTTACGCTTAACTTAAAACCAACTTAAAACATTCAATCTGTTGAGTGATGTACAATTGGAATTCAACAAAATCAATGTTTTGAGCTATTCGTTTGTTTAAAAGCTTTATGTTAATGTTCAGATGAATTAACACATTACAAGTTTCCAAAAATGTCTTTTGATATAATCTAATTTTTATTTTAGGTTGCATCATATATCCTGGACAGGTAACTAACTGAATACTATTTTGGTTTATTAAAAATGTGTTAATTTCAGAAAACCTTTAAAATGTCTGTTTTTCTCTCCTATAAGTGCAAAGTTACCACAGCAAATGGTGAGTCTTATCATTGCATGTAGGATTTTGCTGTTATAAAATTAGTCTATTAATTTATAATTTAATATTATTTCATAAATTTTTTAGAAGCAGACGTCTGTTTTGGAGTCAACAGGTAGAGATAAAATCTAAAATAAAATAAATTTAAAACCGTATATACCTGTATTTTTAATATTTTTCAAGTCTTTGTAAGGTGAATGTAAATGCTAAATATTTTTGTGCTTTTACAACTTTAGCACAGAGCTTCAGCTCCAACTGGACAGTGGAAAGATGAATGGGACGTTTCAGACTTTCTGTGGAGAAATTTGCTTGTGCCTCAAGACACACACACACACACACTCACACACACACACATCTTGGACTATTATCAGCCATAAGACAGTGTTGGAAAGTTTTGTTTCCAGGGTCACACTGATGCTCATTTTATTGTTGTCCATCTTGTTTTTCTTAACAGCTCTCAGCGCTAAGAGCACAGGACCTGGCGGCAGTAATGAAGTGTGGTCCATCCTCCAGCTTAAATGAGTCCAAACCTGTCTGGAAACTTCTCCTGGTCAACTCAACCAGAGTGGTGGATGAAGCCCTAGATCTTCTAGCAAACACAGTAGGAATTGTTTTTTTCTTAAAATTTAGAGTTTTACAAAGATGACCTTTTTCTACAACAGCCTTGAAGCATGGAGCATGTTCAAAATACTCACACATAAAAAATGTCCGCTTTCAAATTTATTCATTTTTTTATAGAAGTTTTTTTTTTTCATTTCACCAATATGGTATCCTCTTGGTTTTACTCTAGAGCAATAATGCTACTTCACCTGTAATTTTTGTTGTGTCTTTATTATGAGAATCTGAAAATAAAATTGGCCTCATGACATATTTTCTTGTGTTTTAGACCTTTGACCCCAGCAGTCCATCAGTGTCTGCAGATTCTGACAGCATAAGAGAAATCCGACTGACCTGTCTGTAATCGCACGCCCCTGAACAATCCCTCCATGCTGCAGCTGTGGTTCAACAGACGCTTCATCCATTCTTTCCAGCAGTTTCACTGATTTCCTCCCCATGTGTCTGGCAACTAAAGAACTGCAGTGCAGCTCCTACCAGTTTATGTAAGCACTGCAGCATTGATCAACTAGAATAAAAAAACTGCACATTTAACAACAAGTTAGCCTGAATTTTGTTGATTCAATTCTCTGATTGATAACATTTCTGAACTCAGTTTGAAGAGTTTGAGCCAAGTCTGGGAGAAGATGACTTTTGAAAATCGATCATCTGTGTACACAAACTTAATCAAGATTTACCTGACCAGGAATGATACAGCAGGTGAGCATCTTTCAGGAAAATAAATAAAAAAGACCAAAAAAAGAACATGAAAGGAAAAATGACTTCCCTACGAAAAGAATTTATTACATTGCAAACATTTAAAAACTTCAGAAATAGTATAGTATTAGCTTTATAACATTCTTTCTATATCTTATCAATCTGTTCCAGGCTGTTTGTCGTCCTCCAATAGCAGTGCACAGTGGCTGAGGACAACTGGGTTCTTTCTCAGAGCTTCTGTCTGTCACCGAGATGTTTGATCTGAACCCACAGTTCAATCCTGTAAGATTTTAACATCAGATTTCTTTTTAACAGCAAATGTGTTAATAACAAAAAAATATCCATTTCAGATAGAGGCTCTGAGTGTCCTGAGTCCAAAGCAGAGTGCAGAGCTGCTGGTGCTGAAATATCCCACTCTGCCAAACACAGACGTCATTATCAACAAGCTCTTTGATTATTTCACTGAGTCTCCAAGAGAGAGGAAGTTTACAGAGTTCCTGTCATTCCTTGTCGTGTTTCTGGAAATGGTAACCAGGAAATATCTCTATAATTTTGAAAATATTAAAATATGAATATTTCTGACAGAGAAATTATGCTTTTTTTTATTTTTCTTTTCAAAGGGAGATCTGTCCTGCTCTTCATACAAAACCCTGTAAGATTCAGATTCAGATTCAGATCTTCTCTTTTTTACATATTTCAACTGGAAAAAAAATCCTCTGATTATTTCCCCACTTGTTTTTGATGTCTTAGGTTCAGTAGACTTGACGATGCAGCAGCCACAGGTTTTCTTGATGTTTCCTCAGCCATCACAAACAACAAATACGAACTTTCCAAGAATATACCATCTGGTAAGGGATTCTCTCAGACAACATCACAGATTTTTATTTATCAAAACCTTTCTGGTCGATGTAGCTTAACAACCTCTTTCTTGATGTGGTTTGTACTTTTAACATTATTCATTTTTTTAACTCTTTGACTTCTACCTGAGTTCAGAAATTTGAAAAAAATATTCAATCCATGTAGCATTTTAAATAAAACAAAGATTTCTCTTGGAATTTGCATTGCTAATGGGACTACATATCAGTACTGTACTACTTAAAGTGCTCTACAGATTTTTATTTTAGAAGCATAAAAAACGAAAAGAAGCATACAAAAGTATTGTACACAAGCATAACACAAAATGAAGAGAGAGTGTTTTTATGAACAGGCTCAGTTATGACAGCATTTTGTTCTGAGATTTTTTTCTTCTTGGTATTTCAGGTTGTGCCATCTACAGTGGAGAGGTAATTGTATTGGATTTGCAATAGTTTCAGTCATTTAAAAAATATGAATAAAAGACTAAAACCAGGTTTGTGTCTTTTCTCCAAAGTGCAACGCTATCACAGCAAATCGTAAGCATGTTCATTAAGCTTGGAAGTTAATGTGCAATGATGCACATTTGATTATTCATTCATTTGTGGTGTTTTCTTTTATACAGAGTCAGATATCTGCAATGGAGTGAATAGGTATGTCTTGTATTTTCAAGGATCTCACTGTTCATTCAATTTGAGAAATATTTGAGCTTTTGTATAATATTGATCCACAGCACAGAGCTTCAGCTTCAACTCAGCAGTGGAAAGATGAGCGGACATTTCTGTGACTTCTCTGCGGCGGAGTTTGCCTGTGCCTCTGTAAGACAAAAAGAAAATCCTCAGATCAACTTCTGTATTTCCAAAATAAGTTACAAGTTCATGTTTCTACAGTTTTTACTTTCCTTGTTT
Source organism: Oryzias sinensis (assembly GCA_037389245.1). Lineage (NCBI taxonomy): Eukaryota > Metazoa > Chordata > Actinopteri > Beloniformes > Adrianichthyidae > Oryzias > Oryzias sinensis. Next base: position 19,807,705 of record CM074490.1, read on the forward strand.
TTGTAAAGCTTTCAGCATTGACAGCACAAGATCTGGCAGAGATTATGAAGTGTGATCGATCATCCAGCTCAAGTGGGTCCAATGAAGTTTGGAAGCTTCTTCTCTCTGAAGCTTCTGGGGTGCTGGATGAAGCTTTGGATCTTCTGGCCAACTCAGTATGAATTCATTTTCTGGTTGCTTTTGTGTTAATTTGTGTTCTTAAAGAGGATAATTAGGAATAGATTTGTAACCCACTGGAAAGTTTCCTTTTTATGCAAAATAGTTTTAAATTTTATTGTTGTTTTTAGTTTACTTGAGGTTTTTGACTCACTTGATTTTTCTCTTGGTGTAACAAAAAGACACTTTAAAACATAAAACCAAGACAAAACTAAATTCCTTATAGTCAAAACTGACTGTTTTTCATAATACTTTTTACTAAACCCACGGTGTGGGCAAAAAAGTCGGTAGTCAACCACCACATGTGCAAGTTCTTCCATTTATAAAGATGAGAGGCCTGTAATTTTCATCATAGATATAACTCAACAACAGTATGTACAACATCATATAACGAGTTTTAAGGCCAGTTTACAAACAAAACAAACATTCTTTATTAAATTATGACTTTAAAGTTGTAAATTTACGAGACAAAATTCATAACTGTTAAATTAAGAGTACAAAGTCATGAAGTTACGACTTTAAATATCATAAATTAATGAGAAAAAAAAAAACAAATGTTGTCTGTTTATCGGAGCCATTTTGGTTTTAGTGTTATATAAATACATATTTAATTTGACTATTTTCCATATTAATCTTCAAATTACAAAGAATTTTTTGTGTATTTTAGAAAATCAACTCCAATAGCCCTTCGGCGTCCATGATTCTGGACAGCATTCAAGAAATCAGACTGAATCTATTGAGCCGCAACACTCTGAATGATCCCTCCACGCTCCAGCTGTGGTTCAACAGTCGACTTCGTCCATTCTTGCCTGCTGTTTCCAGTTACTTCCTCTCATGTCTGGCAGCTAAAGATTTGCAGTGCAGCTCCTACCAATATATGTAAGCAGTGCAGCAAATATTCTATCTTCTTCTGAAGAAATGTGGCGAAAGTTTTTTGTTACATCACATTGAATTCTTTGTTCTGACGCTGTCTTTTTTTTTTTTTTTTTGTAAATTCAGTTTGAAGATTCTAAGTCAAGTTCAGCCTCAGATGAGTCTTTCTAAACAAGGACCCGTGTACACACACTTCATCAAGATTTACCTGAGAAGAAACAACACTGCAGGTGAGCAGTTGCATAAATCAAAAACACAAACTTTTGTAGACACACAAATTAAGGGAAAAAAAAATAATATTGAAAAAAAAACAACAACAATAAAACTAATGTAAAACAGAAACAAGCAAAGAATATTTGCAAAATGTTTATGTCAAAAAAGAGATTATAAGTATTTTTCCTTTGCTAAAAAAACTGTTTTGGTTTATATGTTTCTGTGCTTCAGATCCTGGCTGTACCTCCAATATCACCAGCGGCACACAGTGGCTCCAGAACAATGTTGGGGGATTTTCTGTTCTCCTTTCTATAAAGAACATCAAAGAGCTCTACCCACAATTTTCTGCGGTTTGTTCCATTTTCTTGTGCATTTTGTATAATTTTTTTCATCATACCATTACATTATCATTTTATTTTTCTGTGTTTGAACATGCAGATGGAAGCCCTGTCAGTGCTGTCAGTCAGACAGCTTGCAGAGGTAGCTTCCACACCCGGCCAGCTCACATCTGCTGACCAGGTCACCACGCTGATGAGTTATGTCCCTGACCAACAACTGGCTTCCTTCTTTGATAATTTTTCACCTACTATCTTGGTAAATATTTTTCACATTTAATACAAAAAGCAAATAAATTAGGTGTTTTTCTTTACTTTATGAACAACTTGGAGATTAGTATTTACTAAACTAAACTTCACTTTTTTAGCCAACACAAGTAGTGTTAACTGTTTTAATTACATATCAGTGCAGTCAAAACGTTTTTCTTTCCACAATGACATATATATAAATACAGTTTCTATTTTTCTGCAGGGTCAAGAAAACACACTGCCTTCTACTGTGAGGTCAGCCATGTTTCAGGTTGTGTTTGATCGTGCAAACCTCTCCAGTCCGTCAGTCAGTGATGCAGTTGTGTCACTGTGGCTCCAAGATCGACTCCGCCCCCTGCTGGTAAACATGGCACCAAACCATGTTGCCCCATACTTTAGTATACTGTCAGGAAGAAACTGCAGCGTTGAGCAGCAGGGGTGAGTGTTAAACCAGAAATAAGAGAGACAAACATTTTTTTCTGCCTTGTCTTTAACTTGATTTAAGATATCCATATATTTTTAAACATCAATTTTTTCTTGTTTCAGTGTGAAACTTGTCAATTTAACCATCTCATCCCTGAGCAATGACACGCAGACAGGAGTTCAAAACCAAATCATTCAGTCTCTTAAAGGTAAATACACCACATGGAAGGGCAACATTTCAAGATTTATTCTTTTGTTTGATTCTGTAAAAGCAAACAAAACACAAGTGACACTTTGAACCTTAAACCGGTTTCACCAAAAATGTTTTCAATGTAGGTCCATCACCTCTCCGTTGCTATGGCGACAACTACAGCTACAGCTTTTACAGTTTCCTGAGGAGCTCATTCTTGGGATTCCAGTTCCCCAACCTGACCACCTTCTTGTCCCTCATTCCTCCAGACAGAAACCAACAGGTGTGTGGACATTAAAGCTGTGTGCAGGAAACTCTGAAGTAATAGGACAGAAAAACAAAACTCAAGTAACATTTCTTGTATTTTTGTCTCCCCTCTAGCTGATAAACTCCATGCCTCCATCAGATCTTGGGGATTTCTTGCGTCACACTGATGTTGTTGGACAAGAATCACAGCTTTGTCAGCTTTACAGCAGCTACCTCCAGATACCAGTGTTTCTAGAAACTGTATGTAAAACACAAACACACAAAACAATGTGAAAGCACCATTACTTGAACCTGAATGTTCTCTTCAGGAGTCTCTGCCAGAGCAGGTGAGACAGAGAACTCTGCCTTGCGTCTGGCCCATTGCTCTCAGGAGCTCCAACAGGTCAGAGGTCAACGCCTGGTTTGATCGAGGTCTCCCCAACTACTTGGTCTTCCTCACAAAGACTCAGATCAACCAAATCACCTCAATCAACGCCTCATGTTTGGCCTTCCAGAAGATGTATGTTTGTTTTTTACAAATCCATTCTCATGTTACAATAAAGACAAAATATCTGTGTTCTCCTGAAAGTGATTCTCATGAGTTCATTCTGTGTTTTTTTTTTAGTGTTTCTGCTCTTGGTTCCTACAACTACTCTGTTGCTGACTTCACCAACCAAGATGTGTACAACACCATCAAGGTTTATCTGTCATCAGGTCAGTTTTTTTAAGCTGGTATTTTGTCAAATGCTTATGGTATGCCATTTGTAAAATGAAGCAGTTAAATTCTACCAGTAATATTTTTGGCTATTTAGCCTGTTTCAGTAGTAAAAAAAGCAGGTTTCCTTTTTCCAAATTTACACCTTCTAATTCATGTATTTATAAACGTTACATTTACTAACTAAATATTTAGTTTGCAAGCTAAATATTTAATTTAAGGTTAAATATTTTTATATATTTATTTCACAAATAAAATGTTTAGTAAACTAAACATTTATTTTATAAAATTAAACATTTTGTTTGCAAGTTAAATATTTCGATCAAACCAAAATTTTTAGTTTCCAAACTAAACACTTAAGATTCATAACTATAAAGTTATTATATTGCATGAGCTAGAAAGAATTCTTGAGGTCATTTCTATTTGTACAGGGACTGGTATTGAGCGCGTGTTCACTGAGGCGGGGTTATGATTTTCACAAGAACAGGATAAGCAGCAGGAAGCGATAGAATATAAGAAAAAAAATGTCAGAAGGCTGTGGACCAAAATGGCAGGGTTGTGGACCCTACAAAAATAAAGAGATCACCATTTTAACTTCAGTGTTATTAAAAAAAAATTTTTTAAGAAAAAGTATGCGGTGAGGTTGGTGGAGGGGCTCCTACTGCAGCTCGGTGTTCCAACAGAGGTGGCTGTACCGACAGGTCTAAAAAGTGCTGCGCTGCCCTGAGAAGAAGCCTAGTTACAAAAAAAAGCAAATAAAATGGCTCATAAATGTTTTCAGCCAGCAGGTTGGACATGTCTTGAATCAATATAGCACAAAGACATAATAAACGACAAGTCTGACAAGAATCATTTCAGAGACAGAACAAAATACAGCTTTTATTTTGATAGTCCACTTCTGCTTATCACCAAGTTAATTTACATCTTAGCGAAATATTTAGTTAGGATTTAAACACTTAGGTCCACAATAAATACTTAGTTAAAAATCTTAATATTTAATTTGGACTTCATTTCTTTAACAAATACATATTTAGTTTCAAAGCTTAAATGTTTAGTTAGAAAAATAAATATTTAGGTCAGATCTAAATATTTAATTTGTAAACTAAATGATTAATTTTATGAAATTACATTTTTAGTTTACAAACTAAACTTTTAGTTTGTAAATTAAATATGTATTTGTAAAAAAATACTTAGCTTTAAATTAAATATTTTATTTGCTAACTAAATATTTAGTTAGTAAATGTAACATGTATAATTACAAGAATTAATTCATTCATTTTCTTCCGTTGGTCCCGTTCGGTGTCACGGGGCTGCCGAAGCCTATCCCGTCCACTTTTGGGCGAAGGCAGGGGACACCCTGGACAGGTCACCAGTCTGTCGCAGGGTCACACTCACATTCGCGTGAGGAATGCCCACGCATGCACGGGGAGAACATGCAAACTCCACACAGAAAGGTCCCCCTTGATGTTCTGTTTCAAGTCCCCCAGCCGGGACTTGAACCAGGAGCCTTCTTGCTGTGAGGCAAGAGCGCTAACCACTGCTCCGACGTGCAAGAATCAAAAAGTTAAAATATGCATTTGAAAAACGAAACATGTTGTTTTTCTACTAAAACAGGCTAAATAACAATAATTATTGCTGGTAATATTTGACTATGCAGGTTTACAAATGGCACCCCATAAATACTGTTTAAGACTTAAAAGGCCTTTTGAGGCTATACATGAAATATTTTTTGACGTCAATTAAAAATCAACTTAGAAATAATTTTTGAATCTACATTTATTTTATTATTTTATCTTTTCGAATAAACCATCAAATTAAATAATACAACTAACAATTATAGGCCTTATATAGATTCCAATTAGACATTTTAATCAAATATGGGCTAAGAAATATTTGCAATTGTTGTAGTGTCAGATGTCAACTACAAATGTTATAATGTTGTTTTAATTTTTAACTTACTAAAAATGTGAATTGGCTAATTGGGAGATAGTGTTGTTTGGCTTATCATTTTTTTTTTTTTTTTTTTTTTTTACAAAAGTAAAACATTAGTTGAATGGTTTGTAATTCTTTTATTGCAGGGACAGTGCCAAGGTGCTACAGCAGCAACAACCCTGAACTGAACTCCACAGCCTGGTTTGCAGAGTACATCGGCTCTTTCATCACTTTCCTCACTGTTGCAGATTTTCAATCACTGGGTTCTGATCAGGTATTTTATTACATTTAAAGGTTCTTAAAGTTCTGTTCTGGTTTTGTTCACTAAATAAAAATTGAAGTTCAAAACAAAAATACAAATTTGGAATACAAACTTTGTTGTACCTATTCTTTTCAGGACCTGCAATTGTTCACAGTGAATCCTCAGAATCTTGCGCTCCTCAATCAGTCTCACGTGGATCTGAATCTCATGAGCTACTACATTCAGTTAGTTTATCAGCAAGACATCAACTTCAGTCCACTTCTGTAAGTGCAAGCTGTTACAATGTTTTGGACCTGTAACAAATACAGAACTTGAGCACATTTTTACAAATATATCTACAGTGTTGATACATTATAAGTAAACCTGTTTTTCCCTTCTCTTTGAAGCCTTCCTTCATTGGGTCAGTGCTTTGCTCCTGGCTCTGTGTTCACCCAGCTGACTCCACAAGAAAGTATTGGAGTTTTAGAAAATGTCAACAGGGTCTGTACAGACCTAGATCCACAGGTAAAAGACACAATGACACACTGCTGCACACATTTGACAGTTTTAGTTTGAAATGCTATTCATATCACAGCTGTGAAATTACCCCCCAATTTAAAATAATCTTTGGTTTTTAAAGTTGAAGACGTTTCACCTCTTATCCAAAAGGCTTTGTCAATTCTGAAATAGCTGGTAAAAAAGCTGTTTTACATGTGCTCATGTGGGAGGAGTCAGACCTGAAACTGCATCTACAGCAGTGTTCTGAAACCCAAGCAAACCGAACCAGTTTCACATAGGTCATTAACAGCTGAAAAAGATGACCGGGTTGGGGAGGGTAGCCACTGTTTCCCAACTCCAGCTGAGAACAAAAGACTCCTAACGACCCAAAACCATATAGTCTATGGAAACAATACTATCCAGTTTCAGGTCTTCAACTTTAAAAACCAAAGTTGACAACATTTAAACCTACTACCATGATCAAATGAGCTTTATTGCCGTGAAGACTGCACATCACATATGAGTGAGACTATGTTTTCTTTGTCTTTGCATTTACAGATCTCTGCTGCTTTAGCAAGTAATTTTGGTGAGAATATTGATGCAACGGTTATTTCTGCCATGGGTAATAAAAGCACCAGTATGTCCATAGGCCAGATAAAAGCCATAAAAGCCTTAGATCTGCTGAATTCACTCAGCATTCTCAGCTCTGTGATTGGTTGGCGAGAAGGACAAACTAAGCTCATTATTGAGATTTTGATGACTTCAGGCATGTTGAAGGTACATGTTTTTTTTAATTATTTTAGGTATTAAATTTAAAGTTGTATCTGAAGGATTTGTGTGCTTGGTCAATGTGGTTTAATGTTGCATTTCTTCCAATCTTTCACATTGTATCAGGTTAACGGCTCATCGTCGCTGGCAACCCTGGGCTCTCTTGTCATGGGTTTGCCGTCCAGCATGTTCAGTAGCATCAGTGGATCTGAGCTGATCACTGCATCCAAAAACCCATCAACCTTGATGTACCTGATGTCTGCTCCACAGATTGTTCTGCAAGCTTTTATTGCACAGGTATGACACTAGTGTGGGCTTTCAGTGATAAATTAATTCAGAAGAACATTTTTTTTTCTTTGTAATTTTACATAAAGACCTCTCTTACAACCAGTCAGCCAGTGAATGATGAACCTGAAAGCAGCATCTATGTGCAAGGCTCATAGGTCCCTGCTTAGAGCTGGGAATGCACTTCATCATTTAACCAATTAATGAGAATCTTTTTTTCATGTGGTTAATCTGGGCACATAGATTACAGTAATTTCAAAACTTGACTCATTTTAAAAAGCCCCAATTTGAGTCCAGACTGTGCCTTTTCTGTGTAGAGTTTCCTCCCCATAGATTTGTAGGTTTTCGCCAGGCACTCCTTCGTCTCACAGTCCAAAACCATGCCTCTTAGGTTGATTGGTCCCTTAAGAATGAGTGTGTGTGTGTGTGTGTTTGTGGCCCTGTGAGAATACCCTGCCTGTCAGTGTTACCACTACTACTGTTATTACTGCTAAAAAGTAATTAATTACTTTACTGGATTAAAATTGTAATTAAGTTACTATACTCATTACTAGGGCTGCACGATATGAGGAAAACTCGCGATATGCAATATTAGTGATTAATATTGCGATAACGATATAATTTGTGGTATATAAAGCAATAGCAAAACAACCAAAAACATCATTCCCATTTCATTGCAACAGTTTAAAAAGTATACTCCAAATGACCCTCTTCGACATAGGAGATGAACATCTAAGATAATAGGGCTCCATCTGATTGGTCAAAATGCATAAATGGGTTTATTTGATTTGTTAAATGCTTCAAGTTGCCATTTGTTTTAGCACATTTAGGTAACCATTTCTTGCAATTTTCGCTGTCTTTTGCGAAATGCATATTGCACAGCTTGATATTGCGGTACCGATAAATTTGCGGTATATTGTACAGACCTACTCATTGCCCATGTAAAAAAAGTGATCCACTACTCATTACTTTACTTTTATTTCCTCTCGTATACAATTTATCAAAGAAAAAACAATTTGCAGAAATAAGATCCTTTTCTCTTTCAGTTAACTTTATTTTTAAAAAATTAACCTTGTGCAAAGTATGAACCTGGTTAAAGACATACTCTGGTTTTATTAAAATTCAGAAAACAGTGTGAAAAATGACACATGTGGTCTATGGCACTGCTCAAAGTCAGATGTGGAAAAAAACTGTTAAGCCGTTATTCATATCTATCAAATCTGAAATCAAGCCAATCTTTTGAAAACACAAAGAACTTTTTAATGCCTCCACATTCATTTTCACTGACATTAGGTATTCCATTACAAAAGTCGCACCTTTCTCTCTCTACATCTGCCTTTTGTGCTGAGTTCTGTCTGCGAGTCTAACCATCAACCCCCCCGAGAGCACATTAAGCACCAACACAAATGACACATCTGTACACAGGCCGGGTCTCTGCTCTGCTGCTCACCTGCTGCTCCCCGGGAGTGAGAAGATTCCTTGCAGCATCTCTTTTCATCTCTTCTTTGAGCCAGTTGGGGAAGAAATGTGACTGGAGCAATGAGGGCATCTCTATACTTTAACCAATTCCAACTCTGAGCCCACATACGTGCATGTATTCGTCCAGTTACTTTGTTTTTTTTTTTAAATTAACCTCTGTTTCATTTCATTTAATTGAGAGAAAATTTAAAAGCCTACAAAACCTAAGTCACAAAGTAAAGGGGCTTTTGTAGTCCTATAGTTGCAATGAAATTTGAACTGTAATTTGTTACGTTCCTCCGTCACTGACAAAAGTAGTCAAATTGCATTAACTCGTCACTTTGTAATCCATGAACCCCAACACTGCTGCCTGTTCCCTAAAGTATAAGCTACAGAAACCCTATAACTGCACAGGATGAAGTGAGAAGAGAAAATGGTTGGATGTTAGATACTAGATCCCTGCATGCATCAAGATTTACTCCACGTTTTGTTTTACAAAAGATCTTTGCCTATTTGAGGCTTCAACTAGCAATGCAACAAAGAACAGTCATAACCACACTAAGCACTGAAATGTTCTGTTTGGGTAGAACTCTGGACTTATATCTTAGTGATCCCCATCTTTCTACAGATTGTATCTCTGGACACCAACAGTGTGAAAATCATAGAGAATGTTCCAGATGAATTGGCCACTGAGATTCCTCGAGTTTACCTGCAGCAGTTCACAAGTGACAACAGCACCATCTTCAGACTCAACAAGAAGACATGGAAAAGGCAGCAGGTTAGGAGTTTCAACAATTTATCAGTCAAACATGTTGACATGCTTTTGTGTAATTGTTAAACATTTTTTTAAATGCTTTTATCTTTTGTTACTAGGTTGAGCTGTTTTTTGATTTAATAGCAGCAGAATCTTCTACTGCCGTACTTGGAGGTCCAAACAAGTGAGCTTCTACAAAACTTTGAAGAGATCACATCTAATGCCCTTGAAATTGATTTTAATTTGTTAATGCTTCTCTCTTTCTATAATGCAGCTTGTCCTCCACTTTGCTGCAAGGGTTCACGTGCACAGGAGTGGGGCTATTTGGAAAAGGCCAGATCAATAAGTTGGTTAAGGCCTGTAGAAGAACAGGGACAAAGAAAGTTTCACTGGTTGAGACTCAGGTGAGACAGCCAAAAGTGTGCATGGATTTGCATTGACTCACAATTTCATACAGTGAAAGCTAAGCTTGTTAGAAAATGACAGTTTACCCAAAACATGAGCCTAAGTTTATGCATCAGCTAAAATGTATGTCAGGAACATTCAGCTGAAGTGGTGGAGAAACAAGTAAATGTATCCATCAACTGAAATGACTCTACTGTACACGTCTGATATTTTTTTGGGATGCAAAAATGAAGACCATTAACTGTAGTTATCAATGCCCATGAACAGGTCAGCTACTGAAAAAGCAAGAACTTGCTGAATCTTGTTAGCACTGACAGCATTGTGTGCTAAATTCTACTTCCCAATGGAAATTATAAAATATTAGCTTAACTTCACCCTTTAAGTTACAAACATAAAAAAATAACATCTACATCTAAACATTAAGCTAGTCCACAAATTGACTTACATGAGAGGCATAGTCTATCACATGTACTAATAAAAATGTACTTTGGACTGCCTGGAGAAGTTAGAAAAAGCTATTTAAACGTTCCAATAAATCCAAAAGTTTCTTTAATTATCTTTTTCTCAGATTTTTACTTGTTTTTTATGGGAAATGCAATCAATTATTTTCTCTCCTACAGCTGACCTGCATGTACAACCATATCAGAGGAGAGTCAGATGTCACCAGCTTTTCCCTCTATCCTCCAAATGTGTTGCTGTACTATGAGTATGGATTCTATACAATTTTTGAAGTTGAACTACAAAATACTGAAACAGTTATTAAAGACATGATCCAATATGACATTTTTGTTATTTTGCCTACAGTTACTCTCTGGTGCCAAAGAGCAGCTGCCGGTCATATTTTCAAGAGCTGGGTGATGCAGACTTCTCTGTTTTCTCTTCAGTTCTCAGCTACAAACAGACTGCTCTGTTTAACAATGCAAGGAACTGCCTGGTGAGTCTACACTAAAAAACAACATTATTTCACATAGACACCTTTAAGTTTTTTGTATAATAAATGAATCACTGATTATTTGGTGTAGCTGTATGTGATATTTAGAAAGGGAAAGACAGTGGTGCCATTTTGTGTTTTTCTGACAATGCGCTTTTTTGCATATATGGCGTCATGAGGAAATGGGCCAATTCACACAGCAATAATTTTGTGACCCCGCCCACCTATATAAATGCTGCCACTTCTTTTCAATAAAACTTTATAGTTTCACACAATGTACATTACTCTCTGCGTCAGCCTTCATGAACAATTGCCACGACAAAATCAAAACATTGTAACAATAAACCTTTTTTTTTCAAACGGTTGCTGGTTAGATTGATGTGGGGCAATATGAACGAGTATCAGTGAATTGAATGTCAATGCATGAAAGAGTGGGAAAAGTGCAAAGCTGATTTATGAGCTGTTGCACACGTTTATAACGGCATAACTGTTTTTTGCATCATGTTTTTGACGTCGCAGCAGCTGACATTTATGAAGTTATAAGTTCAGTTTTTTTACTAATAACCACGCGTGGTCAGATGAAGCCCAGATTTTATTTCTGTTCTGGCAAATGTCAATTATGAAATGTGAGCAAGTTTTAAAAATTAATCCTACAACTAATCGCCACTCCTTGCATTACTGGGGGTAAAAGAGTGATGACACTGTCCAATTGCTGAACATTTTGATTATTATAATTAGTACAATAACCAAAATGTACAATTGTTTAACTATACAGTGCATATATATATAAATAAAGTATGACGTGAAGGCATGACGTGAAAACACATATAGGGCTGTAATATTTATTAAGGCTTGTTTCCGCTTGATGTCATTGCATCTGAGTATCATCAGCTCTCTAAACATGAATATTTTCTCTTCTTTCATCTTTAAGGAAATAACGAGCACAAGTTTGAATGCAGATCAAGTATCAGTTTTGGGAAACATGTGCTGCATGCTCGATGGTTCCTACATTCAAAACTCGGACCCATCCATCCTGGAAAAACTCAAAAACTGTCCGGATCTCACTGCTGCTCAGGCAACTGCAATTGTAACCCTTCTGACCAATGGGAATACCAAATATGGGTATGTGGCATTGTTATAATAGGACAAGTTTGAACTTTGTGATACTCTAATAGTTCAGATGTTTTTTAAATGTTGTTGTTTTTTTTGATACCCAGGGCTCCTTCATCATGGAATGGGCAGACTCTCAAAGACCTGGGGATGTTACCTTTGTATTTGCCCTCTACTTTCTACAATAATTTTGACAAAGTGAGTAAATGCATGGCTGATCAAGACACAATTAGCAGAATTTAGTTGTGATTCATTTATTTATTTATTTTTTCAGAAAACAAAGCGCAGTTTCTTGAAGTACTTTCTGAATGTTTTCAAAACTAACGGTGTGAGCAGACAGAAGAGGAGAAATCTAAAAGCAGAAATTAGAAAGTCTATACAGAGTAAATCAAAGCGAGCTGCAGGTGAGTTTTACTATTAAACATTTGATGTAGTTTTGTTCTTTAAATGTATTCTCCCACTAATATTACTTTTTATCATTTTCACAGATTGCACAGTAGGGACTATCAGTCAGGTTACAATCAGTGATCCCACTTTCCCCTTTGATTATGATGTGAACCAGTTCAACAGCTGCCTGACAGCCAAAACTGTCAAAGACAACTTTGATTCCATCACAGCCAAGGTGGATGAAGTGGAACACCTTCAAATTGTTCTCCAGAAACTGCGAGAGGTGGGACCATCTTACATTTGACTGATCAAAACTTAGTTACATTAACTCTCATATAAAAAAGCAGATTACTTGTTCTTTTGTAAACCTTAAATGAATAAGATTTAACTATACAACTAAAAATGAATAAATTCAAATTGTTTCAAAAATCAAAAAAAATATTTAGACTAGCAAAAACAATTTATGACAAATGTTTGTCATTTATTTCCTTCTTTTTAATTTATATCCTCGTTCTCACTCTAATGACTTTACAAGTCAGTTCTTGGCAGTGCGTTTGTAGTTTCATTCAATTGGACCACTACTTGTTGGAATGCATGACTTCACACTCTCCCTATTTTGCAATTTTTTTTACATGATGTATTTTTCATGACAGGTTGCATTTTGCCCAACTTAAGTTCAACCTCGCCTATCAAAGGTTTTCCAGTAAACCTGTTACAAAACTAGTCAAGCAGGTTTTTCTCGGGAACATACTAAGGCTGCACAGCTTCTTAGCATTGAATGCTGGAATGTGGAATACATTGTTGTGGACACAGTTCAAGCCCAACAGTTTAAGGATTTAGTTTTCCCACGTTCATTAAATTCTAGTAACTAACAATTATCACTGTAAGGCCACGGTGATCATATATTCTTATTTATGTTTAAATTTAAACACTGTAGTTCATTGCATCATAACAGTGTTGCTAACAAAATTCATTATATATACTTAACGCAAAAATAACATTCAATGTAAAGGCAGAGTTGGTGATTTGATTCCAAACTAGTGACGTCAGAAGATTGTACACTGTGTTGGTATTGCCCAATCTCCCCAAGTTTTCCGGCCAGAACAATATCAGTCCGATTCACACACTTGCCACGCATTTATTGAAAGAGTTGTTCATGTGATTCATATTATTTGCGGTTTCTATTAAAAAACAAACAAAAAATGTAAGTGACAAGAATAATAATAACAAAACAGTATCAATGTTGTCAAATACATCATATATGTAAACTTGATACTCTGAAAGACAGCTGTCATCAAAATTACGAGGGTCCCTGAACGCACAATCATGCGTGTCTGGCGGGACTGAATAACGCAAAACCCCCAATGAATCCGAACAAAAATGTAATCACGTAAAACACAATTCCACTCGATTTGAACCATTTCCTGAGTGTATTAACCTTAAGTGGGCTCAAGCATGTGAACTAAACAAGAGTATGTATCCCTTAAATAACCATATAAACACCTTAAAGATGATGAAACTTACATCCTTATGGACACATGAAGAATAACAAAGAAAAGAGGGAAGACCAGTGAATCCACGGGAGCAATAAAGAGAGTGTCTTGGCCAAACGCTACCTGGTAACTGAGATGAGTGGGTTAGCCGGAGATATACTGGGATGGTGTGGTGTTCAAGGTGCTCAGGAACAATTAAACTATTAAACTTCAACTAAAACTGTTACAGAGTAAATGCGCGTCTGAAACTTACTAACATATAATGTTACTTTAAATTATTATTTAAACTTACTTTTTTTGTTGTTACCTTTCCATCTCTGGTATTGCAAACATTCCAACTTCTAACTTCCTTTTACATGATTCGTGTCTATTTTTTAGGCTTACAACTCCATTGTCCCTGAAGATCAGGTTCAGGCTTTAGGCCCAGCATCGCGTGTTGCCACTGCTGCGGACATCAGCTCATGGACAATCACTCAAGTGGACACACTTTCTTCTTTGATGAACTCATCAAACGGAGATTGGGATCCAAACTTGGTGAGCAATGTTTTGTATTCACTGACATACTTTATGGGTTTCAGTTTTCTTGAGCATGTTTTCGTTTTCAGGCTAAAGCCATCATCTCCAAGTATCTGGCTGTGACAGGAAACACACTTGGCCGAGCAGAGCTGAATGCCATCGGAGGATCTAACCTCTGCTCTCTAGACGTGAGCGTTATCAAGACCATTTCAAAACAAAGCTTAAAGTAAGAAAAGCCGATTGCATACATGTGACTTTTGATCGTGTTTTCTGAAGAATTGAACATGGTCCCACAGCTCATCTGAACTAAAGCAGCTTCCTGCTTATCTCTTTTTGGAAGATGTTTCCCATCAGCAGCTACGATGTAACAGAGCTGCCTCTGAATAAATATAGTTTATAGCTGCTTATGACCCTGTAATCATACTTTATAACCCTGGTGTCATCAACACACTGGTTTATTGATGTTTTATACTCAGCAATAGGCCTGAACAATATACCGCAAATTTATCGTTATCGCAATATCAAGCAGTGCAATATCCATATCGCAAGTCAGCAAAAATCGCAATAAATGGTTACCTTAAATGTGCTAAAACAATCCTATGCAGCTTGAAGCATTTAACAAATCAAATAAATCCATTTATGCATTTGAACCAATTGGACGGACCCTTTCACGTTGTTGACCAGTCAGATGAGCCCTTTCATGTCAGATGTTTTCCTCCTATGTCAACGAGGGTCATTTGGAGTATAATTTTTAACCTGTTGCAATGAAATGGTAATGATGTTTTTGGTTGTTTTGCTATTTGTTTATACTGCAAATTATATCGTTATCGCAATATTGATCACTAATATCGCATATCGCAAGTCTTGCTCATATCGTGCAGCCCTACTCAGCAACCACTTTATTAGGTACACCTTGCTAGTACGAGGTTGAACCCCCTTTAGACTGCATTAACTCTTGGTGGCATAAATTCAACAAGGTACTGGAAACATTTTTCAATTGGTACTAAGGGGCCCAAAGTGTGTCAAGAAAATATCCCCCACACCATTACAAAACCATTGATACAAGGCAGGATGGATCCATGCTTTCTTCTTGTTAATGTCAAATTCTGACACCTTACGAATGTTGCAGCAGAAATGGAGACTCATCAGACCAGGCAAAAGATTTCCAATCTTCTATTGTCCAATTTTGGTTAGCCGGTGTGGTCTTCTGCTGCTGTGACCCATCTGCCTCAAGGTTGAACAGGTTGTGCGTTTAAAGATGCTCTTCTTCAGACCTCAGTTGTAATAGGCGGTCATTTAAGTTACTGTTGCCTTTCTATCAGCTAGAACCAGCCTGGCCATTTTCCTCTGACCTCAGGCATCAACAAGGCCTTTCCACTGAACTGCCTCTCACTGGATATTTTCTCTGATTGGAAATCTGCATTAAAAGGCAGTTGGACAGGTGTGCCTAATAGTGTCCAGAGAGTGTATAGGCGTAATGGTCCCACATTACTCTGTTGGCTTTGAAATTTGATCTCTTCTCTAGTTTTGGTAGATTTTAGAGAGTACCTAAATGGAGATCACTGTGGAAAATTTTATTTTAAAAGTGATGGTCTGTTGTCACATAACAACATGTGCTTTTTTAAAAATCTTTTTCCACTGTTCAGCCATAGTTTAAATTTGACAATTTTCTGAAGATAAATGTTTTGGGACATTTTACATTTGGGGACTTCTTAACCATCTG
The DNA here is from genome assembly GCA_037389245.1 of Oryzias sinensis. Taxonomy (NCBI): domain Eukaryota; kingdom Metazoa; phylum Chordata; class Actinopteri; order Beloniformes; family Adrianichthyidae; genus Oryzias; species Oryzias sinensis. The sequence continues at coordinate 19,823,606 of CM074490.1, forward strand.
AAATGAATCTAAAATAGTTATGGAAAGAATTTTTCCATGTTAATTTTTTGGCGTAACTATGAATGCACTTGGTTGTTCTTTTTATGCCCCTAAAGTCTTGGACATGGTTGGCTGCATTTCCAATACACGTATGCGCAAAACCTTATCAAAAGATAAAGTTTGAAACAGAAATGCGGAATTTCAAAACAGAAATGTTTCACAATTAAATACATTTATACATTACAAATACATTATCAAACACAAACCAACTAATGCTATAAGTGGGTCAAGAGGACCCAACTCCCAATGGTAAAGTGCCTAGGATAGCCCAAGGGTTACATGGACAGTGTTTAAGTCCTAATGTACATGGCGGGCCACATTTGGCCCCCGGGCCTTGAGTTTGACACTTGTGCTCTAGCATAAATCCTTTTAAGTTTGATTCTGTCAGGTTAGGTCAGGGGTCGGGGACCTTTTTGGCCAAGAGAGCCATAAACGCCACATATTTTTAAATGTAATTTCCAAAGAGCCATACAATAATGTAGTGTCCCTTTCCCATACTGAGGCACGGAGACTTAACCTCTTTTAAGGTTCTTTATTCTGGTTACTGCAGACCGCAACAAAGGCCGTACAATTAATTCAGCAACTCCTTATTCTCTCCCGCCGAGACGAGAGCGCTTCTCCCAACTTTATATTCCCCCCTCCCGCTCCAGCCCTCCCATTTCCCTAATTCGGCCCATAACCCTACCCCATTGGTTCAAACTCCCTAACAACAGGCTGAGCGACAGAACTGAGAGCCAATCAGATCTCTGCTTGATCGATGCGTTTCATGAACTCCAGAACTTTTAACGCGACCCAACAGCCACCCAGTCCAACTCAGTCCGCGACAATATGTTTAAAACTAAATATACAAGTGAATGTGTGCATTTGATTTAATTTCAACATTTTTAAAGTACAATAGGTCTGTGGATTTTTTTAATAACATCAATATGCTGTTGCTAATAAATGATGAGTATTTCTCGTGGATATTTTTGGTCTCTGGTTTACGTGGTGAGTTTCTGCTTCATGCAGGCGTTGAGACTTTAAACGGGATCGTAGGTCTGAATGTTCTTTAGATGTGAGACAGACATGAAACCAAACACACACCCACACGCTGCAGTGAGTGACGGGCAGCAGGTTTACATTTTTACCATCCCTGCGCGATTCACCTGCTGCCGGTCTCCCCCCCCCCCCCCCCCATCAAAAGAGCCGCGCTGGTTCCCGACTCCTGGGTTAGGTTATATAGACAGTGTTTAAGTTCCAATGTATAGTTGCCCAATCTGATTTCAAGTCCAATCCCCCTTAGTTTTGAATAAATACACACCAATTTTTATTTTTTATTTCAAGAAATGAAAAACTTTTATGCTCTCGCGGGCCACATTTGATTTTGATTTGATTTGAAATAGTTTATTTCAAGCAATCAAATAGAAGTAATACACAAAAGCAATATGATCATCAGTTATACATTCATACAGTAACTAATCAAACTTAGGATAATTAGACATAATTAATAAATATTGCTTGAAAGGGAGTGGAAGGAAGCGAACTTATATAATCCCACCCCGTTATACTATAACCATATTATTACATGATTTATCAATATCCGGTTCCTAGGTTTTATCAGACAGAATTTAGAATCATAAGGTATCAATAAAGCACACGACAAAGATGAATTACTTAAGTACTACGTCAAAAATAACTATTTTAGAAATCATCATGGCAAATGCAGCATCTGAAATATATGAAATGACATGGTGAGCCACAGCTGGTCCGTGGGCCTTGAATTTGACACATGTGGTATAGAGGTTAATTAGATGACAAGAAGCTAACTGAACAACCAAGATGTGATCTTCTTGTGGTTTCCTCACTTGTTTCTTGATTTTTGTCTTGTACAGAGAAGCTGATGCCCTGAACGTAAACAGCTGCACCACGGAGAAAAAGCAAGAACTTTTCAACATTGCCACTCAATCATTCAGGAGCATTACACGAACATCTCCCTCTTACTTGCTCACACAACCTTACCTTGGTAGGTAACCAACCCCCTCTGCCCCCCACATGCACACACAAACCTAACAGTTAATAATCATGATTTTTGGTTGTTGTTGCAGGAGGTGCAGATATTACCTACATTAGAAGTTTGGTGACTTCCAATGTTAACATGGACCTGGCTACCTTTTCCAATTTAAATCAGAATGTTGTGCTGGTCAGTGCAGTCTTTTCCACAGCATGCAGAACGTTTAACTCTACTCTACATTTTTCTAACGAGTAAAAACTTTTTTTTTCTTCTCCACAGAGTTTAACTGTAAGTGAAGTAAAAAATCTACTTGGCACCAATCTGCCAGATTTGAAGTCTTATGAAAACCAAACACTGGTGCAAACCTGGATCAGAAGTCAGTTACAGTCAGAGCTAGACGCTCTGGGTCTGAATCTATCTGGAGGCAAAGCTGACCCCGTAACCAACACAATCAGTTCAACAGCAACAGCTACAACAACAACAACAACAACAACAACCGCAACAACAACAAGAACAACAAGTTCTACAACCAAAGGTGAGTCCAATACATGACTGCCAGAGAATATTAGTTTAGAAAAGACCAATGCTCTCAAAGCCACATTGAATGACAGGAAGCTCAACTGAATACAATGACTTTAGAGTTTCAAAACAGGTTTTTAACTTTTAACTGCGTAAAATATTCTGTGTGAATAGAAATAAAGGAAAACAAAGACTTTCTCAGCGGACTTTAAACCTCAGCATGATTCAAAGCATTTTAGCAATTTTATTAAATTTGCAAAAAAGTTAAAAAAAAAAATCATTTGGCATAGATATTATTTGATTCCATAGGATAATTCAGAATAACCCATTGGTGGAAGAGCAGAGTGACCAGAGATTGGCCCTCCCAACTCGTAAATGTGATTGAGTGGGACAAAGAAAAGTGAGACTTATGTCATGTCAATATGGGTCTACCACCCTTCCAAATAAATTATGCAGAAATTCAGGTCCTAAGGTAATCAAGCTCATTCCCCACCTTCTACAATACTCATGAATAAAGAATTAAGCAAAAAAACAAACAAAAACAAAACAAAAAAAAACCCATAGAAAATAAATGTTTATTAATGAAATTGTAAATACACTTATTTTTAAAAATGCAAAAACTGACTTTTTGAACAAGAAATGGCTCCTTCCAAACACCAGCCTCCAGTGTTCTTTGTGACTTGACAGTTGAACTTAGAATATTTTATATGTGGCTTTTATTTCAATTACCAATAAATTAATGTTATTCATGTGAATTTACTCTTTAACCAATGTGTCTTTATTACATATTTTTCTTTTGAGAGCAGTTTGTATTACTGAAGATTTGTTTCAATGAAGGGATAAAATACACTGTTGTCAGTTTCTGAAGTGAGTCTTTGTGTTTCAGGTAGTGGAGTCCGCATCCAACCAGACGCTGGATTCTCCTTCCTTGTTTGTCTGGCACTCCTCATTACATCTCAGTTGATCACAATATAAAAAAACAAACAAAAAAACAGCATGCCGATGATTGAATCATAAAAATGTTTAAATTGTCAGTAATTAAAAAAAAACACAATGATTTACGACAAGCTGAAACAAAAACTATTTAAAATGTTTTGCGTACTATAATGACCTTTTCATGTGCAATATTGGGTTAAATTCAGCTATGGAGAGTCTTTAATTACTTTTTACCTCAATTAATCTGTCCTGAAGCCTTTCCAGGTTTTTGTTTTAGATTCCAATATTTTCTTTTTGTGCTGATAGTATTTATGAAACATGTACATTAATTTCTAGCATTACAATCTTTTCTATGATAACAAGACAAAACCATAATAGATAATCTTTAATTTACACTATTTCCTGTTATTGTTGCCTCTAAACAAGCCATTTATGAGTTCACTGTTCAAAAACACAATTATTTTTGTTCCTGTCATTAATTATGCTGCACTTTTCAATAAATAGCAATTGTATGTAAATCTTTCTTCTGTAGTTGGTCTTAATTGTTTTTTGGCAGGATCTGTCCCAGGGAGTTCAGACTTTTAAACCTTGGAGGATCTGTCAGGGAACAACAGTGTTTACAAATGTAGAGGAAGAAGTAAAAGTAAGAGATAAACTTAAAGTGATTCGCATGCAATGTGTTAACTATTGTAATGCTTAATTAAAACACAATCTAATTAAAGAACAAAACCCATCCCTCCATGCATCATTTCTTTTTACTGGGGTTTCCGGAGTCTGTCTATTGGGAGGAGGCGGAGTACGCCCTGGATAGATCCCCTGTTACAGGGAACACGAGCGCTGCCACACAGACACGCTTTGGGTTATCCATTGAACCTAGGAACATGTTTTTGGGCTGTGGGAGGAAGCCGGAGTGCCCGGAGAAAACCCACGCATGCACGGGGAGAACGTGCAAATTCCACACAGAAAGGACCCTGCTGGGATGTAAACCAGGGCCTTCTTGCAGTGAGCTAACCACTGCCCCATCGTGAAGGCTTGAGAACAAAAACCATGAAAATGAAAAGAAAGATCTTCCGAGTTCTCTTCTGGATATCTATTGTGTGAATAAGTAAGCCTTTTTTAACGTGTTTTCTCGGTCTCGTGTAGCATCTTCCTGTGTTTCTGTTGTGTGCATTTAGTGATAAATAACACTTGCACCCTCAGGGGGGATTATTCCCTACTGTCAATTTTTATCTGAAAGATGTCACAATTTTTTCAGGTTGCCAAGTGTCATTTTACAACAATTAGAACACAAGTTCTGTTTTTCATTTTTACATACATAATGAAGATACGGTACAATTTGTATAGGCGGTACATTTTTATGCAAGGTATTTGTAATAGACCTAAACTTGAGTTGTTCCACATTGCCTGAAAGACAAAAGAAAAAATTGAAGACAGAGGGTTGTTTAGTGAGAGGAAGTAGTTTGTAAAGCAAATTAACATGATTTTAAGAATATGAAGGGGTAAAAAGTATTTGAGTGATATTTAAAGAATTTATTTGTAATAGAGCAGAAAATAGGTGAAGTACTTTCAACCTTTAAACAAGCAAGAATTCTGGTGACCTGTTACTTTTAGTTTTAAACTATACTGAATCACAGAAAACACAGAAGTATAATCTGATGGAAAAACGATGATGAGGGTATGAGAAAAAATAATTGGGAAGCTCAACTGGAATAAAAACGAAAAAGCTTGTGTGATTGCCTCAGCTGTACTTAATGTTTACATGTTATTGGACTTTTGAGTTCCTATTTTTTACATTTCTTTGAAATGTAAGAAAGTTGTGTAACAAAGCTTTTCACTTGTCATTCAACACAGACACCCTTAGCCCTGCAAGAACATCTTTTCTTCTTTTTCGGTTAGTCCACAGGAAAACCTGTTTGTCTTCATTTTATTGTACATAGCGAGATTATCTGCTGTAATGCTTGTGTTTGCACGCACGTCAGAATGAAGGGGCAATTACAAGAATGTCACTGAGTTGTAGAGATTTTGATTCTACATGGTTTTATTTATTGTGAAAACAGGAAACTATATGTAATATATAAAAAATGTTTTTACCACCGAGACATGAAAAAAGGTACAGTTCCTGTTTACCTGTTTCTGTCAGGTTCATCGGCAAGTTACTGATTTTAATTAGATTATAAATACCCCCTTTTTAGTGTGGGTGGTTTGGTTATTTAAAATAAAGTTTTTTGAGAACTATTTGGGTTAAACATTGTCTAGCTGGCTGCTTTAACTATTAAGTTTACAGTCATTTTATCACATTAAGTTTTTTTCCCCTGAGTAATAAATGAAATAAAAATGTGACAGGTTGAAAGGTGGCTCCTTTGTTTTTATTCACACCAACATGGAAACAAAAGAGAAAGGCACACACGCATACACTTACTGTAAAAACCACACCTCATGCACCTGGTTCTGCCCCCTGGTGAAGCACAGAGAAGTCAAACCTCATTTCTCCTCAACATTGTTACGAGGCAACAAGTCCTCAGCTGCAGCACATAAAGACTCAAGGTTCAACAAAATCTGGTAAGAAGTCCTTTGATTTTGTGATATTCTGTCACACAAATATTGATTCTTATTTTGAAAAAGGTAAATATATATCATTTTAGAACATCGTTGTGATTCTAAGACAAGCACAGGCACAGATGAACCTGATAATCTGTAATCAATCACTGCTATGTTGCAGTACCTGGGGCTGCGTTACAGAGTGTCCGCTTTCACAGTCAGCATGTCCAGTGCTCTATATTCATTCAGGCTTTTTGTCTTTATTTAAAGAATGGTATTATTATTAAAAAAAACATTGATGATCAAAGTATAATCCGACATAATCTTGATCTTTCTCTTAATGTTAACCTTAGACATGCAATGATAAAAGAACCTTGTGACAACAGTATTTGTCAGACTGCACCTACTTTTGTCACATTGAATTCATTGTGTTTTGTTTAGCTTTCATCAGGTAGTTTACCTTACAAAAAACAAGTCCAAAAAACAAAAACCAGGTTGGTCAGATACATATTTTTCTTGGTCTTTTAATCAGACATTCTGATCTGTTGGTTACTTAAGGCTTGTTGTTGAACGTTGGCTCACTGTGTGAGTTGCTTTCTTTTCTGTCCCCAGTGATCTACATATCTCCCCAATCCTCCACCCATGAGATGTTTTGCACCATGCAATTACAGTATTTGTTCCTACTGGTTTATATGTTAGGGACCTTCTGTGGTGAGAGAACTTTTATCTTTGTTGAGCATGACTTAATCTATCCATGTTTCATTTTCTGTTGTTTGTAGCCTGGAGAGAGTGTTTTTTTCCTCATTCTAAATACTTTTAAATGACAAAACACATGACAATTATTTAAAAAGGTTCTTTTTGACACAACAGAAAAATTAAGCCTTAATACTTTCATATTAAAAGCTGATTTCCAATAACGTCTCAGATAATAATTTGTAATAAAACAAATGTACTTATAGTTTTTCTATTATGTGAAATTATTTATTGCTACTAATTTTATGTGTCATCTCAACAGGGGGGTCAAGTGCAGAAAGGTAAAACAAATCACCAGTAACTTTATTATGGCACAAAATCTTTACATTTATATACACATCTTTCTGTCATCTGTTTTATAATGCAGTGAGCTTTAATGTTTGTTTCTAAATGTGGTTGTTTATCTGCAGAAATTCACAATGCACAAAACCAGACATGTGCAATGAGGTGAGTTCAGACTTAACCAGACAGATGTTAGTTTATATAACATCTGTTATCACGATGTCTTGAATGGAAATTTGGAGTAAAGGATTCATCATTTTATGAGTGAAAATCCCATATTCGTTTCTTCTTTTTGTTACCTATAGCATGCAGCCTACTGTATGACACATGCTAAATAAAAGGAAATGAGCAGACACTTCAACAGGGGAACGACACACTCATATGCTTGGCTACAGAAACCACGTACATTTGAAATTTGGCAAAACCCATCTTGAGTTACTGACTGTGCCTCTTAAAAGATCACATTGTCTCTGAGCTACGTATGCGGCCTTTTCATTAAGATCTTTATAACACAAATATATGACGTTTTGAGTAATGAGGTTATACAGGCTAAGCAAGGTAGCTAAGTTTGGCTTTGTATAACAAAGGTGAGTCATTTTTTCTCAGAACGTTTTAGTGACATCACAACTGTAAAAACTGAGGAACAGGTTATTTATAAATGTGATTATGTTATCACTTGATGCAAATTTACCAACAAAAAATAAATGTATATAGGCAATAATACATTTAACATTAAGTAGAATAGTTACCTTAAATAAGTTAGATGATTACCTGTTACCTGTAGAGCTATTGCAACTATAGAAAATGTATAAAACTGCAATCCAAGAGTTTGGGTTTTTCTGAAAGACAAATGGTTTTATAAGTTCCACTAAAGTTACTTTTTTCATGTTGCATCTACATTTGCTGATCAGATGTTTTATTTAAATGTCACAGTAATTCACTGTGTTTTTCCTTTATCAAAAGATCTGATTAATTAATTCATTTATTATGAACGCTTTAAAAATTGTGTAGCTTTATTCATAGTTTTGTTTGTGTGTCCTGAAATGCAAGACCTGTTCATAACAAGGTCTTTTTTATTTTTTAATGTGACTTCAATTTTGAGAATCTAGTTTGATCAAACTAACAATAATCCACACATAACAAACATTTATATATATATATATATATATATATATATATATATATATATATATATATATATGACAAATATTGCTTTGAAGTATGTCTGAAGTCAATACATTTAGGTACAACATAATTTCAGGACAATCACTAAATGTTCTGCTTTTGCTCTTTCTTCTTGAAGCACCTGAAAGAAAGTGTTTATTTCTTTAAAGTAGCTTTAGAATAATTGTAGAAATGTGAATTAGATTAATTTCAGTGCAATCAAACCTTTATTTATGTCACAATTTCAAAGGAGCCAGATGCAGCTTTTTACTTCCTTCACTGCGCTGGACTGCCTTCATCAGACTCTAGGGCTTGAAACAATTTGCAGCGGCTGAAAGGAATCCTTGAAGCCACCATGGATGTGTCTTCCTTTATGGTATAAGCTTGCAAAATTCCTGTTGCAGCCAGTTAAGCCGTCTATACTTTTTATTGCGTCATTTAACTTTAATTATACATTTAACAATGATAGTTTATAAATCAAACATAATCTTTTATTTTTGTTTGTTTATAATAATGTTTTTACACACTACTTAGACATGTATGTTCCCTGATGTTTTTCCCTTTGTCATCACTGTCACAGAAATCCAGCTTAAACGGTGTGCCACTTGTGTCTCTGGAGGGACAACTGCAGTTGAACGGGAGACCAGACCCTTTCCAGAATGAAGCCCTGGTCCAAATGTGGCTGGAGATCAAGATGAAACCGCTGCTGAAATCCATAACTAAGCATTTTCTTTCCTGCCTCAGTACCAAGAATTTCAGCTGCTCCACTTACCAGACTGTGTATGTATTCATTTATCAGTTTGTTAGTTTTTTTTTTTTACCTTTCTTGACATCTCTTGTACTATCTACCGACAAGAGTTTGAGTGCCATTACTCAGAACAGCTCAGCTCAGCAAGAGTGGATCTACACATTCTTTATGCATCCATTCCTGTCAGGAGACGGAGTTCAAGGTAGAGTTTTGATTGTTGCTTTTGTTTTATTTTATTATTTTATACCCCATGTTGAGGAACAAATTGATGTAAAGTTATGACCCAATCAAAATTTAAAGCAAATCTTTATTTATTGAGTATGAGGCACTAAATGTACATCAGTCCAGGTTGTACCCCGCCTACGCTCAACAGTAGCCAAGACAGGCTCCAGCAACCCCATTACCCCATGATGGGATACAGCAGGTTCAGAAAATGGATAGATGGATGGATGGAGGAAGGTGCTAAATGTACAAGTTAATCTATTTAAAATGAACAGATTCTCTCATTTCTTCTTTTTTCACATTTATGAGTACTGTACATGGAGAATGTTTACAATTACTTTTATATAAAAAGGTCCCACAATGAAAATTATACTTGTTCATTCATTGAGTTTTCTATTCTTTTTATTAACCAGTTCAGGGTTAGAATATTGCTGTAGCCTTCCCAGCAATGGTACATCGCAGATCAAAAGCTTATTTAGATATTAATTTTTTGAACATGAACACTTTATTTTATGTAAATGTTACTGAATCAAACACAATTAAATAAAATATTTGCATCATGCATATTCATATTTTAAATGTACATAAAATATTAAACTTGCATTACATATATAGATATGAAATCCAAGTGTTTAACATAAATCTCATTTGTCAAATAGTAAATTTAAATGTTAAAAACAAATTTAAAAAGTAAAAAATAGGGGTTAATCTAAATCTATATGCTAGATTTAAATCGAAAACATTGCGTGTATTAATGGTGCATCTAAACAAAAAAATCTAAGATGAAATCTGTACTTTTAATTCTCCAAGCACTTTTTATAAACTGTTGCTTTGGTTAATCAAAAAAACAAATCTTTTAACTGTAGATCTTCTGGATTAAATCACATATAATAACAATATTATACTGTCATTACTTCAATTACCTGAGTTAAGAAAACTGTTTTTGGATATTCTTCAATACCCGTAATGTTTGATTTTAGCCTGACCAAACATAATTCCTTGAATATACCCTCTCTCACCTTTCCCTTACCCCACCCTTCTTTGGCGATGCACAAACACAAATAAGAATTTCCAAATGCACAGGAATGTTGTTCCTCCAGTCTTTCTGTACTGTGTTTCTGGTAAATAGAAGTCTACTTGCTGTATTTTCCTGTTCTTTATCCAGTACAGTATCCTGGTATATATATTATTAGAGAGGGTGTGGGCTGAGGACAGATCCTCATGGGAATAAACCCCTGCATAACTAGGTGGCTGATATCAAGAGAAGTCTACCAATGGCTAGAAAGGGCAGCCTACAGGACAGCACTGAAGCTACTCATCTGTAGCTCAGGAACAAGCCTGAGCACCCAGTGATAGAAACTCAAGATCTACACCAGACAAGACCCAGCACAATCCAGCACATAACTGCAGGGTGTAAAATGCTGGCAGGGAAAGCATACATGGAGCGCAACAATCAAGTTGCTGGAATAATATACAGGAACATGTGTGCAGAATATGGACTGGAAACCACAAGGTTAAAATGGGAAACACCTCCGAAGGTGGTGGAGACTCAGAGAAGAACTGGAGAAAGCATGGAAAGTGAGGTGAGCAATTGGTGCCGTGGTAATTGGAGCATCTGGAGAAGCTGGAGGAGTGGCTACAGCAGATCCCTGGAAAGACCTCAGACATTTCAGTCCAGAAAAGCGCAGTGCTAGGAACAGCTAAGATACTGAACAGGACCGTCAAGCTCCCAGGCCTCTGGTAGAGGACCCGAGTTTGGAGAGAAACCACCTGCTGAGAGGTTAGAGGACATTTTTATTATGGATACCAAAGAGAGGGAATTGTATTTATCAAGTTTATATTATAGCAGCATAAAACTGAGAAAATCAGGCCAGATCTCTGAACTTAACATCCACGATGGAGGAGTTAGATTGGGAGTTAAACCACCATGTGATTCCCAGCTGTGACTGCAGTTTACTGCTTCCTCAGTAAATAGATGGAAATTTACATAAAAATTTGTTTGTACATAATTTTTGTGATTTTGAGGCAAAAAAAATGACAGACACATTTAACTGTATAAACAGGTTGTGCTGACCCAGAAGAAAGCAGTGAGGAGTGGCTGCTGAAGAATTTGGTGCCTTTCAGGCGTTGGCCCAGACTAAAGGACTTTTCTACTCTCAACATAGTCTTCAGTGGGTGAGTTGACCTGACTTTGATGTCAAGATTACCTAAGATCTGCACAGAAAAAAAAAAAGTTTTAACAACCTAAACACATTTTGTTTTGCTTAAGTTTAATTAAACTTTGATGATGAACTCTTTTTCTTATGTTCTCCTCACATGTGTCGTTTGACCTCCTTACCTGTTTGCTGCTCCTGTGTTCACTCATAGGTGGAAATTAAGCCACCTGCTGTCTGCACAGAAAGCAGGCTACTCATGAAGCCAGAAGTGGAAAGCTTTGAAAATGGCACCCTATCCCTGATCTTCCACAGTTTAACAGGAGGCTCTGAACCCACAGCAAGTGCACTTCCCGGAGATTTCCACAACTGGACCACACCTGCAGACTCAGCTACATTCCCTTTCTATCCAACACAGCCTGCACATCAGTCTCACCACCAGTCTCCAATTGAAAACCTTAGAGAGGTGATTTTTGTTTGAATACAAAGTTGTGTATATTTTCAGCTCAACAGCTGAAACTCTGTCTCATGCAATATTACATTAATAAGAAAGTAACTGGTTTCTCATCAACTACTAGACCTGTAACTTTTGTTTTTGGTTTTTAAAACAGATTTATCAGCAGGGAAATATATTGGCAAATTACTAAAAACCAGTTAGAATTGTCACATTTGTTGTAACAATGGCCAAGAATTCTTTCTAGTTTTCAATTTAAAACAGTGAGAAAAAAGTTTAGCTTGGGGAATAGTTTTCACCCATGAGTGTCTGGATCTGTTCTAATAATATAAATATTGCATCCCAAAAATCATAACCCACAGGACCAGAGACAGAAACTTACAAACTCTAGAGATAAAATGTATAGAAATGTTTATTAGGTCAAATGCTGCTGTCATGTGCTTGATGAGTGACTTTCCCAGCTCCAGCTGGCACACATTTATTTGTTAGTGCCAGACTCAGCAGAAGTATTCTACCTTAAGCAATGAAAGACATGAAATAAAAATCGGACAAGCAAAAAGTGTGAGCACGTATGACAAAGAGAGGTTACAGTTTTGGACAAGCTGTAGAAAGAAATCCGTTACAGAAGGCCAGCTTTTAACTTGATTGTTCTGATGAGGTGGTTTCAAGACAAGTAGAAGCTACTATAATTTTCTATTTCTTATTTTGTTAATGCAAAATCTGGATAAAAATATATTGAATAAATTTTTAAATAAACTATCAAAAATGAAAATATAGATATATCTGTGCCAAATGTATAATTTTCAACACTATTTTGATTTTTACCAGGTTTTCAGTGGTTTTCCTGTGGCTTTCAAACCAAGTTTGGGAGCTTACATTTCATGATTTTGTTCCTTCACAAGCAGGGTAAAATATTCCATGTTTTCCAACTTGTGTGCAGAATAATTGCTGTGAGCAACGTTGAGTAAAAATATTTCTTAACCTGATGTACTTGCAGAGAAATCTGTCAAGAGTAAAGAGTGTAGTAACTGTAACTCAGTTCCTGCTCAACTGGACTCTGGCTGAACTGGCTGACAGGTATCGGCCAAAGACAAAGATTAGAGGCTGGAGTTTGATGCTTGACAGATGTGGAGATTAGCGCCAGCGAATTTGCAATGCCATTACTGCGAGAGTTCTTCCAAACAATGACGTCCTGGAGCACCCAGACATCAAACTTGCTTTTCACCAACTTTTTTTATCAAGGAACAAACTTACTAACACTATTCATTTTAACATTTCTTTTTTTCATGTGTAATTTTTCTGAATTTATTTGTATTTGTTTGTTTACCTTTGTTGGGACAAGAACCAAGTAAATTAAGAAATTAAGAATAATTAGACAACATAAATGTGACATTTCAATCAGAAATATTAAATGTAAATCCAGACTGATAGTAGTATTTCCAATAGATTTGCATTTAAAACACATAATTGGAAGTTTATTTGTTATTTAATATGGATAAACCAAGGCTACAGAAGGGTACCAAAGTGTAGGTTTTCTATGCAGTATGTGGGCTAACATGTTTACTTTTATAGTTATTTGGACCATGCTGTGGATGATGCATACTCAGAGAACACAGATTACTCTGGAAATCCAGGATGACCAGCATCACCCTTGATAAGACTCCCCTGTGAGGTGAGACTCTTTTGTTTATTTAAGAGTTTTGACAATGCTGTATATTACATTGTCAATACATTCTATATACATTATAAACAAAAACATAGTGGTATAAAAATTACCTTAAATGCTTCAATCGCCTACTACTTGCAAAGCTCACAGCTGTCTGTGCTTTAAGAATTTGCATTGCACTCTGTTTTTTTAGCAATTAAAATCATAGAAATTACAATAATAACTTGCTCTGATTACCTGAAGAAGAACTTGGAGTTTTGACAGAAGCTGTGTTTCAACAGCTGCCGCTTTAGCTAATGAATCAATTTAAGCTGCAGCCATCTTTACGACAGTAGTGTCTTGAAAACTGGATAAAGGCCACACATTTAAAAATTTCTTTCAGTGCAATGAAATTTGTTTATAGAACCAATTTACAACCACACGATTGTCTGAAACGATCAATGAGAATCTATAAAGCATGAAATTTTATCAAAAAGTACGAATAAGACTAAATGCAAACATTTATTAGCTTCGCCAGTTGATTAGGTGTTGTGAATATTTTTTACCATGTTTCAGCTGGACTGATGCAGTGAAAATGTGGCTCATGTTTTGCACTGTGCTGCTCTTCCTAAACCTGACATTGAATGAAACAATAATGAGACTGATTCTGGAGCTGACTAAGCGTCTGAACTCCTGATCAAAGAACTGTCAACACTGTAAGTGTGGAACCTGATAAGCTAACAAATCTCCTTGAAATTACTGATCCGTCATTTTATCGCCTTAGCGGCTCCTCTGTTTGCAGAACTTCAAAAGGAAGTGTCATCTGCAGAATAAAGGATATCTTTGGTCAGGTGAGCTCCAACTCTCTGACCCAGGAGCACCTGAATAACCTAACTTCATTCCAGCTCTAGTTTAAGATCAAGCTGCCCACTTGCCCCTCCTGCCTGATGTACTAGATCTCCTGTCCTGTCCTGAGCTGCAGAACTGCTCCTGCCCTGTTTGCAAAGCCTGTGAGTTCAGCTGTGTTTTTATTGTTTTGTGTTCATGTGTGTCCTGTAATCCTCTGACTTCTGTCTCCTGACCTGCTGCTTTCAGAGTGTCAGCACTGGGTGAATACATGAGTTTCATAGATGCCGACCAGATTTTAGTCAGAACATCTATAAATGCTTATCTGTCTTTCCTGCGTAGCACAACTTGTCTGATAAGCAAAACACCTTCAATCCTGATCGTTAATCACATTTCTTGATGGGAAAAGTTTAAAATTACCATATGGATCTCTTCGTCAAAATGATTGCCATTTCTTTTTGTTTTGACTCAAGAGTGTGCTTCTTCAGCCAATAACAGTGCAGACTAGCTGGAGAAAATGTTAGTTTTCATTCTCGCGGACACTTCCATCACTGGCAGTTTCTATAGGCTCAACCTTTTCTCTGGAGTAAGTCTTGAAAACATGGACATAAATGTTTAATATATTCAACAAAGTCTTCACAATGCTTGAATTAAACATAAATATTTCATTTCTTTGTCTTGTTCAGTTGGACACTCTTCATCTTCTGACTCAAACCAGACAGCAGAATGCTGCTGCCTCTGCGTACTCCACCAGAGAAAGATGTTATCATAAACTATGTGTAACTATCTGATTAGTCACCTGAAGACAGGAAACTTCTGGAAGTTCTGCATTTTGTAATCCAACTTGCTCCAGAGTAGCAGATTTGGTCGGGATAACTTTACCGCTTGAACAAAACTGGATAAATTGTTGTAAAATAGTAAATATGTTTACAGGTCAATCCTCCCTGCAGTGTCTACACACTTCTGTGAGTACCTTCTCATATGCTTTCTACTAAAATAGTCTAGTAGTTAGGTTGAGAAAGTCATTTTCTTATTTTATTTTAGTATCATTAACACATTGATTATAGGTGATACTCTCTGTAGGTAGAACGTTTTTGTTTAAAATGTTCCTAACAAAAAGGTAGAAAAAGTAATAACAGCAACCAAAGCCTTTTACTGTAAGTTTCCACATCATTAGTACCTTTCTTGTTTGTCCTCTGCTGGTAATATGCATAACATAATGTTTTCATTTAGAGATATATGAAAAACATTTGGGTCATTCAAAAGTGATCACACTGAAAAACAAACTGACTGGAAAAAGAAAGCAATTATGTAGGACCATTAATTGAACATATTTTTTTCTGTTTTTGAGTCTTTAAATTAAATCCCTTCTACTTTTATAAAATCCCTTTTCCCATTTAATGCCAGCAAAGAAACTTAAAGAAAAACATTTAAGTCACAAATAAGTAAACTGGAAAGATCTACCAGCTTTCCCACTTTTTTTAGTAATCAATGCTCCACAATTATAAACCTCAAATCCACATGCAGAACCTCTTACTGGTAAATACTTGTCATTAAAAATTACATTCAAATCAAGAATTGGTTCTTAGTAAAATTCTTCCATATTGAAAACATAACATTACATCCTGTACATTAAATGTATCAATCATTATAACCTAATATTTGAACTGCTTACATGCAGTTACTTTATTTTACTTTATAAGTTTAGCAACTTAACAAAAAATACAGCAATTAAAACAATTATTTCTTAGTTATTATTTGTAGCTAAACTCAATTCTACAGTTCACAAATTGTTATATTACACAATACTTTAGTTAATTAAAGTTCTGAGAGTTTAAATCAAATTTGTAGATACAAGATTTGTAGTTACAGAGAAACGTTTTATAATTTACAATTTAAGTTGTCATTGAGAAGAAAAAGCAGTGTTCCCAGCTTCACCTGATAGCAGCCCTACAGGCTCTAGTAATCCTTGTAGTGACTCCAAAACTGGGTAGGTTTGAAATGGTAGGATGTGTGAGCCGTGACAAGCATCAAATGCAAATGAAACTTTTAATAAAAATTTTGGTTAAAAGAAGTGCATGTTATAAAGTATTTTTTTGGTGTGAAACTAAAACAGACATATATATATATATATATATATATATATATATATATATATATATATATATATATATATATATATATATATATATATATATATATATATATATATATATATAATTTAATTTTCTGATAATGGAATGAGGTTTGTTTGTGTGTTTTATTCTTTCTTTGGTGTGGATACAAACTCTATATGCAGCCATTCCATCTCTGCCTGCAGACCTGGAACCACTTGTTTGGGCTTGGATTAGTGACCTGATAAACGTCGCACCAAAGAGTGAGTCTCTTTGCTTTCATTGCTGGAAAAACAGGAATAACTGCTTTTTCTACCCCAGATGGATGATGCAATTTTGTTTTGTTTAAATTGTTTCTCCTTTGTTTTGTTTTGTACAGATTGTACGACAGTAAACTTCATGGTGAGAGATTTTTATCTTTTTTCTCTATCGAAAAATGCTTCTAGACGACGGTGAAACGTGTTTAAATTTGTTTTTGCACTGTTAACAGTGCCCACAAACCCATATTAATGGTAAGACTTTTTACTGTTTTGTTGCAGATTCTCAGCTTTCTGAGTACGTTCACAATAATGATTATTTTAGTCAGGTCAATGTAATCTTCTGGTTTGTTATTCCCTACAAACATATTTTATAAGTTTTATGGAAAAAGTCAGCTGTGATTAAATTTTTATCAAACGGTTTTATTTTCCTGAAAGTTAAATTCCAACATTTTCTTAGTTAATAAAATAGCCAGTGCATAGTATTATTGTAATCTCTTTTTCTAAAAGAAAATTATTTGAATTTGCTCTTTTTCCCTGAAAAATTTGTTTCAATATTTTGATAATAAAACAATAAATATAGAATGTATTATTTTAATCTGTTTCTGAAGGCACAAGCATTTGTAAAGAAGACATTGACAGGTAATCCCTCATCTTTTGTTTTATCTAGAAATTTTTGAACTGTATGAGACATGGCTTTAAACTGAAACATAAATGTTCTTCTCCATGTTCGACAGCTCTGGCCTGGGATTCTACATCAGCATGTCACCAGCGTTCATGCAGTTTTACTCCCAGAAAAATATGCATGTGCACAGGTGATTTTTAATAAAACTAAATCTGAATGTTGATATTTTGTCTTAGTGTGTAAGAAAACCAGTTTAACTCTCCACAGTTGGAGAATTTGCAGCCTAATCAGCTGGCTTCCCTCCTGAGATGTGATCTGCTAGAAACAGCCGCTCAGAGTGTTGTAGAGTACTGCTCACCAAACTCTCAATACTCTTGGATCCAGCACTGGACATTGTGTGCAGTTTATTCTTTGTAAACTCTAGAAAATATTTTGAAGCTAAGTATTCCTCTAAATGCAGTCACAATGTTTACTTTAATGTTGAATTTGATCTCAACAGTCTGTGGGACGTGAATTGAAGTCCATCAGCAGCTACAGTTTGGATGTCATTGGAGAGAATGAGCTCTTCCTGCTAACTAATGAACAGCTGATGGACAGCAGTAACCAGTCAAGTTGTAGTTCTCAGAGCGTTTAAGTGGCTTCTGCCGTCTGCCTCCAGAAATGTTCCTGCTGTGTCCACAGGCAGCGAGGAACCTCCAACTATAATTAGCTACCATCAGATATGCTTGTTTGTCCTGATAAATACCTATAGCTGTAATCTACATTTAAAATATGAAGAATCTAATAATGTACAATAGCTATAAACTGCATGTTTTGAAGTCAAATGAACACATTTTGTATCAACGGAGTGCAGATGTTTGATCAAATCAGTTCAGAGACATAACATTCCAACGGCAACAAACCGTCTTGAGGATTTCGCCTCCGTTTCCTGTCAGAACCTCACACAGGTACTGCTGGCCATCAAAAAAAAAATCTGAAAAGACTACTCAGAAACATTTTCATACTTTATTACATTTTATTTTGAGGCTGGCTTGCTTTAGCAACACAGGCCAGGCGTTTGCCGTCCTCAATGCAGTACTGTGCTGACCCAGATATACAGGTTCTCTGGAAACTTCATATGTCACAGAATGTTTGATCTGAACCACAGTTCAATCTATAAGATTTATAATAGTTGCTTTTGTAGCAAATGTGTTATTGATAACAAAAATATCCATTTCAGATAAGAGAACTCACCAGTGTCCTGAGTCCAAAGCAGAGTGCAGAGCTGCTGGTCATAAATGCCTCTACCAAACACAGGCGTCATTATCAGCAAGCTCTTTGAGTTATTTCACTGCAGTCTCAGAGAAGTTTACTGAAATTCCTATCATTCCTTGTTGTGTTTCACAAATAGTAAATTGATAAAAAAATTCTCACTTTGAATAAACAAAGGATTCTCATAGAATTTTATGCAAACATTTTCCTATGCATTGACAGGAAATGTGTCATATCCATCATACAAGACACTGTAAGTTTGGAATATTCTCTAATTTTTGAAGAATTTTATAGATATTATGGCAATTGATTTTAGTTGTTTTTGTTCTCTGGTTCACCAGACTTCAACAAACACCTCAACCCACATCTTTTCTGGACATTGCACTCATCCACCATGGACACTAAACTGGCTTTAACCAACTGCATTCCCAGCTGGTAAGATTGTAATTACAGTATTTGTACATGAGTGCAGAAGCAGTGCTATTCCTACACTATTAAGTACACAAATGTCAATTTTCATGCATGGTCTTTAGAAAAATGTTGTTTTCTGTTTTCTGATGTAATACACACAATTTTTATACGCAATTTTGCACACTAATTCCGGACATTCTTCATTATAGTTTATATATGTACACTTGTATGTACTGATCTGTTTGTTTAATGTTATTATTTATTCTTCCTTGCTGTTCTTGCACTGTAATGGTGATGATTCAGTCTCATTGTACAAGCCAGACAATGACGATAATAAATCTAATCTAATAATAATAGTATATATGAAAAAATCCACATGATAGAAAAAAAGCAAATTTATTGTGTAGACAGATATTCTGATGTAGGCAGGACACTAGTAGAGAGTTATCTAAAATAACTTTGATCTTAAAAAAGTTTATATTTTTTTGGAGGGTTGTGAATCCTCATGTTGAGCTTCTTTTTCACCTTTACGGCATTGCATATTGCCAATTATCTTCCACTTGTCTGAGAAAGTAAAATCACGTGTTATCTATTCCTAAATGTTGCCTTATAAACACTAATTATCACTGAATCTGTGGATACTGTAGTTTCTTTTTTGTTTTACATTTACATGACATATATTGTAGATGAGTTCTTTTTACTTGTAGTAAGAAGAAGAGTTCAAATTTCATGCACATTACATTTTTTCTGGGTAGATAAATCGATGCAGAGCCTATCTGAGTATTCATTTCAACATAACTGCAACTTGTCTGAATGACCACCATCATTTGCAAAACGTTTAGAGCAGCGAGTAAATACAAAAGAAGCCATCAATTGCATGCTAGCGATTTAAAGCTGCAACTACTATTACGTTCTTGATAACTCAAATCAGTCTTTATTTACATACCACTTTTCATGCCAACTGAAACACAAGAGGCTGAAATAAACTTTGTAGTTCTGTATTTGTTTGTTTGTAGTTAAAAAATCAAGCCAGTGTTTACTTTTTACAGAGGCATGCTGGTTAAATAATAAAGCCTGTTAGAATTACACTGCTCTTGCACAATTAACTTTTCTTCTCTTTAGGTTGCATCATATACAGTGGACAGGTAACTACGTGTATCTGTATATCTTTATTTGTAGCAATTGATAATTGAATATAATTTTTTTTAATATTCATTGTTTTTTCTCTCCTATAAGTGCAATGTTACCATGGTCAATGGTGAGTATTGTCACTGCATGCAGATTTTTGCTTTATAATAAATTATTTTGTTAGTTTAATATTTAACATTATTTCATGTAAATATTTTACAGAAGCAGACTCCTGTTTGGAGTCAACAGGTAGAGAAGAATACTTATCTACTTCACTAATTTTAATATTTTCAGGATTTTCTAAGGTAGATTTAAATGCTTTTCATTATACAACCACTTTGGCACAGAGCTTCAGCTCCAACTGGACAGTGGAAAGTTGAATGGACGTTTCTGTGACTTTCCTGTGGAGAAGTTTGCTTGTGCCTCTGTAAGACACACACACACACACACACACATCTTGTGGACTATTATCAGCCATAAGACAGTGTCAGAAAGTTTTGTTCAGGAGTCACACTGATCTCATTTTATTGTTATCCATCTTGTTTTCTTAACAGCTCTCAGCGTTAAGAGCTACAGAACCTGGCAGCAGTGATGGCCGTGTCAGTCATCTCCAGCTTCAAAGAGTCCAAACCTGTCTGGAAACTTCTCCTGGTCAAATCAACCAGAGTGCTGGATGAAGCTCTAGATCTTCTAGCAAACATGAGTGAAATTCTTTTATTAAAAGTATAATTTAGAGTTTGAAAGATGACCTTTTTCTTACAGACTTGAAGCATGGAGCATGTTCAAAATACTCACACATAAAAAAATGTCCGCTTTATCAGATTTATTCATATTCATAGTGGTATTTTTTTATTTTTTCATTTTCTGTCTGGTATCCTCTTAGTTTTAATCCCAGAACAAAAATGCTATTTCTACCCTCCCATAATTTTTATTTGTATTTTTGTTTGTGTTGTAGTTCACTGACATTTCTTGTGTTTAGACCTTTGGCCCCAGTCCCTCGGTGTCACGATTCTGGACAGCGCAAAGAAATCCGACTGGACACTGTTCAGCCACCGGCGCCCTGAACAATCCCTCCATTAACACGGCTTATTGTGGTTCAACAGACGCCTTCATCCATTCTTACCGGCAGTTCCACTGATTCCTCTCATGTCAACGAAAGACTGCCGTGCAGCTCTACTGCAATTTATGTAAGCACTGCAGCATTGATCAGCTAGAATTATACAGCAACTGCAGATTATTAGTCGCTTGCTGCAGTGATGTTTATTAATGTTGTGTCTTTTCTCATCCTCTCTGAACTTAGCTTTTGGAGTTTGGAGTCTGGCCCAAACACAGATAGATCCATCACTCAGATGTCTGTGTGCACAGACTTTTATCCAGGATTACCTGAGCAGGGATAATCAACAGGTAAGAATCTTTATATAAATTTTGATGAAAATAAGTTAAGCTATTGTTTTCATTTCTTTATTATTATATTCATATATTTTGCCATACCGTGCTGAATTTTTCTATTGCTGAAAAAACGACTTCCATTCTTGTGTTCAGCAACTCTACACCATTGAAACAAATTGTTAAAGATTAAAGCAATAATGGCATCTCAATGTGTTCAAAATAATAATAAGCTGTCTGTTCAAACTTCAGTTCAATGAGAGAACCATCCTAAGTAACTGAAATTGATATTTGGGAAAAGAAGAAGAGATTAAGTAAACATTAAAAGAGATCTGCTAACCATTAAATTTCCCTCTTTATAAAATTAGACGTTAATAAAACAATGAAACAGGAATTAGTTATCATGTCTAAATAGTCTAATTTGGACATTTTATACTAATAAAGCAGTTTTTTGAGAATAGATTTAGCATTTGTTCTGATTTCTCTAAATTTTTGAAGGTTTCTTACATAAATAATTTTTGTTTAAATCTGTTTTTGTTTTGTGTCTGATGTATTTCCAGATGGAGGCATGTTTGTCGTCCTCCAATGGCAATTACACAGTGGCTGAAGGGATGACATGAGTTCTTTCTCAGAGCTTCTGTCAGTCAACCAGAATGTTTGATCTGACCCACAGTTCAATCCTGTAAGATTTAACAACTGTTATTTTTTAACTTAGCCAGTGTGTTGTGGATAACAAAAAATATCATTTCAGATAGAGCTCTGAGTGTCCTGAGTCCAAAGCAGAGTGCAGAGCTGCTGGTGCTGAAATATCACACTCTGCCAAACACAGACTTCATTATCAACATGTCTTGATTATTTCACTGGAGTCTCAAGGGAGAGGGAGGAGAGTTTACAGAGTTCATATGAACCATACATCGTATTCCTGGAAATGAGTAAACATGTAAATATTTTCTCACACTTACACAAAAATCTTGATATTTCTGCCCGAAATCTTTAATTACCTGTTTTTATGTACTTTGAAGGAAGCGTGTCCTGTACCTGCACAAACACTGTGGAGTTTAGAATGAAAAATATTGCTATGATGTTTTTAAATTGGATAACAAGCAAAATTCACTCTTTCTCTTTTGTTTTCAGTTTCACAGATTTGTAACTCTCATTTGTCTTCTGCCAGTGTTATTCATCCATAATGGACACCAAAGTTGTACATTCAGCTTAGCATACCTCCAGGTAAAGGTTTGGCTTGTAAAGGAGCGTGGACCTATTCATAAATATGTTATTTATTATATTCTGTTCTTAATGAAGAACAATAAGCACAGAGTAGTTTATCTCCACAATGAGCAAATTATTGTGATAACTAGTAACGTAGTAACATCCCATAAGTGCAGATGTGTTGTCGCTTGCCACTCAATGACTCATCAGTCTATTGACCAAAATTCCAAGTCACACACCTTTACAATGTTGACTATATATACACCATAATAAATAGTATACTAGCCAGCTAGTTATTTGTATTATTTGCATAATACACTTTGGCTAATACAGTTTTGTGTCTGTACATTGATAGCTGTAATATTTGGTAATTTGCGTTTAAATTTAATCAACCAAAAACATTCAATCATATTGGTATTCTACAATTGATTCATAAAATCAATGTTTTCGTTTATTACACATTAATTTGTTAAGCTTTATGTAAATGTTCGATGATTAAATAAATTTCTATAAAGTTTCAAAATGTGATATAATCTAATTTTATTTTTAGGTGCATCATATATCACAGACAGGTAACTAACTGAATACTATTTTGGTTTTATTAAAAATGTATTAATTTCATAAAACATTTAAAATGTCTCTGGAAACTCTCTCTATAAATTTTAAATTCTACACCTTAAATGGTGAAGTCATATCACTTTCTTACATACAGGATTTTAGTTTGTATAAATTAGTCTTATTAGTTTATAATTTAATAATGACTTCATATTAATCTTTACAGAAGCAGACATCTGTTTTGGAGTCAGCAGGTAGAGGAGAGATAAAATTAAAATAAATTGAAAATAAATTGTATATACCTGTATTTTAATTTTTCAAGTCTTTGTAAGGTGAATTTAAATGCTAAATATTTTTGTCCTTTAACTTTGCTTTAGGCCAGCTCCAGCTGGACAGTGGAAAGATGAATGGAGCGTTTCATCTGACTTTCCCTGTGGAGAAATTTGCTTGTGCCTCTGTAAGACACACACACAAGCACACACACCTACACACACCTACACACACACACACATCTTGGACTATTATCAGCCTTAAGACCGTGTTAGAAAGTTTTATTTCAGGTTCACCTGATACTCCATTTGTTATTGTCATCTTGTTTTTCTTAACAGCTTTCAGTTAGAGCCCACAGGACCTAAGCGGCAGTGATGGAAGTGTAGTCCATCCTCCAGCTAAATGAGTCCAAACCTGTCAGAAACTACTCTGGATTAAATCAGCAGAGTGCTGGATGAAGCTCTAGATCTTCTACTTAAACACAGTAGGAATTGTTTTTAGTAAAATTGTAATATAGAACTTACTAAGTAGATTACTTATTTCATAAATAGCCATTTTGGAGCATGTTAATGTTTATTATTTATTTATCAATATTTAAATCAAAACAACTATATTTCATTTTACCAATGCAGTTTCTCTATGCCTCTTGGCACAACAATAATGCTACTTCACTTGCAGTTTTTGTTGTCTCTTTATTATGAGAAGCTAAACATAAAATGGCTTCATGATATATTTTATTGTGTTTTAGACCTTTGACCCCAGCAGTCCATCAGTGTTTGTGATTCTGGACAGCATAAGAGAAATCCGACTGGACCTGTTCAGCACCGACGCCCTGAACAATCCCTCCATGCTGCAGCTGTGGTTCAACAGACGCCTTCATCCATTCTTACCAGCAGTTTCCACTGATTTCCTCTCATGTCTGGCAACAAAAGAACTGCAGTGCAGCTCCTACCAGTTTATGTAAGCACTGCAGCATTGATCAACTACAATTACTCTACAACAACTGCAGATTATTAATTAGACACTGCAGTGATATTTTATTAATGTTGTGTCTTTTTCTCATCTCTAGACCAGCTTGCAGAGTTTGAGTCACAGCCCAAACACAGATTAAGATCATCACTCAGATGTCTGTGTACACAGACTTTATCCAGGTTACCTAGGCAAGATGATACAACAGGTAAGAATCTTTATGTGAAAAAAACATAAAAATATAACATGCAACAAACTGTTGTCTATTCTAAATGTGCTGGAATGCTTATTATAAACCAAACAGAGAGATAAGGTTATCACAAGTAAATTTGAGTATAATCTTTGACATTCTTAAAAAAGACGTTTTGTATTTTTATCTCATTTAGAGTATTTTTTATGTTTTAATATAATATAATATAATATAATATAATATAATATAATATAATATATATAATATAATATAATATAATATAATATAATATAATATAATATAATAATATAATATAATATAATATAATATAATAACATTGATATAGTAACAATATAATATAATATGATATGATATAATATAATATAATATAATATAATATAATATAATATAATATAATATAATATAATATAATATATTATAATATAATAATATAATATAATATAATATAATATAATATAATATAATATAATATAATATCTACCTCTGTACGATCCCAAGCCAGTTTGCTTTGAAAATTTGCGTCAGGAAGGCATCGGCGTAACACATTGCCATTTACCATGCGACTTATTGCTGTGGCGACTTGATAGAGAAGCTGAAGAGGAAGAAGAAGATAATATAATATAATATACAATGCAATCCCAATTTTTGGCCACTCTGCGAGGACAATTTAAAATCCATGATCAACTTATAGAGCTTATTCCATGCTTTAGTAATATATTTATATAATCTAAGACACAAAAATAGTTAGACTGGTTTCAACTGTTGTACCTACGTGTACCTCAGATGAATTCAACAAATAACATAACAAGATTAGGATTTGTAAGACTAGTTTTAATATTTGTCAAAATCGTACTGAATCCTTAATAAGTATTGTTAAAAAACAAACAAACAAATCTTTCTGCATTTTTCATTGTGTTCCAGGTTGTGTGTCTGCTTCCATCAGCAGTGCACAGTGGTTGAGGATCAACCTGGGTTCCTTCTCTGAGTTCGCCTCAGTCAGCGAGCTGTTCAATCTCTACCCACAGTTCAATCCTGTATGTTTCTTGCAGCAAAATATTTATTAAATGCATTACTGCCTACTTAACCCTACTTAGTACTTATTGTACTTATAAATCATCCATTTCAGATAGAGAGGCTCTGAGTGTCACAGGTCAAAGCAGAGTGCAGAGCTGCTGGTGCTGAAATATCCTCTGCCAAACACAGGCGTCATTATCAACAAGCTCTTTGATTATTTCCTGAGTCTCAAGAGAGAGAAGTTTACAGAGTTCCTGTCATTCCTTATCGTGTTCTTGAAATGGTAAGCCACACCTCACTGATTTGGACATATTCTATTCCTGTATTTGGATTGGTACATTGATCCTTCTGATCTTTATTTTTAAAGAACTCTTTCCTGCACATCATACAAAACACTGTAAGTCCAGACCAAATTATATTTTCTCTTTTTTTGGATGATCTTCCTGTGTTGAAAATAAAAAATAAAATCTTAACTGTGTAAATTTTATTTATTTGTGATTCTAGATTACCCAACTTGACTATATTGAAGCCACAGCTTCTCTTGACGTTGCTTCGTTTATTCCAAGCGTCAGAGCAAACTTATCCAAGAACATCCAACCTGGTATGAAGTTCATATGCGTGTGTCATTACACAACAAAGACTTTTAGTAATGAATTTAGCAGTTTTTTTCTTATTAATTGGCTAAACCATTGATGTTTTGCAGATTTCTGTAGTGATTAATAATTTTCTAACATTAATTTTTGTCACTTTTTCCTGTTACTTTAGGTTGTGCCATATTCAGTGGGGAGGTAACTTATTTGTTTTTAATCATTTCAAATGTTTGTTTCAATAATTAAGGATTTTTATTCATGTGTGCTTTTTTCTCTAAAGTGCAATGTTATCACATAAATGGTAGAATCTTTGATTTCATGTTAAAGTTTGTTCTAAAGGGTTTCCTACCAACTGTTGCTTTATTTTAACCACATGTTTGATTTCTGTTTTACAGAGTCAAATGTCTGTGTTAGGAGTAAACAAATTAATACTTTTAAGTGTTTTAATAGACTAAAGCAAAAAAAAGGACAAAAAAGTAGTTTTTGTGAATTTTCTTTTACAGCACAAACTTCCAGCTTCAGCTCAACAGTGGGAAGATGGGAGGCCGTTTTTGTGACTTTTCTGTGGAGGAATTTGCATGTGCTTCTGTAAGATACCGAGATGAAATAAATAAATATTATACAAAACATTCAAGGAAAAAGTTCGTGCTGATTGTTTCAACATCATTTCGCAGCTTTCAGCGTAACTGCACAGGACTTGGCAGAGATACTGAAATGTAATCGATCGTCCAGCTCAAGCGGGTCCACGCAAGTCTGGAAGCTTCTCCTCAATAAAGCTTCTGGGGTGCTGGATGCAGCTCTGGATCTTCTAACAAACTCGGTATGAAGACATTTACTGAAATTTTACAATGATGTAAGAATGTGGTTAAAAAAAGTGTAAAAAAACAGAGTGAGTAAAAATTGGAATGTATAATTTAGAAAAAAAGAATATATTTAATATAGCATGGCTTGCAAATCACTTAACTTTATATGTGTTGTAGACAATCAACCCCATAGAACCCTTCAGCTTCCATGATCCTGGGCAGCATTCAAGAAATCAAACTTGACCAATTCAGCCAACACTCTGAATGATCCCTCCACGCTCCAGCTGTGGTTCAATAATCGACTTCGTCCGTTCTTGCCTGCTGTTTCCAATGATTTCCTCTCGTGTTTGTCAACAAAAGATTTGCAGTGCAGCTCCTACCAGTATATGTAAGTTCTGTGGCAAATATGATTTTTCCTGTTGTTAGTTTACATCCCACTTTACAACTTCCCTTATTTTTTATTCCTCTCTGAACTCAGGTACAGATTTTAAGTCAGTTCAGCCACAGATGGCTCTTCTAGAGCAAATCTCTGTGTACACAAACTTCATCAAGTTACCTGAAAGGAACAACGCAGGTGAGGTGTGGTCTTACCAACATTTACTCAAATACTGCCACAGTATTGACATAAATATCATTTATACCCTTATAGACATGTAAACTTCATTCACAAATTGTAAAGATTGTAGCTGTTAACAGCTTCTGCTGTCATATTTTGGTAAAATAGATTGTATTTTTGTTTATGTACTTTAGATCCTGGCTGCATCTTAAACATCAACAGCAGCTCAAGTGTCCCAGAACAACGTCAGGAGAGATTTTCCGTCTTGTTATCCTATTCAAGACTTTCCAAAGCTCTACCCACAATTCTCAGCGGTCTATTTATTTTGGCATTCTTTGTAATCATTTTGTTTATTTATTTATACTTTACTTCTGTTTTTTAACATGCAGATGACCCTGTCATTTCTGTCTATCAGACAGCTCGCAGAGGTTTTTGTCACAACTGGCCAGATCACAACTATTGATCAAGTTACCATGGTGATGAGTTATGTTCCTGATCAACAACTTGGCTCCTTCTTTGATAATTTCTCACCGGCCATCTTGGTAAGGACATTCTAGAAATCTGTGTTTGATACAAACAAAAATTGATGGAACTAACTAAACAAAAAATGCTGTT
This sequence comes from Oryzias sinensis, assembly GCA_037389245.1. Classification (NCBI taxonomy): domain Eukaryota; kingdom Metazoa; phylum Chordata; class Actinopteri; order Beloniformes; family Adrianichthyidae; genus Oryzias; species Oryzias sinensis. The sequence goes on from CM074490.1 coordinate 19,851,859, forward strand.
TTAAGTTAAGTGAATCTGTTACTGTAAGTTACCGTGCATTCGTACATAGTTTACAAAAACAGCATTGAAGATTTCTGGTTGTTTTCCTTGTGTGAAAAACGGAAATGATTTTTGTTGGAATTTTGTTCTGCAGGGTCGTGAAAACATTCTTCCCTCTACTGTGAGGTCAGCCATGTTGCAGGTTGTGTTTGATCGTGCAAACCTCTCCAGTCCGTCAGTCAGTGATGCAGTTGTGTCACTGTGGCTCCAAGATCGACTCCGCCCCCTGCTGGTGAATTTGGCACCTTACCATGTTGCCCCATGCTTTCAAATGCTGTCAGGAAGAAACTGCAGTATTGAGCAGCAGGGGTGAGTTAAAACTAGAAATATTACACAGTAATTCGCTTTTCATCATGTTCAAATTAAGTCGTCAAATTGTTTTTCAAAACTTTTAAAAAACATATATATTTTATGTTTCTATTTTAGTGTAAACCTTCTCAACCAAACCATCTCATCTCTGAGTAATGACACCCAGACAGAAATTCAAAGTCGTATCATCCAGGCTCTTCAAGGTAAATAAACCACATGAAGGGGAAGCAAATCTCTACTTTTTCTTTCATTTTTAATGCTGCAAAGAATAAAATTGATTTAAACAAATTTTACTTAACCGCAATCTCATTCAATGTAGGTCCATCACCTCTCCGTTGCTATGGGGACAACTACAGCTACAGCTTCTACAGTTTCCTGAGGAGCTCATTCTTGGGATTCCAGTTCCCCAACCTGACCACCTTCTTGTCCCTCATTCCTCCAGACAGAAAGCAACAGGTGTGTGGACATGAAAGCTGTCTGCAGGAAACTCTGAAGTAATAGGACAGAAAAACAAAACTCAAGTAACATTTCTTGTATTTGTTTCTCTCCTCTAGCTGATAAACTCCATGCCTCCATCAGATCTTGGGGATTTCTTGCGTCACACTGATGTTGTTGGACAAGAATCACAGCTTTGTCAGCTTTACAGCAGCTACCTCCAGATACCAGTGTTTCTAGAAACTGTATGTAAAACACAAACACACAAAACAATGTCAAAGCACAAGACTTGAACCTGAATGTTCTCTTCAGGAGTCTCTGCCAGAGCAGGTGAGACAGAGAACTCTGCCTTGCGTCTGGCCCATTGCTCTCAGGAGCTCCAACAGGTCAGAGGTCAACGCCTGGTTTGATCGAGGTCTCCCCAACTACTTGGTCTTCCTCACAAAGACTCAGATCAACCAAATCACCTCAATCAACGCCTCATGTTTGGCCTTCCAGAAGATGTATGTTTGTTTTTTACAAATCCATTCTCATGTTACAATAAATGGCCGATTTGCATTTAGACAGACACTGACAGAATTGCAGGTTACTCTAGAAGTGGTCAGTTAATTAACCCACCTGCTTAGCGTCTATTTAAGTCAGGTGTACGATTGTTCATTCTCTCTTACTTTCAGCGCTCATTCTTTGCCCTCCCTCCTCCCCGGCTTCCACCTGTAGGCTCAATTCTACAGAGTTGTTACTAAAAGTGTATAAAAAATAAGTGTATTAAGAAATTGGAAACGGAGCCTTATGCCAAAACAGTTTGTGAATCAAATTGTGAATGTCAACCTAAAGATGTTGTGAATAAATATTCTTCTGCAGAGTTGTCTGACTGAAAGACAAAATATCTGTGTTCTCCTGAAAGTGATTCTCATGAGTTCATTCTGTGTTTTTTTTTTTTTTTAGTGTTTCTGCTCTTGGTTCCTACAACTACTCTGTTGCTGACTTCACCAACCAAGATGTGTACAACACCATCAAGGTTTATCTGTCATCAGGTCAGTTGATTCTCTTTTAATCCTTGAATATTAAGGACAAGTTTTTCATTTTTACCCCTAACTTTATCAACTTGGAGCTTAAGAAAGTTTAGGACTTGTTTGTGTTAAATCGTGATTTGGAGATTCTGTATGAAATGTTAGATAAAGCTTTGGATTTTTTTGTTTCAAACAGCAACATCACCAAAGTGCTACGACAGCAACAACCCAGAGCTGAACTCCACAGCCTGGTTTGCAGAGTACATCGGCTCTTTCATCACTTTTCTCACTGTGGTGGATCTTCAGTCATTTGGATCTCAACAGGTATTTTATCTCATATGGACATTCCTAAAGTACTGTTCTGTTTATGTTTTTTTCTGTATGAATAAAACTATATCCACAGTTTCAAAGCTGATAGACTGAATTGGTTTCTTCTCTTTTCCAGGACCTGCAGCTGTTCGCGGTAGTCTCAGAATCTTCTGGCTTCTTAATCAGTATAAGGTGGATCAAGCAATGGTCATCTACTACTACATTCGATTAGTTTATCAGCAAGATATCAACCAGTCCACTTGCACCATTAAGTTGAAGGCACAAAATATGTTGTATGTACACACAAATCTTCCACAAAGTATACTTGACGCCAAACTGTCAACCTGTTTTCATTCTCTTTGAAACCTTCGGCTTCATTGGGTCAGTGCTGCCTGGCGAGGTGTTCACTCAGTTGACTACAGAAAGTTTGACAGTTTGGGAAATGTCAACAGAGTTTATGCCTGAACCTAGATCCTGGAAGTAAATAAAACAATAAGAAAGAAACACAGAATGCTGATAGTACAAGATTTCTTAATAGATGTATGTAAAAAAACAAAAAAAGACTAAAAGGAGTAAAGAAAATATAGACACTTGAGTAGTGAGGCCTAACAGAAGTACAGTAAGAAATTTAACCCTGGGTAGAGCAGAGCACAGTTAATCTTCTGGAATTTAGTTATGACCCATTTTGAATGCTTGTTCATTTAGAGTATCAGCAATTAACAGCAAAAAATTATAATAAGTAAATGTGACCCCATGGATTCCCTAGGGTTGATCAGAATTCATGTTCTTTACTGCAAATGCACCAAAGACACCATATAAAGATACGGTGAAATAGGAAAAAATGTATAGTAGCAACTTAAGTTACATTAAACTTTTAGAAATTTAAGACAGCAGACAATAATAGACATAAACAGCATCAGAAGTAAAAAAAAGGTGTAGTTCAAAAGCATTGATTCCTTAGAAGCAAGATTTATGAAGGACTGATCATCAAAAGGTTAAAAAACTAAGAAAATGTAAGTTTAAAAGTGAGGCTTTGTAACTGAGAGAACTTACCAAAACATCGTAGGAAGATCTGAGTGATTTTACTCTTAATAATGGTCAATGTTTGAGCTGATCTTGTTGTCTATTCAAAGTCAATGGTAAGATTAAACTTCGCACTATTTCCACGTTTCTGGCAAGACCACCAATTTTTGTCTTTGTTTTTGGAAGATGGTAATAGGAATTGAAGCCTTTTACATTACCGCGGGTTGCATATCTCCTGCAGTGGTGCATCGCGATGTAGGCTGCCCACCTGACCTTTCTTTTAGCTTGCGTAAATCTTAGCATGTGTGTATATTTGAATATAATCACAACCATTTATTAGATACGCATTGCGTTTCCTATATAAAGACATATTTATTTATAGAAAGTTTGAAATTTTGTTCCGCTATTGCATAAGGATGTTAATATCCTGGGTCAATTTTTGTTTCTTTTTAAATCGTCCAAAATTAAACATTTTTTATTCATTTTACTGTATCTGGTAAGCCATGTGTTGTTGTCTACTGACCTTTCTAATATGGCGTTGCTGTTTATGTTCATTAGACAATGGTAAAAGGCTAGCATAGCATCTCTGGCCTATATATCTTGTTGTATGGCTCATTTACACTGAGGACAGAAATTAAGACCAAGCATGTAAAAAGAAGCACGGTCTAAAATATCAGTTCTGTGGGATGTGAGTAAAGTAAGTACAGAATATAGGTTTATTAAGTTGATGAGTATTTCTATGTATGGCCCATATGGAAGAAAATTTGAAATCCAAACCAGATCACTATCACCATCATCATTTGAAAGACTTCTTATTGTATATTGAAATACTTGTAAAATTGAAAAATAATTGTAATCGCTGTGTTATCATCTACATATTTTACCTGGTTACAGCTCATGCATTATTCTTTTAGGTGCTGCTGCTTGTAGAAAATGCTTTGGTGTTGAGAATTGGCCTTAAAGTTATTTCTGCTCCCTCCCAGTAATCGCGCCAGCTTGTCCGCCATCAGATAAAGTCTTCAAAGCCATCAGACTTGATGGATTCTCTCCAACATTCTCAGCAATGTGATTGGTTGGAAAAGGACAGGCCAAAGCCATTATCCTGTCTTTGCTGACATCCAGGATCATGCAGGTACTGTTAGATTGTGTTTATTAGCAACTAAGCAAAAATAATCATTTTGGACAATGTGTTTACGTTTTTGTCTTTTTTTTTACCTTCTACATCCAATCAGATCAACAGTTCAGCCTCGCTGCTAAACCTAAGGCTCCTCATCCCTGGCGTACCATCAACTGTGTTCCCAGCAGCATCAGCGGCTCTGATCTTGTCACTGTATCCAGAAGCCTCAGTCATATTCTACATCCTGTCTGCTCCACAGATTGTTCAGCTGACTTTTGTGATACAGGTAAGACAACCTTAGCAGTAATAAAAGTGTAAGAGGTAAACATGGCTGACTACTGGGATCTTAGTTGTATACTTTAGGTATATAAATTTAAACAACGCTTGGATGTGTTCACTTGAGAACATGTCCAGAATATCATTGGTTTGCTATTCATACACTAAATATGAACTGGCATTAGACAAGATGTGATTCTATGTCTTTGTTTGCTTTTTCATAAATGTGTTGTTGGATTACATAATAAATAATTAAATGTATTTAATGTTTAAGAACCTATTTGAGCTAATTGAAATGTTCGGTATAATTTCTGTATACTTTTCCTCCTTTCCTACCATAAAGGAAGCAATGAAAAAATAAAGATTAGCTTAAATAGCTTTGTAAACAATACATAAACATTTAAATAAAGGAAAATGCACAATCACTTTAAAAACATTTCAGAAATGTTTTGTTTTATCTCTGTAACTTTTTTAACTCTAAGTAATTGTAAATTTTTGATGGTTTTGATTACTGAACATCAGTGAGAATGTTCAGGTCTTTTTACCATCATATTGCATTATAGGTTTGTTGGACAAGAGGCATTAGAACCATAAACTTAACTTCACATTTATTTTGCTGTTAGCTTTAGACAGAAATATAGCTGAAACAGTTAAATCTTTTTGAAAAATCTTTTTCAAAAAATAAAATTTGGGACTTATCCAAGATATGGAAAAAAAAATCATAATGTAAAAATGATGTAATAAACCAAATCAATTTGCGTGTAATTTCTCATGAGTATTTTACTAGAAAAATTCAGAGAAAGAACTTGCAAAACAGTGGCGTAATTTGTTTTCATTTACATGTGCTTCGTCTGACCCAAAATTCAAACTGAGAATGTAAACTGTCAGACTCGAGTCTGCTGGCTTGATCTGATGAGCGATGCAAGAAAAAGTTTTTACAAAACCTTCAGCAGTGTAGATGTCATAAAACAGTCTTCTTATTTTGCTTCTTCTCTTTCTACAGATTATATAGTTAAACACCAACAGTTTGCAGATCATAGAAAATGTTCCAGATCAATTTATCTACTGAGATTCAGAGTTACCTGCTGCAGTTCCCAAATGACAGCAACACGGTCATCAAACTAAATCGGAAAAATGAAAAACCCCAACAGGTAGGTTCAAATGTTAAATAGCCAGATGTTATAATATTTTTATGTAACTTCAGAATCCAGAATGTTCCTTTCTTTCTTTCTTTGTTTATTTTTTGTTAGGTTGCATTGTTCTTTGATATAATTGCAGCAAACTCTGAGACATCTGAGCTGGGAGGTCCAAACAAGTGAGATTCTACCAAATAAATGTTTTTAAATACATAATTGATAGAACTGTATTTGCTAATATGTTTATGCATTTGTTTGTTTGTGTCAAAGCTTGTCCTCCTCAGTGCTACAAGGGTTTACATGCACAACAATAAGATCTTTAGGAAAGAGGCAAATCAAGAACCTGATCAAAGCCTGTCGGAGAAAAGGCACAAACAAGGTTCCATTGGTGGAGACTCAAGTAAGATGACAGAGAGTGCATGGGTATATTTGTGTGTTTGCACAGTTTTAAATGTTCATGATTAGATTAAATCTGTTGAGAGTAACCAACAACAACAGTTTTGGATTGATAAATACTACAGTAAGCTCAATGAGAGAAATTCTTGGTAGCTGACCTTGTCAGCACCAGTTAAGGAGGGGATTTGCATGAGGAAAGAGAGGTTACAAAAAAAAAAACGAAAAAAAAAAAAACATACATCTGCACATTTCTGTAACAAAGTGCAGGAATTATATTTTCAAGACAAAAAACCCCTCTTGTGCAAAAAGAATAAAAAAAAAAAAAAACATGTTACATACCAAGTGTAGGATTAGGGTGAGAGTTTGGTAAGACTCTGTGTCTGTCTGCCAGCTGTGTTCTTAAGTGGTCTGACTGTCTGTGAGGTGATTTTTGCCCAAGAAACCAGGGTAATAAGATTTCCGTTTCCATAACCAGTCCAAGCAAAAACTTTCTCCAAGCTGTCATCTATTTTTCAATGACTGCCAGTACTGCCCTGTTGGGCAAGTAAGGCATCAAGCTATTCGTCCAGCATCAATTGTCTCCTGATCTCAGTCTTAACTTAACCCCCATTTTCAAACATTTACAATTTTCCAAGATTTTCCGAAATAATTTTCCTCAATTAAATTACTTTAATGTGTTTGCTGTTAGGCTGTCATTTTAGGTTCACCTTCTTCTTTGGTCTTCCGCCCCAGTTGTTGAGATAATTGTCATTTTCTCGTTAAATTGTAAAAGCATATAAAACAAGGTGGAAAAAAGAACTTTGTATACCGCAGGGATTAAACGATAAAAATGTTTCCATTTGACTAAAAACAGAATATTGTAATCTTTGAAAACAACTTTTCAATTCAGGCAGAATGTGTTTTGCAAATGATTTTCTTTTCCCCAACAGCTGACCTGCATGTACAGCCAAATCAAGAAAGTCAGATGCCCAGCTTTCTCTATCACTCCAGATGTGTTGCTTTACTATGAGTAAGAATCAACTTTTAGACTGAATTATGATCACAAATAAACTTGAGCTTTTTAATAACAAAGACTTGAATGTTAATTATGACTGCTGTGTTATCTTATTCTTCCTCCAGTTACTCTCTGGGTGCACAGGCAGCTGCAGGTCTTATTTACTACCAAGAGTTGGCTGATGCAGGAGCTTCTCCATCTTTTCTCCAGCACTGACATACAAACGGTCTGCTTTGTTTGATAATGAAAGAAGCTGCTTGGTGAGTCTAGAGCAACCCCCTAAACATGGTTTATGCAAAATCTTTAATCAAAAATTGTAATTTGCTGGATTTGCAACAGCAATATCTATTCATATAAAGGGTTTGCTTTGAAAAATGTACACTTTTCAACTATATGTAATATTATTGTTTCTATATGACAGTCACAATATGAACAGGCTCCTTAGATTTGTGGAGTCTTATCACAATGGTGTAATAAATGTAAATTGGTGCATAAACCTGAGCTACAGAGTAAATTTGAGTTAAAGTATTTTCTTTCTTTTTTCTCCTTCTTTAAAGGAATAACTAAGCACAAGCTTGTCTGAGGATAATGTATCAGTTTTTGAAGACATGTGCATTCTTGATAGGCTCTACATCGAAACTCTCGCCATCCTATGCTGGAACAGCTCAGACTGTCCAGGTCTCACTGTTGGTCAATCAGCTGCAGTTGAAACCCTTCTGACCAGGAAATACACATATGGGTATATGGCACAGCTTTTTGAAATTCTACAATTACAAATAGGAGTTTTGAGTATTTTAAAGACAATGGTGTACCTAAAAAAATCCCCTTGTTTGTTATATCGTAATCAGACTCTCTTCAACATGGAATGAACAAACTCTAAAAGACCTTGGGATGTTAGCTCTGCATTTGCCTTCATCTTTCTATCAGCGCTTTGATCAGGTGAGAAACACGTGCTTTCAAGTGTTTAGAAGGGAAGGTCTCATGGATGGAGGATCACGTTTGAGCTGATAAATGTATTTTCCTTGCAGGACAACAAGCGTAACTTCTTGAAATACTTTCTGAAAGTCTTTGGTGGAGTGAGCAGAGAACAGAGGATACAACTGAAGAAAGAGATAAGACAGTCCATCAAAAGTGATTCAGAACAAACTGCAGGTCCGTCTGCCTCTGAAAATGTGTCTTTATCTTGTTGTTTACTTTCTGGTGTAAGTTTTTCTGATTTATTTTCACAGAATGCACAGTTGGAATAATCACTCAGGTCACAATCAAGTATTACCTTCCTTGACTATAACATCAACCAATTCAACAACTGTCTGTCAGTTTCAACCGTCAAAGACAACTTGGATGCCATCACAGAAAAGGTGGATGAGGTGGAATACCTCAGGATTGTTCTCCAGAAACTGCAAGAGGTGATTAATAAAATTTCAAAGCAAATATTAAAAGCATTTGGTTGATTACTGATGCATGTATTAATCTTTTTTATAATGAAGGATGGAACAAACCCCCAGTTTATACTTATGGGTAGTGAGACTTGAACAGACAACCATTATTGATTTAAATATAATAAAATATGTCCTACTTTAATTGGAATTGCATGCAGTGTACTTTATTTCTGTGCAATTACAGGCTGACAACTCCATCATCCCAGAAGATCAGATTCAGCTCCTCAGTGCAGCTTCTCGAGTTGCCACAGTTCAAGATATTCTTTCATGGACCATCAGTAAAATCGACAACACTTAGCACATTGGACTCTTCAGATGGAGGCACAGGACCCAAGCATAGTGAGCAAACAGAGTACTTGTGTTGTGACTGAGACAACATTTAAGGGCTGCTGTTTGATCAGAGCACATTTCTTCTCCTCCAGGCTAAGGTTATCATCTCTAAGTATCTGGCTGTTGGAGGAAACAAACTAGGCAGTGCAGAGCTAAGATGTTATTGGGGACCTAATCTCTGCTCTCTAGATGTGGACATCATCAGGACTATTTCATCACAAAGCTTCAGGTAACACATGTGAACTGAAATTGTGTTTCAAATGTCTTATAGATTAAACATTGTTTTGCAATTTATTACAATTCAACACTTTGGAAATTGTCATTTTGAGTAAAAGTTAAAGAGTTTAGAAAACAAAAAGCTGCAGAAAAAGTTTTAACTTTCTCTAAGTGGTCTTGATCTATTAATCCAAATGTTTAATGACAGAAAGTTTATGTCAGTTTGTAATTTATTTTTATACTAATAGGTTAATCTCAGATTTATGTGTACAACAAATGCATAACCACTTTTAATTTGCACAATGATGTAAAACAATTTAAAATAATTAAATGACACTTTTATTCACTGCTTGAAGTGCTGTACACACTACAGAAAAAGAAAAAAAAAAAACTTCTTGTTCGGGCTGAATTACCCAGCAGGAGCAATGCAGGAGCTCAGATATTCATCAAGTGTAAACCAACTGTTTAGTTCTGTGATGTCATTCATATGCAGTTTTATTATACCAACTAAAGCTTATTTATTTTAGTAGTTAGCAGCAAGGTTAAAACCTTTCTGGGAAAGACATACATGTCTGATATTTGGACCACCATGTCGATTGTAGATTTCCCTCTCCCTTTTGCATGATTTTTCTTCTGAATGGTTAATCAGTTCACTGGGGTTATTATACTCAGAACATGGATGGCATTCAGTTCAATTGGCAAGAGCTTGTCCACCCTATTTCTGAAATTGTGTGGCTGTGAATCAACTGGCTGTTGATTTATCCCACTACACTATTTTGTTGTTCGTTCTCAGCAGAACACACTGTCCTCCCAAAAAGGGGCAGGAAATGGCTCAGTAAAGGTGGCACAGCTAAGAATTGCCAAATATCATAGTTAGGAGGCTAAGCTGGCTGCCTGCTCATCCATGCAGCAGCTCTCTGTCTGCCGGCTAACTGACTGGACGTCGGTTTAGCAAGCAGTCGAGTTCCGGGTTCTTGAACAGTTCAAAAGATTTTATGGTATCAGAAAAAAATGTACAGTATTTAACCAATTAAATTATTTTTAATAGCTTTTTGCTTACTCTTTGGCAGTGTGGCATAGTTATTTTGTCAAGGTAATGTCATGTATCACAGAAGCCTCTCTTAACACTGCATAAGTAAGGAACAATGAAATGTTAATGTGCGGACGAAAAGCAAAAGGATCACTTAGATAAGCATGAAATTACTTCAGGATTGAATTATACTTTGCAAATGTGTTACAATGTCTCTTTCTCCTGCAGAGAAGTTGACTCTCTGGACATCTCTAGCTGCACTGCTGACAAAAAGAAAGAGTTTTTCACTATCTCCTTTGAAGCATTCAAGCCTTACAACAAGCTCAGTTTCTGTTTTTCAGCTCATACAACCATACATTGGTAAGTAAACATTTCCATTCACACACATGCATAAACATATCCTCACAGAGCTCATTTTGTTTCCTTTTTCCCACAGGAGGTACCAAATGTTGATTATATTCATGGTTGGTGGTCTCTGATGTTAACATGGACCTGGCCACCTTCACCAGTTTGGATGAAAAAATGTTGTGCTAGTCAGTGTTATGTTGATGTCTTAACTACTTAGATACTTCTCTGTTTCTTATGGATATTTTAACAGCATCGAATTAACAAAATACATCTGCTCTATTCCCCCAGAGTCTTAATGCAAGACAGTTCAAGCTCTCCTACGGCACCAACCTCCCAGATTTGAAGTCTTGCAAACCAAACTCTGGTGCAGACCTGGATCAGAAATTAAGTAGTCTGAGCTTGACATTCTAAGTTAGGCATCCGAGAGCCAAAGTTAGTCCCCAATTCCTCCATATTACAGTTCTATAACAGCACGTGCCAACAACAACTAATACAACTGAATTCAAACCATCACCAGCAGCTTCAACTGAACCTCAACTAAGTTCCGCATCAACTATCACCAACAACAACTAACATCACTGAATTCAATCCTTCTGTAAGCACAGCTGAACCTCCAACTTCCAATACCTACATCAACTTTATCACCAACAACAACTAATGTCACTGAATCAATCCTTCACCCATAAGCACAAACTGAACCTCAACCCCAATACTACATCAACTTTATCACCAGCAACAACTAATGTCACTGAATTCAATCCTTACCCAGCAAGCACAACTGAACCTCCAACCAAGTACCCTCGCTAACCATCACCAACAACAACTAATGTCACTGAATTCAATCCTTCACCCAGCAAGCTAGCTAGACTCCAACCCCAAGTTTCATCAACTTTTATCACGAACAACAACTAATGTCACTGAATTCAACCCTTCACCAGCAAGCACAGCTGAACCTCCAACTTCAATACCTACATCAACTTCATCACCAACAACAACTAATGTCACTGAATTCAATCCTTCACCAGCAAGCACAGCTGAACCTCCAACTTCAATACCTACATCAGCTGTCACCCAGCAACAACTAATGTCACTAAGATTCAATCCATCACCCAGCAAGCACAACTGAACCTCCAACTGATTTCATCAGCTATCACCAGCAACATTTAATGTCACTGAATTCAATTCTTCACCAGCAAAGCACAACTAGACCTCCAACCCCAGGATTCCGCCATCAACTTTATCTGAACAACAACTAATGTCTTTAGTTCAACCAGCCACCAGCAAGCACAGCTGAACCTCCAACTTCAATACCTATCAACTTCATCACCAACAACAACTAATGTCACTGAATTCAATCCTTCGCCAGCAAGCACAGCTGAACCTCCAACTTCAATACCTACATCAACTTTATCACCAACAACAACTAATGTCACTGAATTCAATCCATCACCTTGGCACAACTGAACCTCCAACTAAGTTTCATCAACTGTGCAACAACAACTAGTATCGCAAGATTCAGTCATTACCGCAGGCACAGCTAAACCTACAGCTGCAGGTTCTACAACAACTACATCAACAACAAACATCATATCTGGAACTACCGAGGCCAACAGTCTTATCATCGACAACAACTTCTCAACCACCATCAAGGACTTCAACATCCACAACTACCGTTCTTCCTACAGGTCAGTACAAAGACAAAAAATTATAAAAAAGTGATGAAGGGATTAATACTTTAATTTAATAATAAAATAATTTAATCACGGAATTATTTGTCATTTGTATCAAATAAATGTGATGTTTGGCTCAAGAAACTTTGTTTGTTTCTCCAGGCCATTTATTTAAGATCAGTTACAACATAATTAAAACAAATTGAAGTCGAAAGCATAGTTTATTATCTCACAATGATTTCTTTTTCTTTTAGATATCTACACACTGTACAGGAGTAAATAGGATTTGAATCTTTGTTATCCATTTAATAATGTGTTCTGTAAATACAAGCATAAGAGTGTCTTTACATTTTTCTCTTTCAAGTGCCAAGTTATTGCAGCAAATGGTGAGTGGTTTTGATGCATGGGAACATTTATTATTCATAGTACTTTATAGTTTTTTTGTTTGACACTTGTAGGGAAACTAATGTCATTCTTTTTTTTCAGAGTCAAATACGTGTATTGGAGTGAACAGGTAAACCTTTTATGAGTTATTTTTTAGATACATAAAGTATCTAATGTATCCCTTCTAAATTAAATTAAAAAATATATTTCATCAATTCAAAATTACAGCACAGGTCTTCAAGTCTACCTCGACAGTGGAAAGATGAACGGACGCTTCTGTAACTTTTCTGTGGAAGAGTTTGCTTGTGCCTCTGTAAGACAGCAAAACATGAAACTACTGTAGTAAAGGTGGTTCATGTAATGATTTCACTTTCTAATGTTGAACAGCTTTCAGCCTTAACAACTGGGACCTGGTAGAGAGATTATGACGTGTGATCGGTCATCAATCTCAAGTGAGTCCTGCTCGACCCTGGAATCTTCTCTTCTGTAAAACTTCCAGGATCCTGAATGCAGCTCTGAATCTTCTGACCACTGCAGTATGACTGACTTTTAGTCAAATATTTTGAAACTATTGAATGAAGTTAATGAATCGATATCAGACCTTCCACAGAAAATATATTTTCAATGTTTTATGCACTAGTGAATTTATATTATTCCACTTTTTTTAGTTTGCATTTTAGCAAGCTTACAAACAATGTTTGTATTTGTTGCAGACAATCAACCCCAACAATCCTGCAGTGTCAGTGATTTTGGACAGCATACAAGCAATCAGTCCAGATCTTTTCAGCACAAACACACTGAATAATCTCACTGAGCTGCAGCTGTTGTTCATGACCACTCCTTCCGTTCTTGCCTGCTGTTTCACCAACTTTCTCTCAGATTCTTGCAACCAAAAGTTTGCAGTGCAGCTCTGCAATATATATAAGCAATGCAACAAAGTATCCAAGGGACTATACCTGAAAATCTGACTAATTATTTAGTAATGTCACAGTATTATATGATTTTGTATTAATCGTATGTCCTATTCATGTCTTTTAAATTTAGCGTGCAAATATTTAGTAAAGTACAACCTCAGATGACTCCTTCTAGGCAAGAATCTGTGAACACTCAATTCATCAAAAGGAATCCCTACCTGAGCAGAAAGAATACGCGGAGTAATCACAAACTGAAATGCAATGTCATATCTAAAACTTGTTGGTTCTTTATGAAGGGTAGAAATGTAAAATTAGTTTTTGTCTTAGAATTAAAAAAGGAAAAGATTTCCATCTGAAATTGTTAACAAATGAAAAAACTCAAAACTCACCCTCAAATGTACTGGTTAATAGTAAAGCTGGATGCAGTTAATCATTGACAGGATGAGAAAAATGTAGGTGTTTTGTCATACACACTGAAACAAATGTCTATGTCCTAATATGTGTGAGTTGGATTGCATTACAAGAAGATATTTACATTATAGTGTTTTCAATGCCTTCAAGTCTCAAGATCTTGAATCATGAAATAAAGAATGCATTCAAGTCCAAACTTTTGATAAAACGTTGATTACCTCTTTACATTTCTTCACCTATTTTGTATAATTTCTTTTTTACATATCTGCAGCACCAAAATGCTACAGCAGCAACAACCCTGAACTGAACTCCACAGCCTGGTTTGCAGAGTACATCGGCTCTTTCATCACTTTTCTCACTGTGGTGGATCTTAAGTCATTTGGATCTGAACAGGTATTTTATGACATACTGTACTGCATCATTTGGTATAAGGGATATTCTGAACAAATAGATGCTTTTTTGGTTACAAGAACTGACTGTATCTTCTGTCTTCAGGTTCTACAATTGTTCACAGTGAATCCTCTGAATATTGCTCTTCTCAGTCAGCCCAACGTGGATCTGACATTAGTTAGCTACTATACTCCAGTTAGTTTATCAACCGTCCAACGCTTTAATCCACTCCTGTAAGTCTAAAGCTTTGAAATATGTTGTTAGTACCAGCTTCTTCCACACATAATCAGATAAACAGTCTGTACAAACTGCATGTGACCCTAAACTCTCCAAACTGTGATCTGCTTTTTAGTCTTCCCTCAGTGAGTCAGTGCTACGCTCCTGGTCCTGTGTTCACCCAGCTGAATGCAACAGTCAGTATGACAGTTTATGAAGCCCTCAATGAGGTCTGCACTAGCCTGGATGAGCAGGTAACAAACACATGTTTATTTCTTTAAGGTGCAATTTAAAAAAGTTAAAAGTTTGAAAAGATAAACCGCAAATGTCATATATGCATGAAATGTGTCAGAGAATCCAAGGCCATGACCATATGTAATTTTATCCCAGCCCACTTGAGATAATTTTTATATTATTGTTATATATGGCATGGGGATATGTAATTACTGTGCTCAAATTAACTACAAATCCAGCAATGCAGTGGAGTCAGCTGCCTGCTTCAATGTCTGTGTTCCCAATTGGCGGTTTAAGAATTTAAAATGCAGGCAAAAGTTGCTTTGTGTGGTGGACATGCACCAGGTACAGGTTGCTGTCATTTTTGTAGCTCTTGGTTCATTTACATGAGGCAGTCCCTGGCCTGAATTATAGCCTTGCCCCCAATAAATGCATACATAGCCAACACTAGAACAAACTATATTACTTGTTTAAGTTAATTAATAATTTAAGTAAAATATACTTGTATAATTGAGTTTACAATTAAGATATAGTATGTAAGTTATTTCACACTAAATACACATCAGTTTGTGTTTTCTTTTTGAAGGCTGGCTGGCTCTGGTAAAAATGACCAAATGTACTTTTTTTTTCCTTAAGTGGAATACTTGAATAGACTTTTCCCTCTGTCAAACTTTTGAAATAAAGATAGTAGATAAAAGTCTGTCACTTTTCAGAAAATCAAAGTCAAAGTCATATTGTCAAATAAATCCAATAAATCCAATAATGTATATTAATTCTTTTAATGAAAACTATTTATTCATGCATTTATTTGTTAGGAAGCAGCAGTTGGTTCTGCAACTGGCTGAGCTTTTTAAACAGCGGATCATTCTGTAATCAAATAAATTTGTGATTTTCTTAGCAACAGAGAGCTTCTCTGGATTGGATTACAGCGCTGAGAAATTAAATATTGTCCCCTCAACACAACACTGTATATTGTTGTTACAGACAATTTTCTCTGTCTGAGTGATTTTTATGTTTTATATATTAGCGAAAGGAAGAGAGGAGAAGTGAGCATGTTTTCTCTGAAGAGATGTTGCGGGCATCTAGCCGCTTTCGCGATCATGAGTTTGTGTTAACAGAGACTAGATGCATTTCCATTACCTATAATTGCTCAAATTGAAATTCTATAATAAAATTTGCTTAATGGAAACACAACAATTAAAAAAAAAAACACTCACATTTATTGAAAGAAGTTTTTGGGCTTGGAGGAGGTTTTTGGAGCGTATCGAAATGGATATATTTTGCAAAACTGAAATGAAAACCTTTATAGGTCGTGTACTTCTTCAAATGAAATGCTTCTTTTTCTTCACGTTTAGCAAGGTGATTCAGTTTTTAGTTTGAAATTATTTTTGCAACCAATTACCTGAAATAGCTAAAGGTTTTTATCTAACTGTTTCCAGTAATCAGGAGCTAACGGAATATTTGTTTTATTATTGTCAGTATTAGGATTTTTGTCAGATGGACAGCCTTGTTAGATATAAAAACTGAGGTTTGTGTGTTTTTATGCATTCAAATAAAAGATAATTTTACTTTGATTTTTGCAGATCTCTGCTACCTTGATAAGTAACTTTGAGAATACTATTGGCTCTAATGTCATTGCTGCCATTGGTAATGGAAGTGCCAGTTTGTCCACTAGCCAGATAAAGACTATAACCGCTTTAGAACTGATGAAATCCCTAAGCACTCTCAGCATTGTGACTGGTTGGCGAGAAGGACAGGCTAAAATCATCATGCAAACTCTGCTGAGCCTCAGTAAGTACCTGTTTTTACTTTACAAATTTGAGGTGAAACAAAATAGAAACTGATCTGTTTTCTATTATTTGTTTATTCTGTGTTCTTCTCACCTCTTTTTTTTACACTCAATCAGATCAATAGCTCATCGTCACTCTCACAGCTGGGCACTCTTGTCATTGGTTTACCCTCCAACACGTTCAGCAGCATCATCAGCTCAGAGCTCATCGCTGCCGGCAAAAATCCACTATTTGTAGCAAACATGTTGAATGCTGCTCAGATTCTTCAGCAGAGTTTTGTTTACCAGGTATGACATCCTTGTTACTCTGGAGGACTTCAGTAATTAATCATGCACTCATTAAAAAAACACAACATTTTAGGAAATGTATTTTTTCAGAAGATGCAACTACATAGTGAGCCTTTTTTTATTGTACAATATTCCTTTGGATGGGGCTCAAAATTCCAGGCTTGTTAGTTTTTGTGTTCTCCTGAAGTTAACCTCTTGTTGTATGTAAGAACTCTTTATTCTAATTTGGATTAAAGCATCTGCTAGTTGATTTCTTGGAAATGTTTACCAGGGAATTCTAAGGAACACCTTAAGGGGTCTCACTAGGTATAGACTTGAATGTGGGTTCCTTAGTTATTTCCTCCGGCATGGAGGATTTTTAAGTCTTGTTAAAAGACATCAAAGAAGGTAAAGGACCAGACCGAAATAACATAAACACTAAAAGAAATTATTTTTTTAAAATCAAAGGAACCAACAAAAATAAATCTTTGCAGATCATGATGGATCATTATTTATAGGAGCACAGCTGTTTAAGTGGATTAAAGGCAGAAATAAGATGCTTTTTTTAATAAATTGCAAAAAAAATGTCTTTGAACTCAGGTTAGATCTCATTGTGACAAGTAAAACTTGTTGATAATCTAATAGAAGTCGGGTCCTAATATTCCTTCTGTCTTTGTCCTTTTCATCTTCTTTCCTTTTTATCATTTTTTTACAGATTGTAATATCGAATTTAATCAGTTTGAATATCATAGACAATGTTCCTGATCAATTGGCCACTCAAATCCCTCGAGTTTACCTGCAGCAGTTTACAGGTGATGACATCATCAAACTCAACAAGAAAACATGGAAACGAGAGCAGGTAGAGTTTCTTCCGTAAAAACCAAAACTCACTTTTATTAATGTAATTACTTAAATGTGGATTTATTTCTTTTTTGTCAGGTTGAGTTGTTCTTTGATGTTATAGCAGCAGGCTCTGCTACCACTGTGTTAGGAAGTCCAAACAGGTGAGCAGCAGTGAACAGATCGGACTGGATGAATGTGTCACAAGAGAACATTGAACATGAACAATTTATTCATGTCTGTTTGTTTGCATGTGTGGGCAGCTTGTCCTCGTCTGTGCTGCAAGGGTTCACATGCACTGGAGTAAGTCAGTTTGAAAGGAAGCAGGTCACAGACCTGGTAAAAGCCTGCCGGAGAAAGGGATTGAACAAGGTGCCACTGTTGGAGACTCAGGTAAAGGCAGAACAGTGTCCGTATCTAATGACAGAGAATGAAGGCAGAGATATTATAAACAGGCAATGAGCTGTCTGTTTATGCTAACACAAACTTTCAGAAAAAAAATTTCTTGCTAAAAACACAACAGGAATCCACAAGTGTTTTTATGTTTTACACATATGAGAAAGTAAGAGCTAAAAGAAATCAACAGAAAACGCTGCTCAACCAAAATGCTGTCATTCTATGAATGTTTATTAATCTGTTCAGTCTTATGTTTTTAACTTCAACCATGAGAACAATGAGAAGAAAAAATTATCTCCTTGTTTGAAAAAAAAATTAATACTTTGGTTCTGTGACCAACAGCTGACCTGCATGTACAACTACATTAGAACAGAGCCAAATGTCACCAGGTTTGACCTTTACCCTCCAGATGTGCTGCTGTACTATGAGTAAGAATCAGTTATTTCTTGAAGTGTTGAAAAAAACAAAAATTGACTTCATTTCAGATATATAACTGGTATTTTTGCTTTTTTGCCTACAGTTACTCTCTGGTGCCACAGAGCAGCTGCAGGTCATATTTTCAAGAGCTGGGTGATGCAGACTTCTCTGTTTTCTCTTCAGTTCTCAGCTACAAACTGACTGCTCTGTTTAGCATTGCAAGGAGCTGCCTGGTGAGTCTACACACACAAAAAAACTGCATCTCATCTTATTGTCGCATAACGTAGAACAAACCTTATATGAGGAGCCTAAATCACACTTTTCTGAACAAATCTACCAAGCCCGTCATAATGCTGCATTTACATTGAACTTAATTTACATGTCAAATTGACATCCGCTGCCTCTTTAACGCTCATCAAATTTGATGCTCAACCGCTTGTCAAAAGTGTGTTCATAAACTAGATGCTCACGTCGCGTGTGGGAGAAGCTACTGTCAAGTTTTTAGCTTCATTGCTGCAAGAAAGCATGGACTGTATGTCTCATTTATAATGGATTAAAGACATGGATGATGTTGAGAGATCAAGTTTATTCCTAGCCTTAACCTTTTCTCTGACTCCGTGCAGCCAAGAATTTGTCTGCCAGGTTTTTAGAAAATTACATGCGAACAGTTGCTTTCTTTTTTTTCTTACGCTTTTAGCTGTTCAGAGGAAGGAAAAAACAACAAGAATAATACTGTCTTGATGCAAATAGGAAAAATATAAAGTTTAGGAGGAAAACAATCCGATTCTGTTTGTTTTAGCCCACGCTTCTTCTTCTGAATTGCTGCTAGTAGCAGTAGGGATCTTAAGTCGTTCCGGAGTAAGGTTCACCCCTGGCCAAACTATGAAAAAAATATTAGATTTACACACCGGAAAAATACAATAATTTAATCTAATTGTGAACATGATCATCATTCATCTTTAGATGATGTATCACCCTTGTTCTCAATGCCTTTGTTTGTTTACCTTTTTTAAATGCTTTTTGTTTTCTTCACATAAAATTGTTTGACTAATTCTGTAATTTTGTGTGTCCTCTTTGTTTAACGCAACACAGTTAAAACATTTGTACATTTAAAAAAATGTATATATTTAACACAAAAAAATGTATGAGTTTCTACTGGCCTAGAAAACAGACTTTTCTCTTCAGTTATGGACAGGATTCTTGATTTATAGTTCTTTTTCCCTTTTTAAAATATTGTTGCATTCCTGTGCTTAAAAGGTTGTCATTTTTCTCCTCCTTCATCTTTAAGGGAATAACCAACACAAGCTTGACTGAGGACAATGTTTCAGTTTTGGGAAACATGTGCTGCATGCTCGATGGTTCCTACATTAAAAGCTCTGACCCATCCATCCTGGAAAAACTCAAAAACTGTCCAGATCTCACTGCTGATCAGGCAGCTGCAATTGTAACCCTTCTGACCAATGAAATACACCAATCACGGGTATGTCAGCAATTTCAGACTCAAAAATTTCAAACTTAAAAATTTGAAGCTTGATGTCTCAGAAACATTTTAATGTAATAATCTCCTTAAACCTTATTTTTTCTAAATTCAGAACTCCTTCAACTTGGAATCAGACAACTCTGACAGACCTGGGGATGTTACCTTTGTAGTTGCCTACATCTTTCTATGATAAGTTTGATAAAGTGAGTAAACATTTTATGTTCAGCACAGAAGGTAACATATACAGGACATCACACTGGGATTTTCTCATGACTTGTACTTTTCTATGCAGAACACCAGGGTCACATTCTTGAAATCCTTCTTAAAAGTTATCAAGGACAACAGAGTGAGCAGAGATAAAAGAAGGCAGCTGAAGGAAGTAATAAGACAGTCCATCAAAAATAGGTCAAAGAGATCTACAGGTCAGAAACCCGGTCTTATTTATTTGCTTTCACATCAATCTGATGTTTTACTTAGTCATGTGTCTCATTTTGTTCACAGACTGTACAGTGGAGAATATCACCCAGGTCACCATCAGTGACAGCACCTTCCCCCTGGACTATGATTGTTACCAGTTTAATAACTGTCTATCAAATACAGTTGTTAAAGACAATTTTGATGCCATCACAGAAAAAGTTGATGAAAAGGACTACCTTAAAATTGTTCTCCAAAAGCTTGGAGAGGTATGTAACTCTTCCTTCTATAATTGAGACGGACATAAAGAATTGTATTTAAAACATCAAATGTATAAACTATATATATATATATATATATATATATATATATATATATATATATATATATATATATATATATATATATATATATATATATATATATATATATATATATATATAACTCTTATATATATATATATATATATATGTATATATATGTATATATCAACATATCCTATTGTTTTGATAACCTTTGCATTTTTGGTTGTAGTTTAATAAAAAGAAAAATTTACTAAAATTAGTGCACAGAACTGTCACAAAATTTGAATGAAATGTTGAAATTAATAAAGGAAAATGAATGAAAAACTTTTTTTCCCCACATAAATGATTGCTTTATAATAATACAACCACAATGGTGCACACCCCAGTGCTTTTGTGTGCCGATCCCAAATTTATAGAGTCGAGTTAGGAAGGCCGTTTTGGTATAAATCTTAAGCAAAAAAGCAAAAACACTCTGGCAGTGTCGTTGATGCTGTTAGCATACAGAGTTGAGGTTGTAAATTGGAGAACTGTTGGTCAAAGAAAGAGTGGAGGAGACATATTTATGAGCAGAGACAGAAAAGGAAAGGCAGGAGTTTAGGTCTTAGTCTAATAAGTTTGACAAGAAAAGAGAGTTAGCCAATATGATGAAAAGAAGAAATGTGGATTCCCATAAGTGCAAGAATCCAGATGGAAATACAGATCTGAAGAAGAAGGTTGGAGGTGTTTTATTGCCAATTGTAAGATGCAAGAAAGGGGAGGAATAGGAAATAAAAATGTCCTAGAGGTGAAGAGAGTGTCACACAGAATGATGACTTGAAGCTGGTAGTTAATAGGTGTGATGTTGAATTTTGTCAGTAGTTATTCCTCTCAGGTAGAATGTTGGCGGAGAAAAGGACATTGGAGGACACTACAGTGAGGTGTGAGTCAGAGTATTTCTGGATGGGAGGTGATGGTCAGGACAGACTTTGGAAAGACACATTGGTGAGGAGACAGAGGTGACAGGGAGGTTGATGTTAGGAGTGTGAAAGACAAATGTTTCACTTTGCCAAGGAATGTAATGGAAATGGCAGCAGTGGTGGCCTCCCAGAAAAGAGAGAGAGGAGCTAAGGTTGACATAGAGTGGAGGGAGGAGAACACAAGTTGATTTCATCTTGTGCAGACATTTTAATCTGAAAGAGATTAGCAACTGTAAAGTCATGTTTGAGGAGAGTGTAGCCAGACAGCATAGGATAGTGGTGTACAATGATTCTGATAAAGAAGAAGATGAAAAGGACAAAGGACAAATTGAGACCAAAGGAAGGTTCTTCTGTGTATAAGAGTAGAACATGGATATTACTGTAGGTGGAGGTCTTTAGAAAGTACTTAGGCTCCACCTGTCCAGAGCAACGGAGAACATGGGAAAGAGGTGAAGAAGTGTGGGCAAGCATTGGAATGGGTGGAGGAAGGTTTCAGGTGTAATGTGTCACAAAAGAGTGCCAGCCAAAATGAGGGAGAGACCAGGATGGATAGGATTATGAATGTATGCATCAGAGAGACAGCTCATGTTGATGTTTTGGAGGTAAATCCAGGGGATGAAGTGATTGTTATTGAGATGGTTAGGACACATTGAGAGGAGGGACAGTTGGTGAGAGGATGCTGGGGTTGGAAGCTACCGGGAGGCCCAGAAAGGCCAAGAGAAGTTATGTTCATAGGGAAAGAGAGGACACGATGATGATGCTTAGTGTAGACGAGAAGATACAGAAAGTGATGATTAGATGGAGGCGAATGAGTTGTTTGGTGATATGTAAAGGGAGCAGCCAAAAAGAAAAAAAATTACATAAAAAATAAGAAAGAAAGAAAGACTGTTAACATGTTAACGTCCAATATAAATACAGTTTAAAAAGTGTAAAACAGTGTAAAAAAATGAAACTCACCAAGTCGTCTTATCGGTCAACTTGCAGTTTGCTTATTGTCCTTCTTTGAAAATTACACACTTTAAGTTGAAGTGGACTTATAGAGTAACCTTCAACAAACTGGATACATTACTGATGTTTTTAACATATTTGCTTACAGATTCCACAGTTACAGAGTTGTGCTGTTGGAGGCATTCTTCATCATTATAACAAATTCATAAACTAAAAATACTTATTTTGTAACTTGTGTATCAATGTACAGTTTAGAGCACATGTGTCAGACAAAGGCCCCCATGTTTATTTTATGTGTATGAGCATAAAAATTTTAATTTCTTAAAATAAAACACAAATTGGTGTCTTTTATTCATATCTAGGGAATCTGACTTGAAATATCTACAGTTGAGCAACTATACATTGGGACTCCTTACACTTATCTATATAACCTAACTAACAGAATCAAATGTCAAAGTTTATGCTATAATAACAAATAACTGTGTTTTTCTAATACAACTGCAATTTATCACTTTAAAATGTATAATAAATATATTAGGTTAAGTTGTATTAAGGAATATATGAATTTATTTTTCATTACATTTAGTTATATGTATAAACTTTATCTGGCCCTTTGAGGACAGCTATACTGCTATTATTATTATTATTATTATTATTGTGTATTATTATTATTATGTTATTATTCCAAATACAAGTTTTAACTTTACAATATTACATGATTGTACATAAAGATATAAATTTTAGAATATATAATACAAAGCAAATTCTCTTGTTAAAACTTTAAATATTTGAATTTTTCATGTTCTAAGTGATGCAAATAATATGTATGTTTGTGTTTTATGCAGTTGACTCTGAATTGGTTATGGGACGTTTGGCAATGTTACAACAAACTGACACATTTGAACTTTTACATGTATTTATAGGCTTACAACTTCGTCATCCCAGAAGATCAGGTTCAAGTTTTAGGTCCAGCATCCATTGGTACTTACCGTATTGACATCCAGCTCATGGACCATCACTCCAAGTGGACACACTTTTTCTGCTTTGATGGACTCATCAAAGCGGGGACTGAGATCCAAGTTTGGTAAGCAAACCCAGTAGCATGTGTTGTTTTGGTGTGCAAATCTTTATACTTTCTGCTCCAATCGGTGCATGTTTTTATCTTCCAGGTCAAAAATCAATCATCTCCAAATATCTGCTTAACCCAACAGAAACTCCTTGTGAGACAGGGCAAGATACAATCAAAGGACCTAACCTCCTGCTCTTGATCTGGCGTCCTTCAGTCAATTTCTGTCAAAACTCAAATCTACGTAATTATTATAGTTCACAAAGGAAATGGGTTAAACCTGAGCACAGCCGCTGTCTGTAGTTTGTATTTAGCTGGGCTTTCACAAGGATTCCTTTACATTCATTTTATGTAAAATATTACTTTCCAAGGCTGCCACACGCAACTGTTATCTTACTTGAATGTTTCCTCTGTAACCTGTAACACTGATATGGACTGGTCACTTATCCAGACCGTATCACCTGTTACCCATCCATGAAAGAGTAAAACAGGATAGGGACAACACCTAACCCTGTTCAGAGCAAGAGTGAAACAGGAGTTGACAAATAGAAAGAGGCTACATCCACTGGTTACCTCTCTATGTGTTCCTTAATTTTTGTCTTTTTCTTGACTAGGCGCTTGTGTACCAACTGCACCCTAGAGGCAAAAGAAATTACTTTCAGCTGTTACCCTGATCAATTTACTAGAGTATCCAAATCCTCTTATATAAAAACAATTCCTTGGTCAGTGAATCCAACCACTCACATCCATGCATGTTTGTGTTGCCACAATACACAATTTTTAGAACAACAGGTGGAAAAATCTTTTGGAAAAAGCTTATAATATTTTTTTTCTTTCCAGGAGGTGCACCTCTTGACTACATCCGAGGTTGCGATCTTTAACATTAGCATGGACCTGGAGCAACTGGCAATCTGGATCAAACGTTGTGCTGAGTCAGTTCTGTATTTGTCATGTTACCAAAGTCAAGCTTTCATTTATTTTTATCAAGATTTTACAAGATGTTTTTTTGGCTTTCATGTTATCTTAGTGTATATTTCCCTGCTCTTCACAGAGTTTAACTGTCAATGAAGTAAAAGGTCTGTAGCTCATGCCGGATGTGAAGTCTGAAAAGCCAAGCACTGGGTACAGAGCCCTGGATCAAGTCAGTTACAGTCAGAGCTAGGCGCTCTGGGTCCCAGATCATCTGGAGAGGCAGTGGCCCGTAACCCCGCCACCTCCACAGCACTCTAGGAACAGCAACAGCTGGATCAGGTAGTTCTGTCACTACAGAGTGAGTCCTAAAGAGAAATTAGTAGACTACAAAGACAATATTTTTAGTAAAATTGAGTTAATAAAATTAACTAGCAAATGAAACTGCAAACATGTTAAAAAGTATTTCTTCACAAAGCATTTTTTTAGTGCTAAATTTCTCAAATTAGCAATGTATGTATTAGCTAAAATTTAGGGCAACACTTGTCTTTAGCTATTTTTATACCACTATTAGGATAAATGTGAGGGTGGATTCTTACTGATTTTTGTTGATCAAGACTTTTGAAAGTATAAATACAAGTATCACAAAAGATTTGAATTGTATATGATAGTTATTAAAATGAGCAGCAACATACTTTTTATTGATATTAAAGAGAATTAACAGCTTATTTAATAAATGCTCTGATATTTAGAAGCTTTTTGTTGGTGTCTTTCAGTAATAGTTACTCCTTTTTTATGTTTAGTCCAAATGAATGCTTTAATAAAGCTCAGTCTTTATTTGTTAATATTATTATGATAATCTTTTATGATCCTTAGAACCTGGCTGAGTGATGGGATTCATTAATCCCAAGTGTTTTGTGGTTTCAGAATGCAAAATGAGGATGGGTGAGAAGATGGTTCTGATCAAAAATAAGGGTGGCCAAAACATGCTCTAACTAAATGTAGGCTCAATACCACACTTGTTGAGTGACAGACTAGGGGAAAGTGAGAGAATGGATGATTTAAGTACAGCATGTATCAGTGAATTCATATCCACACAAAAACAAACATAAAAAAATATTTTTAGATGAAGAGGCACAAATATATGATTGGTTTCTAAAACCAAGTCTTTGTTTCAGGCAGCGAGTCGCATGCAACGCTCTTCTGCATTTCCGAATCAAGCAGATGCGGCTTATCACTTCTTTACCGTTTCTGCGGCAATCCTCATCACCTTCTCAATCATCATATCTAGACAATGTTAAATGAATGACTGTATTACCAAAAGCTTGATTTCAATCAAAGTGTCTAATTAAACAAACTGTATTAAGGTGTTCTTATGAACACATTTCATGTCACAATAACAAGTTAAATTTGACTATCGTTATCTTGAATTATTCTACATGTCAGTTAATCTGCTTCTTTATTTTCTTCTATTGTGTTTGTATTTATGAAAAATATGACAAGCTCTATATCAAAATTACATCTTAAAATACTCTAAACTAGAAAATTATATTATAAAACTGTAACAATAAACATGTATTATTATACCACTGTAATAATGTACCTGTTGTTTCTTGGAAAAATAATTGGAAGCTCAGGTTGTGCAAAATCTGTTGCAAAAACAGCACCGCTGGAGGAGGCTTTCTATGTGGTAAGGTTCGTTCAAAAGAAAGCAATAAAGACAATGTTGTGCTGAAATTCATACTTTGTGGACAACTTGCAAATAAAATATAAATACAACATTTTGGTTTAACGTTTGACATGTAACCTGTTTTGAATAAGATTTTTCTTTGTTTTTAGATATGACATTCTTGTCTTGAATAAAATGTCCCCCTGTTAGCATAGCTTTAAAATAAACTATACTTACCCCTACCTTGTGGGGAACAGAGGCCCCTCAGCAGCGGCCGTGCCCCTTGGGTGCTGGCTTCCTGGGCCCAGTGGCCCTCTCTTCACGCTAAGTGAAGCCGGGGATCACATCAGATCTGAGCCTGGGCATCTCCAAAATTCCAACAATGGTAAGCCTGATCGGTTCATGTTTACAGCGCTCTTTGGGAACCCCACTTTTGTTGGGGGTCCTCCTCCTGGGCAGGGGTGGGTGGCTCCTACCTTGCTCTCATGCCTGGATCTCCCATGGGTTGGGCGGATGGTTGCCTGGAGTGTGAGGAATTTGTGCATGCGTATTTAGGTTTATTTATTAAAATAAAATAAAACTCTAGAATGTTGTTGATCTCCTGCTTGGAGGTGTCTTGATAGCCATAGCTCTGATGAAATTTTGGCGGTGCTGGGGCGTCGGCCAGTCGTGTAAATGCAGGAGCCAGTGGTTTCAGGAACAATAAAAATAGGGACTCAGACCAAGCAAAGGTGTGGTTCCAAAGTTTAAAAGGATGTATTATAAATAGTGTTTAAAATACAGACCAAAAAACCACACTTGGGATAAAACCACTAAGGGCCCAGAGGGCCCAGAGCCCAACTGCAAAAAAAGAGCTTGGTAACTCAAAAAAACAAATCAACCAAAACACCCCACTCACATGCAGGTAAAGATGGAGGCAGACCAAGTCCATAGGAAACAGCACAACACAAAAAAGAGTTAACCTCCATTTGATGCCAATCACTGTTGCAGGTAGATCTGAAACAAAAAAGAAACCAAAACATATGTGGCCGAGTATAATATAATAGGCTAGACACACACAGCTCCAAAGGAGTCAGTTCGGAGTCAGGACAGGATTCTTCAATGGACCTGTCGCCTCCTTCCCGATCAGGAAGTGATTCACTTTCAGTCTCACTACAGCAGTTGCTCTCTAGATGACTGTCCAAGTCTTCTAACCTTGGACTGACAGGTTCATAGGTCTGTTCAATCAACAGGAACTCAGGTTCTGACTCACACTGGATCGCTTCCCCTCCAGGCACAGCTCAGCTTCAAGGTCCATGGAAGAGGGGAGCTGTCTCGCAGCGCTTTTTTGGTGGTGATAACACAGAGGCATAGGTTGGATCTATGCACCCTCTTTGTTTGTCTTCCATTAACTGGGACGACTGTTTGGGTCGTTCTTTGAACATCTGTGACTCTGTACACCTTCGGCGACCATGCATCCTGAATTTTGTTTCTGCCGACGGGCCGATGGCGAAGGTACACGTGCTGTCCAACCTCAGGGTGTGCAGTTAACCTTTGCATTCTGTCAGGCCATTCTTTCTGCTGCTTTCCGTTAGGAAATACTGTGCTCTCCTCATGAGCCTCCTGGAGTCTTTCTCTGTGTACAGCGAGCCAGTCAGTGCTTCCACCTCCAGTTTCCTCTTGTCCTAAGAGTGCATCAGTAGGTAGGTGGGGTTTATCTCCAAACAACATGTAGTATGGGGAATAACCAGTTGACGAGTGAGGGGTGACATTGTAATCATAGACAAGTTCTGCTAAGTGTTCAGGCCAGCAGCGTTTCTTCTCAGGAGGAAGTGTTCTCAAGAGGTCGTGCAAGGTCCAGTTGAACCTCTCACACTCGGGGTTTCCTTGCGGGTGATGGGGTGTGGTGCGGGTCTTCTTTACCCCATACAACCGGCAGAGTTCTGCAATCACTGCACTTTCAAAATTTCTCCCCTTGGTCCGAGTGCAAGCGGTCTGGCACTCCATACTTCATGAACCACTCTTTCAGTATAACTCTACCTGTTGTGTCAGCCTTCTGATTTCGTGTGGGGAACGCTTGACTGAACTTAGTGAAAACATCTGTAATCACCAGGACATTTTCACGGCCATCCTTTGCACGTACAAGAGTTGTATAGTCCACAGCTACCACTTCAAGAGGACGGGTGGCTAGAAATGGAACTTGAGCTGCATGAACCTTAGGTTGCGCCAGTTTAGTTAGTATGTATCTTTGGCAGTTTTTAACCCATTGCTCAACATCTTCATGCATACCTCCCCAAAAACATATTTGCTTTAAGAGTGCAAGTGTCCGCTCTATGCCTTGGTGGCCCATCAGATTGTGCAGGCTGGTGAGGACCTTCTCTTTGTGACAGGGTCACATTATGACTATAGAGGAAGAAGAAAAAAGAGAAACATTAGTTCTACCTGTGCTTGTGTATGAGTGGACTAACGTGTTTTTCTGTGAAAAAAATATGTTATTCACTGTCATTTCTGGATGTGGTCTTTGTGTTATGTTCATGGGTTTATTTATGTTATGGACGGTTCACCTGATGCACGGCAGTCCCGCCCCAAGGTTATTAAATGGGGTCGGAACAGGTGCGCAAAAGGGGGGAGGAAACAAGGTGAAAGACGCGCTGACAGCTGCCGCCGTGCTCTTCTCCCGTGACAAGACTTCCGAGTTATTCGCTGTTCCTTGCTTGCTGGATTTATCCAACCAACATTCTGTGGAGTCCAGATGAGTGACGGGGGAGCAGAAACCGGAGATTTATTCGAAATGCCGAGGAAAGTGCCGTGCGCGATCCCGTGAGTGGGCGCATTTCCAGAGAAACTGATCAAAGAGACCAGCTGGTGAGATCGACACATTTTTTCCTTCTTGAGTACCCAGGAAAAAAACATTTTTTATTTTTATTTTACTGGTATACCACGTGGACATTACATTGACTTTTGTATGAGCGAGCGCGCACCTGTGGAAAAAAGGAAGAGAGAAAAAACTTTGTAGAAAAGAAAATTAAATTTATGTTTGGAAAGTCTCACAGGTGTGTTTTGGTTTTGAATGATAATGTGATTCTGTTTAAACAGTGTTTGAAGAACCCAAAAGAACTTTTGATAGCAGACATTATTTAAAATTAAGTAGTGTTTGTTACATCTTTGAGACAAACAGGTAGCAACAACTGATGACAGGGTCCAAGGTTCACATCTTTAACTTCACGATAGAGGAGTTCATCTTTCTCTACTAGCCTGGACCATCGTTTCAACAGTGACCGTACCGGTGTATGCAAAGCTTGTCTCTCTTGAAACGAAGGCTTTTGTTTTTTGTCCCAAAACTGTTTTAAAACTTTGAGTGTGGGGTCCGATGACTGGAACATCTGGAGCTCAGTTTTTGTGTAACTCTGGAGTGTGGGGGTGTTGATGAGTAATGTAGCACTGTCCCACTGATCAGGGTCTGCAACATTCAACTGCCTCAAATGATAGGCTCTTGCCTGGCACCTGCTATATCTGAGCCTATGACAGTACCTGTTTTAAGAGTGTTGCAGATTGTGATACAACCATCAAAGTCAGTGTCCTCACCAATCGCATCCGACTCTGTTAACCCAGGTCTCCTGGAGAGGGCATCAGCTGCTGATGTTATGTGGGGGGGGGGGGGGGGGGCTCGAGAGCAGGTAAGGACCCAAATGCAGAGGCGGAGGCACACGGTTCAAGGGCAAGGGGTTTAATACAAACAAAAAGCGCTGCAGAGCAGGATAACAAAACTAGAACTAAACTTACTGTGGCAAAGCATGAGACATGAGATGAAGGGAGTCAGGGACAAAGAGAGCTTAAAGACAATAGTGACGTTACATGAGACGTTAATGGACCAGCACAAGAGGAAGGCATAGACAAGACTTATATACAGGCAGGGCAGACAAGACACAGGTGAACACGATCAGGACAGATAGGGACAAGGAAGTAAAACTCAAAAACATGACAAGACAGGAAACATTTCAAAATAAAACAGGAAACAGAACTTAACCATGACAGAACAAGACAGAAAGCAAAAACCAATACAAAAGAAACTCAAACCATGACAGCTGAGTTGCAACGATCTGGCCTGTACTTAACCGCAAAGTCAAACACCGCTAATTGAGCAATCCAGCGCTGCTGAGTAGCCCCTAATTTGGCAGCGGACAGATGGCATAGCGGGTTGTTGTCAGCCAGAATTGTAAACTTAAACCCAAGCAGATAACTCCTGAACTTTTCAGTTACTGCCCATTTTAATGCAAGCAGCTCCAACTTCACGCTACTGTAGTTCCGGTCATTTTTTTCAGCCCCTCTAAGTCTTCGACTCGCATAGGCTATAACCCTTTTCTTCCCTCCTTGAACCTGATATAGCACTGCACCTAACCAGAGGTTGCTGGCGTCAGTCTCCAGAACAAAATGAAGTTTGAAATCTGCATACCCCAGCAAGGGTGCTTTGGTCAACCTGTCCTTCAGTAGTTCAAAAGCCTCTGAACATACTGGTGACCAGGCTGACTGGAACAACCGACTGGCTTTGACTGGACTACTTGGTCCGATGCAGACTTTTACAAGGTCATGAAGAGGTCCTGCAACCTGTGAAAATCCCTCAATAAACCTCCTGTAATACCTGCAGAAACCTAAGAAGGACCTAAGCTCTTTTACAGAGTTTGGAGTTGGCCAGGCCTTTACAGCACTTATTTTATCTGGGTCAGTACTAACACCTTCTGCTGATACTTGATGACCCAAAAACCTGACCTCAGACTGGAGAAAGTGGAATTTCTCGACATTAACTTTTAGACCCGTGTTTTTTAACCTCTAAAAACTATTTCAAGTCTCTCAAGATGTTCTTTGAAGGTCTGAGAAAACACAAGCAGATCGTCTAGGTAGACTAGTACAATCTGAAATATAAGGTCATTCATGGTTGCCTGCATTAAGCGTTGGAACGTGGCGGGTGCGTTGCACAATCCAAAAGGCATCCGTAGATATTCAAATAAGCCAAACGGAGTAGTGAAGGCTGTTTTGTGCCTATCTTTTTCATGGACTGCAACCTGATAGTAACCACTAGCGAGGTCAACGCTCTAGAAACATTCTGCACCACTCAGTGCATCAAGACTTTCATCAATGCGTGGCAGCGGAAATGCATCACGCCTGGTCTTTGCGTTAAGTTTTCGGTAGTCCACGCATAACCTAAGACTGCCATCTGCCTTCTGCACCAAAACAATTGGGGAAGCGTATGAGCTTAAACTTTCCTGGATGACACCTTTCTTTAGCAATTCTGAAATGTGTTCCCTCACTTCTTTGTATTGATTCGGTGGTACTCTCCTGTATGGCTGAGAAACTGGGGTCTCATTCAATACAGGGATTTCATGCTGGAGATGTTTAGTGTAGCCTAGGTCTTCATCATGCACTGTAAAAACATCAGAGTATTTTACTAAAAGTGCCCTTAGCTCTGTTTGCTGTTCAGGTGTGCCACCTAGGTGAAACCTGTTAAAAAGGGCCTCCGTCTCTTGGTCAGGCTTCACATTAGCCCTCTGACTGACTGTGACTTCCTCATGTGATGCAGATATGCGTTGGAATGTAACTTCATAGGGCTCATCTTCAACACACTGACACTGATTAAAAATACACAAAGTTTATTGCCCTAACAATAGTTCAAACACAGATTAAACACATTGATGCAGATATCTGGATTCTCAAGGTAAAAGGCCTACAGACGCATAAATTACATGCGAATTACTCGTAGGTTTTCTTGAGAACAATAGAAAACTTCCAAAACAGTCTTTTTAACATGTGTTAAAGTGCCCTACCCGCCAATTTTAACTGCACCCCCCTTAGTACACACACCCCTCCCCCCTCAAAATATACACTCCAACATAAAACACACACACACACCCTCACAAACACACATACACGCACACACATTTTGCAAGGAAGGTGGGACCTACGACCATCTGTCCCCTACCCCTTAGCTGGTGGTTGGTAC
Source organism: Oryzias sinensis (assembly GCA_037389245.1). Lineage (NCBI taxonomy): Eukaryota > Metazoa > Chordata > Actinopteri > Beloniformes > Adrianichthyidae > Oryzias > Oryzias sinensis. The sequence goes on from CM074490.1 coordinate 19,883,915, forward strand.
GGGTCCCTTGGCGGCGGCTGCCGTGTCCCCTGGTTGCCGGTCTCCTCTCTTCGCTCGGGGGGGGGGTTCCATTACACCTGAGCCGGGGGGTGTCCGTGTCTCTGGGGGTGGGTTCTGGCCTTTGCCCCTGGGCGCTGGGCCTCGCCAAATTTCCAACAGTGGCGGAGCCTGGTCGGGCCATGTTTACAACACCCCTTGTGGGCCCCCCTTTTTCCCCGGGGTGCTCCCCTCCGGGGTGGGGGTGGCTGGCCCCTGCCTTGCTCCTCCCTGAACCAACAGTGGGCCGGGTGGGTGGCTGCCTGGAGCGCGGAGCGGGTATCCCTTGGGGGGTTCTGGCTCGTTCCCGGGGTTGGGGCGGGGGGATGCCCGGAACTCCTGGGTGGTGATGGGGTGCTCATCTGGGGCTGTGGGTGCCCTTTTTGGGTGGGGCCCTGCGTTGGGCTCTTCCGGGGCGGCGGGGGGGCTGCTCTCCTGGTTGGGCTGGGGCGCCGCTCTCTTTCCCCCGTGCTTCCCTGCTCGCTGGCTCTGGGGGCCTCGCGGCAGTCTTGCTGGTCCTGGCCTGGGTGGCGGATTTGGTCTCCCGGGGGGGCGGTTGTCCACTGCCTGCTGCCATGTGGCGTTGGGGGGTTCCGGCTGCCGCTGCTGCTTCAACGGGGGTCTTTGTGTGGGGATGGCTGGGCGCTCCTCCTTCTTTTCACATTCCACCATCCATTTTAGAAGAACATAAACACTCACCTGAGCACAGGTGTTAGCTCACCTTTGCACTAATAGTTTGCATGATTGAATGAATGAAAGATTTCACACTAGTTGGTTTAAAGACATAGGTATGCATGTGTGAACACTATCTGCTTTGTGTACATGTTGACATGTGGACATTTTTGCAGCTAGCAGGTGTGTTGATAACATTTCAGTGTGTTTGTGGACAGGCCCCGCCCTTTTTGTACTACATTTGAACCTTACCATAATGATAAACAACCAGTAAACCTGTCTGCTCTATGCTGCTTCATGGTCTTATCCCCCCTCCCACTATCACCCCCCCCCCTCTCTAACATCCCTCTCTCTTTTTCCCTCCTTTCCTTTTCCGTCCGGTCCAACACCAAAGATTTTCAAACATGATTGAAATTAATAAAGTTTGGCCTCAACTACAAAAGTGGTTTATTCAGACATACCTTTGGTTTGTCTGAAGATTAATAACCCCTCTTGTTAAAGTAAGATATATTCAACACAAGAGGCCCTCAGCTCTCATCTGTCTGCCCAGCTGTTGGACAGGACAAGTTAAAAAAACAGGACCTGTATCTGGTAAAATTGGCTACTTTACAAACCACCATAAAAAAATTAAGACAGAGTTTCAGTGTGTTTGGTCTTCCAAAGATGTTGGTATCAGGCAATGGGACGTTTCACAAGTGAAAAAATTGAGACATTTATGAACCAACATTGGAATTGACCATGTAAGATCTGCACCTTTACATCCATCCACAAATGGTCTAGCTGAAAGAGCAGTGCAGACTTTTAAAGAGGGGATGAAGAAGATCAAAGGTGACACCCACCAAACAAAATTGTTAAGATTTCTGTTCAGTTATCGAATTACACCATTGCAACAACAGGTTTGTGACCAGCAGAACTGATAATGTTACGGAGACTTCGATCAGCATTTGAGTTTCTCATGCCGGATATGAAAACAAGAGTACAGAAAAAAAACCTGAACCAGAAAGACCATCATGACACAAAAACAAACATTGAAAGGTTTTGGATCAAGAGACAAGGTGTTCATCAGAAACTATTCCTATGGTCCAAAATGGTGTTGAGCTCATCAGGTACCGTGTCGTACAACACCAGCATTGGGAACAGTCAAACTATGAATAGGACTGTGGATCAAGTTCGAGCAAGACTGAAAGACTGTTCCAGGGGAAGCTGATGCAGACCCAGAGCTGTGCAAAGATGGAAAACTGCTGCAAATTCTGACACGCCATTAAGTGTGGACCCTACAACCCCACTTCTAGACGAATCATATGACCAAACACCAGTGACTCCACCTCAGGTTCCACCTGAGTCACCAGTTGCAATGGTGTTGCGACACTCTCAAATAGAGACATATTTACCAGAACATCTCAAAGATTTTGTTAGAATGAGATCTTTCCAGGAATATAGCAACAATGAGCTCTGGATCTTACGGGAAGGATGTGCATTCTCAGTTAGTTAAAAAAAGAAAGAAAAAAATAATTTGTTTGTGAAATGTTATTCATGTTATTCTGTCCTGAGTAAAATTCCATGTTTTATACGCTGTCTCTATGTTTGAAAGTTAGTTAACATCTTAAAGGGAAGAGATGTGGTATCTTTAAATTGAGATAATTGTTGTTGGGCGGCCGTGGTCGACCCATGATCGTAAGATTGCAGGTTCGATTCCCACCTTGCACGCCCATGAGTCGAAGTGTCCTTGGGCAAGACACTGAACCCCAGCTTGCCTCTGGTGATAGGTGGGCGCCTGTGTTTGGCAACGGAGCCGCCACCAGTGAGTGAATGTGTGTGTGACTGGGTGAATGGGTCTGTGACTAGGAGGGTGATAGTGGGATGGGGGGGGGGGATAAGACCATGAAGCAGCATAGAGCAGACAGGTTTACTGGTTGTTTATCATTACGGTAAGGTTCAAATGTAGTACAAAAAGGGCGGGGCAGCTCCAGTTTGAACACAAAGAAATCAGTTTTTTTTTGGGAAAATTTGCTTTTGTGAATATGAAATGAAAAATATAAACATGTTCAATATTAGAAGTGAAATAAGCCCAATTAAGGGTAGCTGATGGAACAGAAACCAAATTATCTTGGAACAAAGCTCTGATTTTTGAGTTTCTCTGTTTGGCAGAAGTGAAGCAGAAACTACCCAGAGGGGATTTGAACACATCAGGAGGATAAAGAGTCAAAGGATAAGTGCTGTAGAAACCCCTGAATAACATGCGAAGCCCAGACGGTACGGCATCAAACACTACTGCAAATTCTTTGGGGGTTATTGGTATTTTATACTGCATTGTTAATTCTGAGTAGTTATATAATAATCCTGGTTCTTTAAAAAATTGATTGAGTAAAATTATACCATTATTAAACCAGTTACTTAAAAACAGAGATTTGTTTTTATAGACTATATTACAGTTATTCCAAATAAGACAAATCTGTGGAGAAAGATTGTGTTTGTAGATCTGTGCCCAGGCTAAGAGAACCTGTTGATGAAAATTTGACAGCTTCAAAGGGATTTTTGGAATACTGTAGTTATAGCATAGCAGGAAGTTAAGGCCTCGTAACTTTGAGAATACAAAATGTGGAATAAAGTTCCAGATAGATGTGGGGTTATTGAAATATTTCTTAATCCAGATTACCTTGAGTATATTATTAAGCGCAGTGATATCAATAAAATTTAATCCGCCTTTATCAGAGGTATTTAAAATAACAGAAAGTGAGAAACATGGTGTCCGGATGTTCAGAGACGGTTGTGTTAATTAAAACCTGGTGCACCCACGCCACTGTTTGGGACCTTCATTTTTATATCAAGATGCAAAGTTTTCCTACCACACTTCAACATCTCTTTTTTCAGACTTTGACACTCAACACATTTTAAAGGTGAAATCTTTTGACAAGACAATAAATGTCAATCCGGCAATAATTATCATTGTATGAATATACGTTACGGTTACTTTCCTTCTGCATTACAGACAAGAAACACCATAAATGCAGCAAATATTGACAAGAGAAAATGTAAGTGCAACAGGCCCAGCCACAATACCTGTTCTGACAGAGAAGCATAAACCCGGAAGAGAGAGGCAGTCTCAGCTAAGGATGAGGGAGTAGTGATGGGCACTTTTTTCTTTCTTGAAATCCAATTCTTTCGATTCGACTGTTGAAAAAGAATGGGCGCTTTCGAATCTCTATACTCTTTTCATAGAATTTTTTGTGGGCCATTATTTCACCATAACTATTCTGAAAATAATGGTTTGTATTTCAAAAAAGGCTTTAATGTGTATGCGTATGTGTCATTCCTCAGAAGCCTTAGAATTGTCTAATTCTTTGCATTTGTTTCATTAAAAAACATTCTTTTGTTAATATTTTAATCAGATGTTGGCATGCTCTTTTGTTAAGATTACTTTTTATTACTTAAGCTTTTCAGTTAATATTTTAAAGAATTGAATGACAGAGGAAGATAACATACAATACAGACCAAAAGTTTTGACACACCTTCTCATTCAAAGAGTTTTCTTTATGTTCATGACTATTTATTAGCCAAACAATTAAAAAACAGGACTGTTTCTAAAGTAGTAATATAAACAACTCTTTAACAGCCTGGTGGAAAGTATCAAACTCCCCACTATTACCATGCAAAATGACACCTCGGGAACTACAACAAAAACTTGAAATAAATAACTTCTTGGAATGCAAGCAACCTAAATCTATAATTACTAAATAGTTTAAATTCAAAGACAATTACCAAAACTAGTTACCTTCATTGATCAACTTTTCATTTCAAAAGTCTCTCTCCAAAATATACGTTGAGCTGCAGTGAGACTGAATGAGAACAGGAAGTTTGGGTTGTCTTTTACATTTGGTTGAATTTTAACATGCCTCTCCCACTTGGTATGTTCCGTGATATTTTATATTTATTTTAATGTTTTGTCATGTATGTGTGTTTTAAATTTTAACATTTCTCCTCGGACAGCAGGTGAAAAATATCCACTGGGTTGATTCTGGCACATTGAGATGATGCTTTTAATGTGCACTGTCCCTGAGAAATGAAACAAGTTGAAATAAAAGTAAACTTCTAAAGGCAACAATAAAACACATAACCACAGATGATTTGTGATGCCTGTACTTATTCGTTCCTTTTGTTACATAAATGAAACTGTTTGTCCAATGCAATAAAACCAAAAGGATTATCAGCAGAAAATATAAAACATTAAATGTTTCAAGTAAAATACTTGTTTTTACTTTTCCTGTCCGAGTAAAGTAATTTCTAATGATAAAGTAATCTAAGTGATGATGATGATCATGGGTCAGGCTCATTTGTTAAATCAAAAGGTTTTGTTATTTATTTGTTAGATCTTTATTTTTATTGATTAACATCAAGACAATACCAAATGTTAGGTCAAACTTGAGAAAGCTGATGCTTCAAGTGATTTTATTTTAAAAGTAAATAAAAACAGAAAAAAACAAAAAGGAAAAAAAAAGAAAAGAAAAAAAATCAAATAAAAATCTAAAGTAAAAATGCATTAAAGTACATTCTGTTAAATTTGAGAGAACATTAATTTTAAGTAGTTAAAAAATTAAAGAGATGAAAAGAAAAGTTTAAGTTTACTGGGCGCGGTGTTAATTAAGGACCCAGCTGTGCGCCCGGAGCCGTTTTGGATGGAGTGCATGCGTAGCGCCAGATCAGGCAGAACTCGAGAGCGATCAGAAAACTCGCCATCCATCTAAAAAAACTAGTCCAAAAACCTGGTTAAAGGCATCAAAACCACGGAGGCAGCCGGTAAGATTCGGTCGTAGTGCGGGGCATAGTTGGTGTGATCTGCTGCGCGGGCCGTTTCCGCGTCAGCTGCCCCGTCATTAAATGTCTGTTTAGTCTATCATTGAATGTCATTTATACAAGCACTGCTATTTATGAAATATATGTATTGCTGTATTTCAATGAATTCCCGTAATTATGAAGTTAACTTTTTAACAAATTAATTGTGAAAATTGAATTAATTATAGGGTCATGAATTTAACTGTTGATTCATGTGAAATATTTATTGTATTTATTGTGGTAAATTGCTAAAATATTATATTATGTCTTGTTTAGGTTTTTCACCATACATACATGCACATACAACCAGCACTTCGCCATTACTGTTGAAACCTCTCAGGAAATTGAATAAATGTCCTGCTCATAAAACTCCGTGGATGCTTTCCCCTTTCAAGTGGGGCATAATAACTTGACACCAAAATTATTACATTTCAATAAGGAATAGGAGCAGAAAAAAGTAAAAAAAGAAAAAACTTACAGTACAGACCAAAGGTTTGGACACACCTTCTCCTTCTCAAGAGTTTTCTTTATTTTCATGACTATGAAAATTGTAGATTCACACTGAAGGCATCAAAATTATGAATTAACACATGTGGAATTATATACATAACAAAAAAGTGTAAAACAACTGAAAATGTGTTATAAGGTTCTTCAAAGTAGCCACCTTTTGATTTGATTACTGTTTTGCACACTCTTGGCATTCTCCGGGAGGGAACCAATATAAGGTTCTTATACCCTTAGGGACCTATTTTGCTGGCGGACCATTCCTGACACACAAAACAGAGGTGAATCACCACAAACAGACAAGGCATACACATAAACATGCAGTTGCTGTAAAACCTAAATATTTAAATCTATGTGCTTTTACAGGTGCTCCTGATCAAGAAGAACTTTGCTGCTGCTGCTTAATTCAGCTACATTAACTAATAAAAATCTGTCAGTTAACCATCTCTGCCTGTTTCTTTAATGTGTCAACTGCTCGTTGTGACATCTCCTTACCCCCCTTCTCCCAAGTTTACAGTACCTCAGTCCTCATGAACACGGGACAAACAGCCTGCCACACAGTTTATCCTTCCTACTCGATATTGAACTGTGAAATTATAGGCTTGAAGAGACAGTACTATGCAGTGAGACGCGCATTGGAGTCCTTCATTCTCCTCAGCCATTGTAGGGCACGATGATCTGTCTCAAGGAAGAAATGGTGCCCCAACAAATTGTACCTCAAAGTCAATAGGCCACTTCATGGCCAATCATTCCTTCTCCACTGTAGAGTCTCTCGGTTGAGGAGTTTCCTGCTCAGGAACAGCACTGGATTTCTCTCCCCTTCAGCTTCTTGAACCAAGACTGCACCAAGTCCAACAGTAGATGCATCTGTTTGCAGGATGAAGGGGTCGAGTGAAGTCAGGGCTGTATATCATCGACTCACCTGCGATGGCCATCTTCAGATCCCGAAAAGCTGCATCATAGTCCTCAGTCCAGACAACCTTGTTAGGTGCAAAAGCCCTGATGAGATCAGTAAGAACAGCTGCTCGATCTGCAAAATGGGGAATACATTTGCTGTACCACCCAACCAGCCCTACAAAGGCTCGTACTTTCTTTTGGGTTGTGGGTATTGGATATTCCTGAATGGCTTCCACTTTGCCAACATGTGGTTTCACCAGACCCTGATACTCCCAGATAGCCCAGATACTCAACCTGTTGTTGGGCTACGACACATTTACCTGGGTTGATAGTCAGTCCCGCTGCTTTTATTAGATGGAGAGCATGGCACAGATGAGACATGTGGTCCTGCAAGGAACGGCTGAAAATGACCTCATCCAGGTATGCTGCTGCAAAATGGGGAACATCTCTCAGAACCTTATCCATGAGTCTCTGAAATGTCGCTGGTGCCCCTTGGAGACCAAATGGTATTGAATTGAAACTTGCCGTAAGGTGTTGTAAATGCTGTCAGCTCCTTGGTCTCATGTGCAACTGCCACTTGCCAGTAGCCTTTACTCAAGTCAAGCGTGGTGATGAATTTTGATTTTACAACGCTTCCCAACAGTTCTTCTAGTCATGGCATTGGATATGACTGAAGCTGTGATACCGATTTAGATATTTGAAATCAATGCAAAATCTCAGTGATCCATCCTTCTCTAGGACCAACGCCACAGGACTGCACCACTCACTGGTTTATTTGAAATCAATGCAAAATCTCAGTGATCCATCCTTCTCTAGGACCAACGCCACAGGACTGCACCACTCACTAGTTGATGGCTCAATGACGCCCAGTGTGCGGAAACTGGTTTCTCTAAATAGGACTGTAAATATTAAAGGTTAGGTTCTTACCCAAGTTTCCTGCACACAGAAACAAATTAATGTCTCACAGACAAAACTTATCTTCAGTGGAAGTTTACTCCGCACAGGCAGCACAAATCAGGTTGTACGAAGCGTTACAGACAGGATGAATAGAATGCATTCAAAATCTGCACACCCAGAGGCAGGGAGATGGGCTTGGTATAAGAACCCTGCATTTGAATATTCAGAAGATCATACACTGGACAATGGTGTGAAAGTCACGCCCACAGGTTGGTACTGGAGAGGCGTTTCAAGGCTAAAATGAAGATAACTCTGAGGCCTTCACGGATGCTTAGCAAATCACACATGCACAGAAAAAAAGGGAGGGTGGGAAGAAACTTGTGAGAAAATATCTGACTGTGCTGTCTTCAAATGTAATATAATTTTGAGATGATAATATGTGCTTAGTGAATTAAATTTGAACCATTAGTGTTATAAAAAGTAAAAGGGAGTTTTCTTAACACCCAGCTTCAACATTAGTTCAATCTTCTTCTCGAGCTTTACAACCAAACACTCTGGAATTCTGTAGCACCTTCGGCAGGGAACTGCATCCTCCTTCAGGTGAACCTTGTGGTGAACCAGTGTGGTGAATCCTGGTGTCTCCTTGAAAAGGTCTACATCCAATAAATGCCCCACCTCCCTCTGCCAATCCGGTTGGAGATGTGACACATCAACAGGACTGGATGCTGTTTCTTTATGTGGAAACAACTGCTTCCTCTTCTCCTCATCATCAGCAAGCCGGATAAAGAGTGTCTGGTGGCACTCCTGCTTATTTGATAGTGGGTAACTAAAAATCCTTCAACAGATTTACATGGAAGTGCTGATATTTTTTTTTCAATTTTTCAGGCATGTAATGTTCATAGGTGACCTCACCCAAACGTTTGGTGATGCAGTAAGGACCTTGCTATTTGGCCAACAGCTTATTGTCACTGGTGGGGAGGAGCAACAACACCTGCTGGCCAACCTGGAAAATTCAATCTCTGGCTCTCCTGTCATACCATGTCTTTTGTTGTGCTTGAGCCTCCGTCATGTGTTCTTGTGCCAAAGTACTCATCTTTTTAAGCCTCTCTCTCACCTTTAGGACTTAGGAAACCCCATTGTCTTAATCCGTCACTGGCTTCTCCCAGTAATCTTTGAGGAGATCAAGTGGTCCTCTGACCTGGCGACAATAAAGAAGTTCAAAGGGTGAAAAACCTGTTGATGCTTGTGGCACTTCCCGGTATGCAAATAAAAGATATGGCAGCCATTGGTCCCAGGCCGCGCCTGTCTCCGACACAAATTTGTGTAGCATGGTTTCCAGGGTTTGATTAAATTTTTTGACCAGTCCATCTGTCTGGGGGTGGTATGGGGTGGTCTTAATGCCCCTTGACTCCTAGCAGACTTTACACTTGTTGTAACAGTTTGGGAAGGAATTTGGTGCCACAGTCTGTCAGAATCTCTCTTGGTAGCCCACTCTGGAGAACAGCTGAATAAAGCAGTTTGCTATTTATCTTGCTATAACTGATCTCAGGGGAAAAACTTCCCCGTGTGGTAACGTGTGGCATAATCACAAATAACCAAAATATATTTATGACCTGATGAGCTTTTCTCTTCTTCTCTTAACTCTAGATTTCCACACTTTCACTGGAGATATTTCTAACTCACTGTTGTGAAAAGGCAGCTCCTCAAGGAGATTTCAAGCTGCCTTGGCTCTTGTTGTTACCAAGTTGCAAAGAGAAACTGCATGCTGATGATCTGATCTAACCTGCTTCCTCTGAGCCTGAACAGATCACTCACAAACGCCTCCATCCATCTTTGCGTGCGATCGTTGTATTAAATCAAAAAGCAAAAGTAAATCCTTACCCAATATAACAGAAAATGGCACCTCTGGCACAAGGGCTACTTGCATGAGATAAGTTTGACCATCTATAGGTAGATAAACTCTAGCGGTACAATACACTTTCTCAACATCATGATGGTAGCAGTAGCTTCATTCCATAAATCTCTTGGAAGATGACTCTCTAAAACAACTGATTTAAAGCATCCAGAGTCTAGCAAAGCTTCTTTTCTCTGGCCATTAATCAATTCAGGTACTGTCAAACTTCTTTCTGGACCTGAACTGGCGGAGATGGTCTAGGCACTGTACATAGCATGGTGGACTTTGTCTACTGGCAGGACAAGTGTATTGGGTGTGGCCTAATTCATTTCATTGATAACAGGGTACGTCCTGCTTAGTACTAGAAAGTGAATGTCTGCTCACCTTGGCTTTAGCTTAAAGTTTCCTGGGGATACTATGCGTTCTACTCTGTATTTGACCACCCCTTTCACCCGCATAAGACTTACTCTGCCCAGAGAAGTAGCTGTCAGGGCAAAGTTGGGTCTTCCTCTCCCGCTTCTAGCTGATAGGAAAACATCTGCTAGACGTGAAGCCTCTTCTGCAGACTTTGGATCTCTTTCACAAATCCAAATTTCCATTTCTGGGTTCATCATCCTAAGAAACTGCTCCAGGATTAACATCTCTTTAACAGTGCAGGCTTCCGGTTTCACCTATTTATTGAAAAGTTCCCTCAGGCTCACATAGAGTTTACGTGGGGTCTCTCCAGGATTGATGACCAGAGCACAAAATCTTTTACTGTATGTCTGCTGTGATCTCATATTTAGCCAGAATTACTTCTTTGACCATCTCATAGTCTTCAGAGTCATCAAAATCCATAAGCACATATGCACTTTGTGCTTTAACTGTGAACATTGGGATTAGCTGAATAGCCCATTCCTATTTAGGCCAGCGGCAGACAGTAGCTATCCTTTCATATGTCATGAGATAGTGTATGATGTCATCTTCAGGTGAAGGTGGTAAGATCTTGGGTTGTTTTTGAATTATTGGTCCCCGTTGTGTGGGTGGGACAGGTCCATAGCTGGTTGGCATAGCAAGCTGCACGTCTCCAACGTCATCATTATCCTCCTGCTCTGCTCTTGTCTCAAAATCATCTTTTAATTCTTTTACTTGGGTTTGAGCAGCTGAAATTGATGCTGGAGGTTTTTACATCTTTGGTCTTGGCGTGCAGATTCCCTTTCCACCAGTTTATCTCTGGACGCCTGAGATTGGACGAGAGACTTCACCAGATTATTAGTCTCAGGATGGCGGCGCGTGTAGACGCAGCGACCTCACGCTCTCCCGACAGTGCGATGTTTTGTTCGTTTTGTTCGTTTTGTTCGTCAAATAAGTGTTTGTCTGCAAGTTTTTGTCAGTCTACGTCAAAATATAGGTACAGTCGACAGGCTCTCTTACACATTCGGAGAAGCAACTTCTGGCAAGCTTTGAACACTGAAACAAAGACGCTAGGAGGGGAACTTGGACTGCTACGCGGGCCAGCTAATCCACCGAACTCGCCTGCTACCCCTCTCCCGGAAAGGAGGCATCGGAAGCGGTGTGCAAGGACGAAGAAGTGGGGCAAGCGCGGAGGGGTCCGAGCTAGGCTAGAGGCTAAACCAACTCGCCCAGCCATACCATCTATCCTTCTGGCTAACGTACGATCACTGGACAACAAAATTGATGACATCCGACTACTAAGATCAGCGAATCGAAAAGTGAGTGACTGTTGTGTGCTAGTGTTCACGGAAACATGGCTTAATGACAACATTCCGGACTCTGCTATACAACTGGAGCAGCTAGCATGCTACAGAGCCGACAGGGCTCTCGTAGACGGAGGAAAGACCCGGGGCGGCGGGGTCTGTGTTTACATCCGGGACGCTTGGTGCCGAGATGCCACTGTAGTATGCAAACACTGCTCCCCTCTGGCGGAGTTTTTGATCGTGAAGTGTCGCCCTTTCTACTTGCCGAGGGAATTCAGTTCGATCCTGCTGGTTGCTACTTATATACCCCCAACTAACAATATCAGCGACAGAAATGCGGCACTGAACGAACTGTATCAAGCCATCAGTGAACAACAAACAGCACACCCAGATGGTTTCATGATCCTCGCAGGAGATTTTAATCATGCCAATATTAAAACTGTTCTCCCGAAATTTCACCAGCATGTCCATTTTCCAACGAGGGGGGACAACATCTTGGACTTTGTTTACACTCAGCACAAAGGAGCATACAAAGCTTCCCCCCTCCCCCACATCGGCGCCTCTGATCACCTAACTGTGATGCTAACGCCAGCATACAGACAGAGAGTGAAAGTGACCAAACCTGTTCTGAAAGAAGTAAGGGTGTGGCCACAGGAGGCCACTTCTGCTCTTCAGGACTGTTTTGGGACGACAAATTGGGAAATGTTCAAAGAAGCAGCCACCTATAACAACACCACAGACATCGAGGAGTACACAGACACTGTGATGTCCTACATCACCAAATGCATTGATGATGTGACGCATAAAAAGAACGTCATCACTCGAGCTAACCAAAAGCCATGGCTGACAGGGGACGTCCACAGGCTGCTGAGGGCGAGAGACAAGACCTTCAGAGCTGGGGATCAATCAAGCTTGAGAACATCGAGAACCAACCTGTCCCGTGGCATCAGGAAAGCCAAACAAGATACACACACAAAATAACTGCTCACTTCAGGGATAGCAAGGATGCTCAGGGACTATGGCAGGGCATCCAGGCCATCACAGACTACAAACCTGCACAGCGAAGCTGTGAGAGCAACACCACTCTGCTCAACAACCTGAACAGCTTCTTTGCACGCTTTGAAGCACAAAACCACACTTGCCCACAGAAAACTCCACCACCTCCGCACGACCAGCCTCTGTGCCTGTCTGCTGCCAGCGTGAAGAGGACACTCTCCACCATCAACATCCAGAAAAGCAGCAGGTCCAGACAACATCCCTGGCAGTGTGCTAAAAGACTGTGCGGAGGAACTGAAGAATGTCTTCAAAGGCATCTTTAACATCTCCCTGAGACAAGCCTTTATCCCATGAGGGTTCAAAACGGCCACCATCATACCTGTGCCAAAGAAATCATTCCCATCTTGCTTCAATGACTACCCTCCTGTGGCACTGACGCCCATTATCATGAAGTGCTTCGAGCGACTAGTCATGTCACACATCCAATCTAACCTGCCCCCCACCCTGGACCCATACCAGTTTGCATATAGAGCAAAACGATCCACAGAAGATGCAATCTGCTCTGCCCTCCACCCAGCTCTCACTCACTTGGACAAGAAAGACTCATATGTGAAAATGCTGTTCATAGACTTCAGTTCAGCATTTAATACCATAATACCACAACAACTCATCTGCAAACTGGACAGACTGGGCCTCAGCACATCCCTCTGCAACTGGCTGTTGGATTTCCTCAGCCAGAGGTCTCAAGCAGTTCGTGGTGGCAACAACATCTCCAACAGCATCACCCTGAGCACTGGGGCCCCTCAAGGCTGTGTGCTCTGTCCCCTGCTGTTTACCCCGCTGACACACGACTGCACACCAACCTACAGCTCCAACCACCTTGTGAAGTTTGCGGACGACACAACACTAGTGGGGCTCATCACCAAAAATGATGAGACCCACTACAGAAAAGAAGTGGAGCTCCTGACCATGTGGTGCAAAGACAACAACCTCTCACTTAACGTCAGCAAGACCAAAGAGATGGTTGTCATTTTCCAGAGAGGCCACACCCAACACCCCCCACTCATTATCGAAGGTGCTGCAGTGGAGAGGGTGAGCAGCACCAAGTTCCTGGGGGTGCACATACGCGAGGACCTCTCCTGAACAACCAACACTGCATCACTGGCCAAGAAAGCACAGCAGCGCCTCTACTTCCTGCGCAAACTCAAGCGGGCAACTGCTCCACCACCCATCTTGACAACATTCTACAGGGGAACCATCGAGACCATCCGTTCCAGCTGCATCACTGTGTGGGGCGGGAGCTGCACGGACAAAAACAGGAAAGCTCTACAACGCACAGTAAGAACAGCTGAGAAAATAATTGGTGTATCACTCCCCTCCCTGCAAGACATATACACCACCCGCCTCACCCGCAAAGCCATCACTACCAGACTCACCAAAAGCTTTTTCCATCAGGCTGTGAGACTGCTGAACTCACTCCCCTCCCCACTCACAGCGCCAGCCAGCAGGACCACCAGAATAGGACAAACACCCCTCCTCCACTAAGTGTTTGAAGGACAAACACTTAAAAACTGAACTGTGACTAATAACTACCTCTGCATAATGCAACTGCACATGTAAATAACATTTATTCACACCAACTACCATACCTACAACTAGTGTACCTCCCAGTACACTACCTGTAAATGCACACTGTTGGCTCATGTTGCTTTAAACAACCTGCACCTTGTTTTCACATATTTATTGTTATCACATTTTATTATTTATCATTACTTAGAGATTAGGCCTGTTTCTTTGTTGTGCATCTGCACTTTACTGTTGTTCATGTCTACGCACGGGCCAGTGAGAAACGTAATTTCGATTTCTTTGTATGTCAAGCACATGTGAAGAAATTGACAAATAAACCTGACTTTGACTTTGACAGAGTAGTCAACTCCTCCAACTTATCTGGTTCATCTGGAGCAGCTGCTCCTTCCAGGTGAGATGAGGTGGCTTTATCATCATCCAAAGGGAGATCAGGGGTCTCAGTCCTTTTTCCTCTTGTCATTTTCTGCACTGTGCTTTTAATTGTTTGCTTCTGACACCACTTGTCACATTCAGCTTGTAGTCTCGGAGGGCGTAATCATGGTAGAAACACAGGCGGAGTCTCTGGACTTGGGTTTAGCTCAAAACTTTATTTTCCATTTTCTTCTGTTGCCATTTCAAAGTCATGCCCCAAGCTATAACCCAGGGATCGGGAACTAATGGCTCGCGAGCCAAATTTGGCCCTTTTATAGGGCTCTTGTTGCCCTTTATATTTAAAAAAAAAAGTTTCATTAGACCAGTCCTTCTCGGGCGCGATGCGATGCCAGGGGGGCGTGCAGTGTTAGCGGTGCTTGGAGAGAAAAAATCTGCGCCACAATCAGTTAATTATTATCGGTAATATCAAAGAGTTCATACCAGCCTGAAACTTGCGCCTGGCCGTCCCTGCAGCTGTGCAATCCGTCTTCCCATCAGGAAAAGGGGAAGGGTACTGGGCTCAGGCAGGGAGGTGAAACGCGCACTGATTGTCAGAACTTAGAACACACTGTTCATCACATACTACACACTGCAGCGTGTGAGTATTCCTGACAATGTTGGGCTCCACATATGCATTTCTAACATCTAAAGAACATTAAAACCAACCTACGCTCACGTTTAACGGATGGAAGTCTCAACGCCTGCATGAAGCTTAAACTGACCACAAATCAACCAGACAAAACCATCAGCAAAACCATGCAGCACCGGAAGTCACATTAATGCTAAGAAATCATCATTTATTAGCAACAGCATAATTTAGCGTCCCTTTCACACACTGAGGTACAGAGACTTAACCCATAAACTGCAGTGTGAACGTAGCCTTAGTTCTTTCACAGGTGCTTCTGATCAAGAAGAACTTTGCTGCTGCTGCTTAACTTTAGCTACATTAACTAATAAAAATCTGTCAGTTAATCATCTCTGCCTGTTTCTTTAATGTGACAACTGCTCGTTGTGACAAAGTCAAAGTAATAAATTCACTGTTTAAAAATAACAAATACTTTTGGTCAGGTCAATGCCCTTCCTTTGCCTATGGCTGAGCTTGCAATTATGATAATTGGCCTCGCCTGTGCTCAGGTGTATTTAAGTCATGCCTCCCCCAGTTTCACTTCCAGAAAGGTGTCAACACTCTGCAACAATCCAGCCTTTATCTCCCCACAGTCTCATGATAGCTTTGTCGGCTCTGTCTACATTTTGTTCTCAGTCCCTGATTCCTGCTTTGCCACGTCTCTGCATGTTTATTTGACTTTACACCAATACTTTAACCTTTTACTCACAGATCTTGTCTTTTCCTGCATACGTACTGCCCTCCACCCTCTATTGACTCACATATTACAGACCTTCGCCTGTTCCCTTAGTCACAGATTACGCCTTATCCAAAAGCAAGGGACAGTGTGTGATTGTGCACCATTCTGCTAAACAGATGTGGAGAGAATGAGGTCCGACAAGTCTCATGGCCTCATAGGAGAGTCACCCGCCACCTGCTGCTTAGCAACAGACTGTCCTTCCTCCTCACTCTTCTCCTACTTCCTGCCTCCTCACAACATGAAGCGTTCATTACCACCACCTGCTGGTTGGAGTGCTTATTACCACTATCCTGTTCTCCATTGATTAAAGCAATAAAGCTTATGTACACCCATACACAGTTGTTGCCTTTCAGGGTTCACCTCTTTACCTAATCAGATCTGACATTTATACCAATCATTGAATATTGTGAATTTCTACTAATTTTACTGTTTTAACTAGCATTATCTGTGCCAAAGGTCCAGACTTATAGAAGGATTTTAAAAAGAGAGGAAATGTGTTTACAATTACAGAGGAAGTAAAGCAAAAGAGAAATGTATAATGATTAATAATTTAAAACTAAAATGATCAAGAATGTATAAATGATAATATCTCATTTATTGTTATGAATCTATGTATTGTGTGTTATGAATAACTTTTTACCTCAAAATAAAAATTAAACTATCATATTAAAACTAGAAATGAAATGTCACCAATTGTGTAGATGAGTCATGCTGAAAGATTAACTAAAATGTTAAGTTTTCTATATTGTATCAGTCAATGAATTTCTAACAATTTTTATTTGCAAATATTAATTTTTTACTTGTTACAAGGGTTCTGAGTTTTCTTGTTCTTTTTGTGAAATGGAAGAAAGTTGTGAAACAGATCTTGACATTTGTCAGTCAATACAGCTTTACACTGTCATGTATGATGGAAACAGCCATCAAATTTCTAGAATTCTTAGACAAGTCTTTTTTCTTTTCAAGTCAGTCTTCAGTAAACTTGTTTTAGATTTTGCTTTGTAAATATCTGCTTTAATACTTGTGTTTGCACACACATTAGAATGAAATACCAGTTCAAGAATGTCACCAGGTTAGTCACAAGCATATATTTTTATTACCTAATTGTATTTAATATGAAAGCAGGAAACTGCCTGGATATAATAAATACCGTATTTTCCAGACTATAAGTCGCTGCGGAGTAGTCGCACCAGCCCAAAAATGCATTATAAAGTAGAAAAAAACACAGATAAGTCGCATTTTGACAGTAAATTTATTTGACAAAATCTGAGACCAAGATATAGTAACTTGCACAAACTCATATGACACAATCATAGCAGACTGTTTATCTCATAATTTCACAGTAATTCTTTTTCAAACTTATTTATTTATTCTTTTCCTGAAGCATCGTTGGCCAACTGATACTCTGTTTTCATCCTGTATTTGTAGAAACAGTTGTCATTTTTATTGCATTTCTGAATCTATGGAATCATTGGAAAATAGAATATTATGTTGTTAGCCTTCAAGATCTTACTGTAAAAAAAAGGTTTGCTGATTCTCTGAGTCGCTTAACATACTCTTAACACTTGACATACCTCATATATCAAATTGACCCAGGAACACCATCTCTGTTCCTCACAAATGAACATAACAGGAGGGTTAACAATGTATTCATTTCAATTTATTTCTAATACAAGTCACTGCTGAGTATAAGTCGCACCCCTGGCCAAACTATGAAAAAAAGGGCGATTTATAATCCGGAGAATACGGTATATATTACCACTGAAACCTTCAATGGGATATAAGATCTTTTACATGTTGCTGTCAGGTTTATCTGCATCTTCCTGATGCTTGATTTAAAAAACAGCTCTTTTCGAGGGGAGCTGTAGCATTTCGATTATTTATATCAAATTTGTGACCACGTTTTATGTTGACCAAAGTCTAAAGGGCTGCTTCAACAATTAACTTTGCAGTCATTTTATTTAAATGAAGACTTTTTTTCTTCAGTAATATTAATCAACTGAAATAAATGTGGAATCAACTAAAAGGTTGTTCTCTCAGGTGCCTTGCTTGTTTTTATTTCCCACATTTTCACACCGATATGGAAACAAAGGAGAAAGGTATGCATACATAGCCTAATGCAACCACGCCTCATGCACCTGGTTCTCCCCCCTGGTGCAGCACAGACAAGTCAACCCTCATCACTTGCAACATTGTTACAAGGCAACAAACCCTCAAGCCCTTGGCTGCAGCACATAAAGAAAGACTCAAGGTTCAACAGAATCTGGTAAGAAGTTAATCTTTGATTTTGTGATACTCAGTCGCAGTCTTATTTAGAAAAATGGTAAATATTAAGCTTTTTTAGAACATCATTGGAATTCTAAGACAATAACAGGCACAGAGAAAAAAGAGGATCAATCAAAAATCAATCACTGCTATGTTGCAGTACCTGATGCTGTGTTAAATTGGGTCTACTTTCAAAGTCAGTATGTTCAGTGCTCTATATTCATTCAGGCTTTTTGTCAATAAATATCCTAAAATATTATTTAAAAAACTTTAATGATCAAAGTATAATCTGACATTTTCTTGATCTGTCTCTGAATTTTAATCTTAGTGATGCAATGACAAACAGACCTTGTGTTAAGTTTTTGTTAGACTACACCTGCTTTTATCACACTAGAATGATTCCTCCAGTGTTTTGTTTAGCTTTAATGCAGTAGTGTACTTTGCACAGAAATGAAAAAAAGCAACACACACACACAAAAAAGAAACAGTCTGAGAAATTGTTGTTATATGTTGGCACACTTCTTTTCCCTGTGTCGTCTTTTTCAGTGATCTGTAAGACAATCCTCTCCTTGCAAGATGTGGTGCACCATGAAATTACAGAATTTATTCTTACTGTTCTACATATTAGGGACCTTCTACGGTAAGAGAACTTTTAACTGTCGGCTTGTTTTATTTTAATTTATTTTTTGTTTTGCTTTCTGTTTCCTCATACCTGGTACCCATAAATAACATGGCACATATGACAGATACTACTATATGTTTTTTTGTTCTGATGTTCTGTTTTGGGCTGGGTTTTTTTTGTTGTTGTTTGATTTAATCCCAATACCTTTATATAAAAACCTTTATATCAAACATGCAAATGTTTTTTCTATGTAAAAATATTGTCTTCCTATTTTTCATTTGTCCCCCCCTAACAGGGAAGCCAAGTGCAGAAAGGTAAAAAAAAATCCCTAGTAACTTTAGTATGGCCCAAAATGTTGGTTCCAAATTTAAATACACTTCTTTCTGTCTTCTGTCTCATTATGCAGTGAGCTTTATTGTTGTTTGTTTCTAAATCTAGTTGTTTACTTTTAGAAATCCGGCATGTTCAAAACGAGACATGTGCAATGAGGTGAGTTCAGAATTAACCAGACTCCATTAACACAGATGATCTAAAGTTGCTTGTAAATATCATAACAAATTTTCATACTGAATACTGTATTTATTTTCATCTTTGGTAAACTAGATTCTTGAGTGTGATGTGTGTTATTTTACAGAACACTGAGTTTAGCTTCCCTTCTGAACAAGTTTTCAAGATATCTTGAATGAAAATTTGGATTAAAACAACATTCACTTCCTGAGTAATAAACCTAAATTCATTTCTTCGTTCAATTATAATGAACATTGTGTAAGATTTCTTGTGACATATAGCCCACTGCATGATATGGGCTGAATAAAAGTAAATGAACTGGCTCTCGGACAATTTTATGAGTTTGAAATTTGGAAAAAATCCATTCTGCATTATTGATTGTGCAACTTTAAATATCACACTAGCTGCATTTACAGGGACACAAATAACTGGAATAAACACATAATCAGAATAAAAATGTCCAAACAGGCCATTTGGAATACTCAGATCCGGATCAAATGTACCTTCCGATCGCGATTGGGGGGTTATGCCAATTGTTGATCCTATCGTGGTGCATGTAATTTATTTCGATTGTGGTTCACTGCTGCGCTGGCTTTTACGTTATATGTAAACTGTGTGGTGCTCCAGAGGAGGGTGGGAGCGCGAACTGGACCAGCAAGCTGCTCTGCGTGAGCGAATCATGTCTCTGAGTGGTGCAGGCGGACTCGAAGCTTTGTGTTTGAGAGCAAGGGAGGGTGCTTTGTTACAGTGTGCACTCTGGAGAAGGCTTCAGACCGCAGTCCGTCCGGACTCTGGAGAACCGCATTTCGCAGGAGAACCGTGTCTCTTAGTAGAGAAGTGACTTTGAGACAGTGTGTGAGCTGGTGGAGGCAGTTATTGAATGAGCAAACAGGCACTTGAAAATAAATAAATAAATAAATAAATAAATAAATAAATAAATAAATAAATAAATAAATAAATAAATAAATAAATAAATAATCATCTTGCTCTATGCCGCAGCTTTGTTCTCCTATGGCCATTTACGGTCATTAAGATTTTTTTCTGCGCATGTCAAAAGGATTTATTCCGGTCAAAAGTGTGGCGTATGTAAATGTCTGATATTATCGGATGAAGTTTTTCTGGGACCATGTACACAGTTCAATTCTAATCCGATCTGTTATCCAATCAAAGGCATTTTGCCCATGTAACTGCAACTATTCTGGGTAGCTTTTCAGGTCATGCTTTTTCATAAAGATCGTAATTCCACAAATGTCTGACATGTTCAGCAAAGATTTATTACAGGTTTAGCAAGGTAATTAAGCTTGGCTTTGTATAATAGGGTGAGTCATGCTTTCCGAACACTTGTCAGCCAGGTACAGGTTACATATCAAACCTTTTTATTTATGTATACGTACTTACAATAATGTGTATATGTAATGTGTTAAAAAAATTATATATATACTTATATATATACATCCTGACAGGATTGGCCACAAGGTGAACAACTACAACATATACACATTTAATAACAGAGCATGTGTTCTGATCAGACAAACATTATTCTGTACTGTAGAAAATAAAGTTTACGTTTTCACCTTTATCTAACACAGTTTAAATGACACAACTAAATATTTTTTTGACTCTTTCTTCTTGAAGCACCAAATGAAAAATACATGTCTTTAAAGTAGCTTTAGAATAATTGTAATGTCACAATTTCAAAGGAGCCAGATGCAGCTTTTTACTTCCTTCACTGCGCTGGACTGCCTTCATCAGACTCTGGGAGGAACAATTTGCAGCGACTGAAAGGAATCCTTGAAGCCACCATGGATGTGTATTCCTTTATGGTATGACTTGCAAAAACTCCTGTTTGACCAGTTGGGCCATCTATACATTTTCATTGAGTCGTTTAACTTTAATTATACATTCAACAATGATAGTTTATAAATCAAATCTAATCTT
>CM074490.1:19911035-19927058 GCA_037389245.1 Oryzias sinensis
GTTGTAAAACTCCCCTGTCAGTGTCACTCATGATGAGGGCACTGGGTGGGAACAAACCCCTCCAAGAATTCCTGACCTTCTTTAAATATCTTTACTCATTTATTCTTTCCCCTTTCAATGTGTTTACGCTTTTTTGGTTCATAAAAACTAAAAAAAAAAAAAAAGAAAGTTTAAAAACAAGGTTTTAGAATAGAGATGCCTTTATAGGGAAATGTTGTGGCTAACACCTGTGATTGCTGAGATTACATAAGGATCTCATCTCAAAGATAAAGGAAAGTCCAACCTAACTACATTCTTTCATTATAAATCATTGCTTTTTGTTCAGTTCTGTCTTATACTAAAATAAATGGTACGACGTTTGATTGAAAAGCAATAAAAGCTTGTTTTAATTATTGGGAGTCTCCACTTTTCATATGCTTAGTAGAAAACAAGAAGAGCTACAAACTGCTATTGCCCATTGCAGTGATTTCTTTTTGTTGCTTATTTGACAGTCTAGCTCAAATACAAAAACAGGCAACGCTGTTGTAACTGTGACCATAAAGTAATATCATGCAATAATAAATTACACAGCAAGATTTGCTGCTGCAGCCTCTGCACATTGTCTTGTAAATCTCAGATGTAGGTCAGAGGACAGTGTCATTACAGCACAGATGCTGCAGTGGTGCATTCAGGGTTTTTTTTTTTACAACCTTCCAGCAGGACAGATGTTTGCTCTCCAATGGGGCTTGTAGCCAAGAGTTCTGGTCGTAGGATGATCTCATCACTCAGTACAGCGGACAGTAAAGCCAGCTTATGGCAGCTGAGAATTTTTTGTGCTGCAGCTCCCAATGTGGGACTTAGCGTGGGTTATATTTAGCCAAGTGTCAAATACGCTGCTCTTGAGCGATTGCTTTACATTTATTTTCCTTTCATAATGTGTTCTCATGCGCTGGGTAGCGCTCCTGCTACAAGCTGCTAATCCATGAGAAACAGCAGCAGTGAGAGGCCAAGGAAGCTCAGCGAGAAGGGGAGGAGCTGTTCCAGGCAGCATCCACACTGCTGCTGTTTGACCATTACATCATAGCTTCACACGGCATGCCCACCGTTCATTCATGATCTCACAATTGCACTATCTCATCCTACTCCTGCAGGTGATGTTTCTCCGATCAGTATGTCGCCCATCAGCCAGTCGCAGTTCATTCCGCTGGGGGAAATCTTGTGCTTGGCCATTTCTGCTATGAATGCTGCCCACAAGCCTGTCAACCAGGAGGCTCTGGTAGAGCACCTCACTGCCAGCTTTCCAGGTACCCCCGGTTTTCTAAGAAAGCACTTTTTAAAAACAATATCGTAATTTTTAAATGGAAGGGTACCATCGATTTTGTGTTGTAAAACATAATGAAAATAAGCCTTCCTCATCTGATTTTAGGGAACTTTCATTTGAAACAATCAAGTGTCGACACTCATAACAATCATACCTTGAAACAGTATTATAATGTGTCCTGTTTGTGGTAATTATAAGACTACAAATAGAAGAAAACTATTTCTATTTGTTGTTATTGCAGATTTAGTTTTTTAATAATTGGCAATCTGTTGTGTAAAATTTAGATTTAGCAGAAAATTAAATAATCAACAAGTTTTTGGAGGAAGTATTTCACATGTATATGCCCCAAAACTATGTGACCTTTAAAGTGAATGTCTTTGGAGGTTAAACTAATATTGAATTTCATGCTATTTAAAGTGGGGGGAAAAAGTATTTAGTCAGCCACAAATTTTGCAAGTGTTCTCCCTTTAAAAGACGAGAAAGGCCTGTAATTTTCATCCTAGGTATGCCTCAATTATGAGAGACAAAAAAATCCAGAAAATCACATTGTCTGATTTTTAAAGAAATTATTTTTAAAATTATGGTGGAAAAAAACTAATTTGCCAATAACAAACAAGCAAGAATTCTGACTCTAACAGACCTGTAACTTGTTCTCTAAGAGGATCCTCTGTCTTTCACTGGTTACCTGTATTAATGGGACCTGTTTGAACTCATTATAAGACACCTGTCCACAACCTCAAACAGTCAC
The DNA here is from genome assembly GCA_037389245.1 of Oryzias sinensis. Lineage (NCBI taxonomy): Eukaryota > Metazoa > Chordata > Actinopteri > Beloniformes > Adrianichthyidae > Oryzias > Oryzias sinensis. The sequence goes on from CM074490.1 coordinate 19,913,084, forward strand.
ACTCCAAACGCCACTATGGCCAAGACCAAAGAGCTGTCTAAGGACACCAGAAACTAAATTGTTGACCTGCACCAGGCTGGGGAAACTGAATCTGCAATAGGTAAGCAGCTTGGTGTGAAGAAATCAACTGTGGGAGCAATTATTAGGAAATGGAAGACATACAAGACTACTGATAATCTCCCTCCTTCTGGGGCTCCCAGCATAATCTCATGGGGTCAAAATGATCACAAGAACGGTGAACAAAAATCCCAGAGCCACACGGGGGGACCTAGTGAATGACCTGCAGAGAGCTGGGACCAAAGTAACGAAGGCTGCCATCAGTAACACACTATGCCACCAGGGACTCAAATCCTACAGTGCCAGATGTGTCCCCCTGCTTAACCCAGTGTCCTGTGTCCTAATGTCCTATGGTCAGATGAAACCAAAATATAACTTTTTAAGAACTCTACTCGTCTTTTTTGGAGGAAAAAAGAATGCTTGTTGTATCCAAAGAACACCATACCTACTGTAAAGCATGGGGTGAAAGCATCATGCTTTGGGGCTGTTTTTCAGTAAAGGGACCAGGGCGACAGATCCGTGTAAAGGAAAGAATGGATAGGGTCATGTATCATCAGATTAAAGGGCTGTTCACACCGGGACGAATTTCGCCCGCGATTTTCGCCGACGTCTAACGCCTCGTGACTAAACAAAAGGCACCAATGTGAGTGTGCACACCGACGCGAAAAAACGCCACGCGTCAAAGCGTCACTTTTTAAAAAAACCCTCGGGTTCGTTTTTTTTTTTGATGCGCCGCCATTGGCTATTGGCTATTCAACCAATGAGAATGGCGCTTTTGCACACGTGTATGGAGTTTCTGAAGTTACAGTAAAACACAACTTGGGGGCGCTCAAACACAAAACTGCCTTGCTGAGCACACATACCAGCGAAGAAGATAGACGCCAAGTAGCGTCTACACTGCCGCGAAGAAATAATGACGGACATTCTAAAATATCCCCGAACCAAGCACCAGTTGGAGCTACTGCTGCTTGAAATATTCATGTTTTCTTTGTATGATTCTGACAAGCGCGTAAATACTTGCTCTCTTCTTCTGAGTGAAAAGCAACTTTAAGAAGCGTAAAGTTGCGCGGCGCCACCTTGTGTACAGGAGTATTTCTGTTTTACATTAAGCGCCATCTAATGTCAGGGAATGAAATTGCATGTTCACTCGACTCATGGTCAGCGAAAATCGCCTGGGTGTGAACACAAAAAACCTGGCGAAAAATGCTGGCGAATAACGCCTGGCAAATATTCGTCCCGGTGTGTACGGGCCTTTAGAGTGAAAACCTCCTTCCATCAGCAAGAGGACTGAAGATGAACATGGCTGGGTCTTTCAGCATGACAACGATCCTAAACACAATGCCCGGGTAAAGAAGAAGGGGTTTCATAAGAAACATTTCAAGGTCCTGGAGTGGCGTAGCCAGTCTCCAGATCTCAACCTCATAGAAAATCTTTGGAGGGAGTTGAAAGTCTGTGTTACCCAGCAACAGCACCAAAACACCACTGCTCTAGAGGAGATCTGCACGGAGGAATGGGCTAAAATACCAACAACAGTTTGTAAAAACCTTGTGAAGACTTAGAGAAAAAGTTTGTCTGCTGTCATTGCGAACAAAGGGTAAATGACAAAATATTGAGTTGAACTTTTGTTATTGACCAAATTCTTATTTTCCACCATAATTTACACATAATTTCTTTAAAAAATCAGACAATGTGATTTTCTGGACCCCCCCCCCCAAAATTTTTTTTTGTCTCTCATAGTTGAGGTATACCTGCGAGAAAAATTACAGGCCTCTCTCATCTTTTTAAGTGAGAGAACTTGCACAGTTGGTGGCTGATTAAAAACTGTTTTGCCCCACTGTAGTCTGATCTAGCCTTCGTGGGACTGGTGAACAATTTTTAGCATCTCAGCCAATATTTAAAGTAAAAAAAAAGTTCATGTTATTTGTTTTATAACATTATCTTTAAAGACCCACTCCAATGAAAATTTTGTTTTTGGTGTTTTTAACATGTTCTTGTGGCATTTTTCTCATGATGGAGAATATGTATTAAGCAAATTATGTCTAAAATTACATTTCTGAGTGTTCCTTTATTGTATCATTCAAATCATTGTGAATCAGGAGCGGACGAAAAAATGCTGTTACAAAGAGCATGTGGCTGTGACGTAGAAGCCACAATCAGTGGGCCACCAGCTGCCTGGTCCGCTCCATTGCAATGCATCCACTTGTAGACAAATAGGTCTGAGCTGGGATCTGGTTGAGAACTATACGGCCTGATTGCTCCAATATTGCTTACCATTTTTGTTGCAGCGGCAATGTTGGGATTGTGAGGGCCTGTAAACTAGCGGTAGATTACAAATGGATGGTGGGAAATGTGACAACTGTTCCACCAACAACTCAGCGGTCTAATGAACTACTGCCTCTTTGCAGAAACAGTTTTCTAGAAACGGCATATTATTAATTAAAATACCACTGGGAACGCTTTAACAATAGATCAAAAGATGATTGGAGGGGGGATCTTTTAAAAACTTTAAAGATAATAAATATAACTTTTAAGAGAGAAAAATTATTAATACTATTTGTATTCATATATTAAAGGTTTTGCCAAAAAATGTGTTAGTAAAATGTTACCCAATGTGTGTTTTCTACAGGCGTGCCTACACCTAGCTCAGAGGTTCTACGACACACTCTGAACATGCTGGTGCGAGAGAGGAAGATATACCCAACTCCAGAGGGCTACTTCATTGTCACACCTCAGACATACTTTATCACTCCCTCCCTAATCAGAACAAACAACAAATGGTATCACCTGGAGGACCGGCTACCAGACCGTCCGCAGCAGCAGACACAACCCCAGCATTGCACCTCACCTCAATCTGGCAGCGTCACACCATCCACACCTGGCTGTCTAAGAGAGAGGCCTCCTCGCAAGAACCACAGTGACTCATACAATTCTTATCGGGAAGACTCATCCAGACTGCATGCCCCTGTGCTCCAGAATAAGCCACCCAAAGAGCACAAAGGGGAATCTGGTCAAAATAAGCCACCCAAGGATCACAATGGCGGTGAGACTGTACCAAGCACGTCAGCCAAGGAGCACAGAGGAGAGCCACCATCTTATCCCCACCCCCCGGCTCCTACTTCCCCTCCCGTCCAGCCATCACCACCTCAAGATCCAGTTGATAAAAGCAAAAGCATCACTTCTTTCCCATATAAAACTGACACTTTAACCAAAAAGAAAGAAGGAAGTAGTGGTGGCGGAACTGGCGAGAAGCAATCTAAAAGGTTTGGACTCAGGCTTTTCAGACTGAGTTTTAAGAAGGACAAAATGAAACAGTTGGCTACCTTCTCAGCCCAATTCCCCCCAGAGGAATGGCCGCTCCGTGACGAGGATGTGCCAACTACACCTATTCCTCGAGAGGTTGAAATGGAAATAATTCGTAGAATTAATCCTGACCTTACAGTGGAGAATGTTGCTAGGCACACAGCTGTGATGAAGAGGTTGGAGGAGGAGCGTACTCAGAAGAACAAAGCAGGGTCCTCTGCCCAGCACAGTGCACGCAGCAGAAGGGGCCGGGGCCATCGGAGAGTCCCACATGGTAAGTCGCGTTCGCACAGTAAACCTCGGACGTCCAGAGGAGACCCATCTGAGGGATCAAATTGGGATCTTGTGTTCATGGAAAGGGATTACCGCTTCTTCAGCCACTCATTAGTACGCTCGCCTCGGGAAGCTATGTACACCTTAGAGCGCAGACGAAGCGGAGGAGCGACGTACCTGGTCCACAGCAACCCCAATATTACAGAATCGTACTGTCCTGTGACCCCTGAGTGGGATGTGTCTGGGGAATTAGCCAAGAGACGGACAGAGATGCCCTTTCCTGAGCCTTCACGTGGAACATGCCAGTCCAGAGTGCAAAGAAGTCACAGTCACAACCAGGATAGGAAGTCACGTCATGATAGATCAGATCAGGCTAAAGAAAGATCTCGGTCCATGGACAATTCTCTCAAGGGCCCAGCGCTGGGTGCACCAGAAGACTTTGAACCTACTCTGGAGGAGCGTAGTCATTACTACACTGATGATGGTACCTTGCGGGCCACACAGAAGTCCTCCCATTACTCAAGAATCATGTTTTCTGCTGCTAAGTTCCACTCCGATTTTAATGTGCCTGATTTGGGAAAAGGGAGTTTGGATGATTCAAGGATTCGGAGTACAATAGAGAGGAACAAAAGCAGAGACAGCTTGCCGACATACAATGAGTTAATGGGACTTTCTCCTAAGCCCTCAACAGATGAGTACTTCCAGTGCAATACATCAAATGAAACAATCCTTACTGCCCCTTCGCCTCAGGCAAAATCTGAATATGACACATTAACCTCATCAGGGGGACTCCGAAAGGGCTCTCCAGCTGACCGACAAACTCCTCACCTTACCTCTCCTCATACAATGGAGTACAAAGAGGAGTTGTCAGCAGTGAAGGGACAGAGTGGTTCTGCACGGCTGACGCCAAGCCAGACACCGGAGCCAGCTCAAACTGCCCGTTTGACGCCGCACCAACACAACGTGGATCCTGGAGGGGGGGGAGGCAGTTTGGTGATCAAGAGGAAAGAGATCTTCAGCAAGGACACTTTGTTCAAACCTCCACATAATGCCTTGTCCACTGGCTACGTGGACAGCAGCTACACCAAGTCTGGCACATTGCGGAAAGCCTCACATGCCAAATCAACAGAGGCCCTAGACAATCCTGAGCCCCAGCAGCCTTCCAATTCAAATACTTCCTCAACGTCACCTGCAGTTTTACAGAGCTGCTTAGAGCCAACAGTCCCCTCCGCCTCCTTTGACTATTATAATGTATCAGATGACGATGATGAGGAAGAGGCAGAGGACGACTCGCACAAAGAGCTGGTGACGGCCGAGGACAACAAAGACCATGGGGAAGGGGGCGGTAATGTTGGAGGCAGCTGTGGTGGTGGGGAGGGAACCATGCAGTGGCTGTTGGAACGGGATAAGGACCGTGATTTGCAGCGGAAACTGGAGACCAACCTTACCCTTCTCAGTCCCAAAGAGACTGAGAACAGCAACAGCCAGAAGTCAGCCCACTCTGCCCGATTGGACAGCATGGACAGCAGCAGTGTGACAGTGGACAGCGGATTTAACTCCCCCAGGTATGAGCTTAAATCAATTGCATGTTGTGGAATACAAATGGTCTGAAGTCTTGGCTTTTATGCTCAGGTGATGAATTTAAAACCTGTACCAGTACATGTAACCCAACAGATTAACTGGGTTTTGATTGACTGCCCTATGAACTCCTTGAACACAACTTCTGATTTAAGGTGTATTCAGACTGGAAAAATGCTTTGTTCCTGATTGAGTCTGCTTAATTTGTTCTAGATCGAGTCCCAAACCTTGCATTTTGTCTGTATTCAGACTGGCATCAAGCGGACCATTCTGTTACGGACAAAAGCTTGTAAATAAAACCACGTGACTAAAGATCTCTTCAGTCATTGGCCAGGAACTACGAGGGCGAATCAAAACAACAAGAAAAAGACAGACATGCTGCACTTTATAATTCTTATCGGGCCGTTAACTCATTAAAACTTTGTATTTAGATTATCAGTTTTGAACGTCGGGAACAACACTTTTTACTTGTTACTTTGGTGCGGCGGATGCATGCTGCAAGGCGGTTGGCAAGGAGACGTGTTGTGTGTGCTTTCACTCAGAGGATTCTAGCAACTGCAGTGATGAGGATATGTCTGGTATAAAGGTAGCCATAGGGGTTAATTACATAGATTGTCTGGAAAACAGTGAAAAAAAATGTTTGACACGTTAGAATTGTTTGGATGAACTTCCTTTCATCCGATCACATTTTAATGGGTTGCTGTATCTCATCGTTGTGGTGTTATGGGATTGTTTTTAAGAGAATTCTGTTAAGGAACTACAAGGTAGCTTTTAAGGTGACGTCACAGCAGCGCCGCACGCATGCTGTGAGACGAGACACAGTAAAGCATGTAATAAGCGTTTTCAGCGGTTAAAATAAAATAAATGTTCTAACAAATAACAAGTTGGACTCTTTTTCTCTGTTTGATAACACAACAATTGTTGCTTTATATTTTTCTATGGATCATCTAATGCCTCATTCCTACTCTGTTTATGTTGGCTACGGTGGCCGATTTGGCTCAGTTGTTCCGCTCCGAGGACAGATTGTATTCAGACTAAAGAATCTCAGAGCGAACCGAAGCTCCGTCCGATTGGAAATGAACTGAGATGGGTCAGAGAGTGGTTCCTGGTCCTGGACGAGGGTCTGCTTAGATCTATTTGGACTGAGTATTTGTTCCGAATTCATTCCAGAGTTCCTTTGAGGGGAAAGAACCTCTGGTTCACTTTAAGCGGATCAAATGTGTCCAGCCTGAATACACCCTTGGTCTTAAACAAATGTACTTACCTTGCACCTGTTAGTGTTTTTTTTTTTTTTGGGGGGGGGGGGTGTTAGAAAAAAATGAAAAATCCACAAGATGTGCCTGCGTCTCACCTACTTAACTCTTACTTTAGTCTTGTGTGTTAATTAAGTTAACTGCCACCCTTACGGGGAACACCACTTGCTTGCCTCGTACAGGTTTGCCTATTTTTTGCCCACAGACAGTTTTAAGCTGTATAGTTATAAGGCCAGTTGTGACTAAGGCCCAGTTAATATGTGATAGCAATTTGTAATTGCTTAGTTCGCACTGCTCACAAGGCCATCGAGGGCAATCGTTCCAATTGCTGCGAAATGTGACACAAGCTTATGACATCATCCACGTAGTACGAGGGTCTGCTTAGATCTATTCACACTGAATATTTGTTTCGGATTCATTCCAGAGTTCGTTTTGGGGGAAACAACAGCAGCTGAATACACCATTAGTCTTAAACAAATGTACCTACCTTAAGCCTTAGTCACATGCACCCGCACTGGGGGGGGGTTTGACCATGACAGGTGCTGCAGGTTTTTGAGTTGTCTGGGACCGTGGAGGGTCATAGGGAGAAGTGGCTGCCCCTTAAGAGGAGCTCAGGTGTATCTTGCAGTTTCCGTGAGGTCTGTACAGCCACCTTAAGAGACGTTATGAAATGGATGATTGTTGTGCGTGTGGTAAGCGTACCATGAAGTATTAGTAAGACAAATATAAGTTGCACCCGATTATGGCGTATAGGTGATGCTGTTGTACGGTGCCCTTACACCACACTCTAAATGTTATACTGGCTGCTTACAGACTGGCTGCCCATCCCACACAGGGGATGGGCAGGTGATGCATAAGTGCTACGCTCTGATTGTCGAACTTCCTCATTTCTTACGGATAGGCTGCACACAAGGACCGTATCAGAAAGAACAAGATTGATGGGCCCCTTGCACAAGATGTGCCTGAGTCTCACTTACTTAACTCTTACTTTATTTACTCTTGTGTATTAAATACGTTCACTGCAAATTTTTAAAGATCCCTATATATTACTATAAATAAAAGACCAAGTCACTGAAAGGCTGGAAATAATTGCGTCATCAGGCTTGAAAAATGTAAACACCACTCAGAAGTTTGTCTCAGCGCCAACAGTGCCAAGCAAAACCAGCCAACCTTAGAATGAACTAGATTGCACGATTGCGGTAGAGATGCTTTACGATTGATGCGATGGCCAATCGGTATTAAGCATAAACCAGGCATAAGGCTGTCTCAAATTTTACTGACTATCTTTGTATATCATAAGCTTGCCCTCTAATAGGAATGTCCTAGCCTCTGGAGTTTATTCCGTATTTGAAATTGGTACAAGCAGGAAAAATAGATCTTTGCCATCTCTTTGTTGTTGCAGAGGTCCTTAGCCATTTGTCATCCTTAACCCAAAATTTGCCAAATGTTTCATTACCACGTCCTTTATGCTTTTTCAGATCACAAATGCCTGTTCCTGGCACAATATACCAAACACAAATTATTGTATTGGAACCAAAAATGAGTGATTCGTATAAGGACAAATGTTCTTTTCTTTGTGCATAGTTTTAGCTTAGAAGGAAAATTTTTAAAAAGTTCTGACTCTCAGTTTATGTTTTATTATGTTCTCTTTAATTTGAGGGTTAAGAGATATAAACGTTTATAATATTAGGTCAATATCAGAGTACAGTATTAAGTCATTAAAAAGGGTTAGAGAAGGACACATCTGCTGGAAGATTTTGCCCTGAAGTTAAAATCTGTGGAAAACCTTTCTCGCTCTGCCTGCTCACAATGCTTCATAGTAATTCTAGAACATGTGATCCACGTTAGCGTATTCACAATATCTGTAACTCCCACCCCTGTTTTGAACATGTAAAAAAGCAGACAGATACCGCTTAAACAAATGTTATTGTGACTACAATAAACATTCTCTTTGTTTTTTTCTGTTTTTTTTTTCAAAGGTATATGTTTTTTCTTTCAAGCTTTGCAAGAACAAAAACGCACATGTCGCATCAAATCCAATGGCTTAAAAAAGAGTTAAAGGAGGAGCTTTATCTTTATCTGTGGTCCATCCTTTAGCACAAGCTTAGAAATAATTACAAGCTTCCCATAATGCACTGCAGTAGCATCCAAACAATCCATTATGCCACCATTTTTAAGCACTTTTCTTTGAAACTCTCTTGCCTTTCTAGTCACAGTTTACACAATCTTACTCAAAACAGATTATTAGGCTGCTGGCAAGCCAGAGTAACAATTTCCGACTACTACATCTGTTTTCAAAGCCTGTCTTCACGTGTGAGAAAGATTAAACATGTTTTATTGGAAGAGCTGAAGGTTTTCCAGATGTAGATAGGTTCAAGAGAATTACACATCTTTATATTTACTTTGTTAAGTAACTTCAGAAACAATTTGTCCATTTTTGTTGCAATGTTTTTCTTAATATTAGAAGTCAATTTTTCAGGAATGCTTTATTATTCCCCAATGGCAGGATAGAAATTTACAGTAACTCAGTCTTTAGAATCCTTGAACGAAATATAAAAATAAACCTGACTTCTTTGTTGGATCCTGTAAAAATCAACTGAAATAAGCCAATAACTTTGTTTGGTAACTTAATCTAATTATATACTTTAAAATGTTTTTAAAACTTTATAAAATAGAGAATTATCTTTTTTAGCTCTAACTTAGTTGCTTGCTTTAATTGTCTTCTTTTATGTGAGTTCTAGTTTAGCTGTTCTTTTTCTTTCAGTTATTGTCCTGGCCTTCACTTATGTATGTATGTATGTATGTATGTATGTATGTATGTATGTATGTATGTATGTAGGTACGTATTTTTATTTATTTATTATTGTTTATTTATTATTTATTATTTATTTATTTTATTTATTAAACCTGTCCTGTCCAGAAGCTGAGCAAACAGAATTTAAAGAGTTGTTAAATTATTGCTTTACAAAGTTTTAAGTTTGATTTGAGAACTGAAGTGAGCTACTACATCTCATAAATGGTTTACTTCTTCTGCTATTCAGCTGTAGACTGTGAGAAACCTAGTTGGAAATGTTGATATTGAGCTGTACGGTGGCTCAGTGGTTAGCGCTTTTGCCTCACAGCACGAAGGCCCCCGGTTCAAGTCCCGCTGGGGGACATGAAAAACAACATCGATAATCTGTGTGGAGTTTGCATCTTCTCCCCGGTTTTCTCCGGGATCTCCAGCTTCCTCCCACCATCCAAAACCATGCTTCATAGGTTAATTGGCAACTCTAAATTGTCCTTTGGTGTGAGTGTGAGAGTGAACAGCTGTGTGATTGTGGACAGGCTGGCGACTGGCGACCTGTCCAGGCCGTGTGTTCCCTGCCTTTACCCACAAGTGGCCAAGATAGGCTGCAGTGTCCCCATGACCCCGAAAAGGAAAAACAGAATAGAAAATGAATGGATGGATACCTTAATGTAACATAAAAGACGGCAATCTTCCATCAACATTCTGTCTAGTGCAGGTGGAAATCTTGTTGAATGTAAATGTTAATGAGTGATGGAAAGAATGCTTCAAAGACCTTATCAATGCTACCAGCATTTTTTTTTACTAAGGATCCAGCTATTTCAGACTTAGAGACCAGGGGCCTCATTTATAAACGTTGCGTACGCACAAAAGAAGGCGTACGCCACTCTCTACGCAACAATTGATGTTTATAAAAAGCAAACTTGACGGGAAAATGTGTGGTCCTTCACGCAAGCTCTGACCCAGGCGTACGCACAAAAACGGATGAAATGAGAAATGGCGACACCGTTGGCAGATGGAAGAAACACGTGAAAGTGAAAGTGAAAATGACAATACTGCTAATACAAGGCTTCTACTTCTGGATTGGCAAATTGGGGTGTACCTTTTTAAAAAAAGTAAACCAGAGGGTGTGTTCTAATAACAGGGTAACTAGAAGGAGGGGACCTCTTCTGGCCATGTGAACCTGGACTTGTTTTATAATCTTTACTAGGTTCCTCATTGTCTTTTGTCTGCTTGAAGAAGATAATTGACTATGTTCCAAAAAATTTTTTGTCTCTGGAAGCCTTTTATTCTTTGCTGTTGCTGATGATATGGTCCTTTTTTCTCTCAAAAGCACTGATGTTCAGTTTTCTCTGGAGCAGTCTACAGCAGAGTGTCAAACAATGATGCAAGTCACCTCTCCTGTCAGCCGAGGCCTTAGTTTTCAGCTGGAAAAAGGGGAATCCTCAGGGTTAGGAGTGAGTCACTTACAAGCAGAGTTTCAAGTGTTTTTTTTTTATTATCATAATGGTGTTTTTAGCCAAAATTACAAAACCTGTGTCGATTCCTATAGTTTCTGCAGAGCGGCAGTAGTTCATTAGAAGTTCACCTCTGAGTTATGGGTAGAACCACTGGTGTGGAGTTAGCTCGTCCCTATTTCCCGAGATCCATCTGTTTACTTGCTCTCTCGCTAGCTTATAGCCCCTCACAACCCCAACATAACATTATTGGTGCAAGAAAAATGGCGAGCAATATTGGAGCTATCCAGCCATACAATTTTGAGCCAGATGCCAGCTCAGTGCGTACGTGGATCTAGTCGTCTACAAGTGGATGCATCAGAATGAAGCGGAGCAGGGAGTTTGTACATCACACCTACAAGCTTTTCAAATAGCATTTTTTGTGTCTGCTCTTGATACAAAACTGTTTGAATTCAGAAGTATTCAGAAATGCAATCTTAATTATCTTAATGTATGTCCTTCATCATCAGAAAAATGCCACAGGAGCCTGTTAAAAACACCAAAAATATCATTTTCATTGGGGTGGGTCTTTAATTATTTGGACAACAATCGAGAGATGGGTTAAGCATTACATTTATTGATTTATTAATGCAGCATCTGCAGTAAAGCAGGCTTTGTACTAGTCTGTTGTGGTGAAGAGTTGAGTTGAAAGACAAAATTCTATCGTCTCCTCTTGCTATGAGCAGTGGAATGTGAGCAAGTGGTTAATATCACACCTGGAGCAGAGCTGCTACTCATTGGGAGGAGCCAGTTGAGCTGGTTTGGATATCTTTGTCACGGTGAGGGAGGCTCGAGAGCAGGAAACACAGGAAACAGAACCAAACAAGACAGAACAAGAACTAAAGCAAAAACCAAGACAAAACAAACTCAAACCATGACAATCTGGCTGTAATGTCGTCCAGATGTCTTCCTCATGTGGACATACAGGCATCTCCAACTGGAAGAAGGCCCCCCTCAGACCAATGACAAGACTGGAGAGATGATATCACTCAGCGAGGCTGGGAATGACCTCATGACCTTTCAAAGTCTTAAGATAGATAAGCAGAAACTATTCTTTGTTCAAGGGCAATCATGATGTGTGTCTTTTGTGGCATTGTGTGTGACCCACATCAGTAGTGACGCAGTGACTAGTTTTACTTTACACTCTTGCTTTTTTCCCATTTTATCCTAATTGATGAATGATTTAATGTGATAAGCTATGTCACGTGTTGTGTTTTATTTATATTTTAATTCTTTAATCGATTTTAAGACCCTGCTTTTTATGTTTCTGATGCATTTTGTTCAGTTTTTCGCACAACCCTGTGAATGACGTTTCGTATTTGAGTGATTATGTGTATCAAGATTTGATTTTTAAAAATGAAAAGATATTAATCAGAAATGTTAAGGCCTTAATGTCAATCTGTAAACTGTGTTAGAAGCAGATTTTTTTTATGACCTCAAGTGTTTTTATATATTTTTAAATGATTTGTATTGGTTTGAAACTTGCTTATCACTTTGGCTTTGTTTGATTAACAAAGTAAAAGCCTCCTTCCTTTTGTGTTGTGCAGAACACGGGAAAGCCTTGCATCCAACACATCCAGCATTGTGGAAAGCAATAGACGGCAGAATCCAGCGCTGAGCCCAGGCCACATTGGCACGAGCAGTATAGGACTGCCATTCAGCTTTCGTGCCATCCCGGAGCCGCCCACCACGCAGCCTGAGAAACTCCAGAAGTCATCGAACTGCCTGGCCTCCATCACCAGCGTCTGACAACCAGGGCAGACTGTGACAGTGGAGGTGATGGAGTAGAGATGAGAGGTGTTCCACCGTCTCTTGCTTTCTTCAGACAAAACATACATGAAAACTCTGTGTCTCTAACACACATACATCTTCAGACTCCTGAAGATCCATTTAATGGGACTGTTATAAAAACAGGCATGGCTTCAAGAGACTGTTCCTGCAGCATCAAGAACTTAACTGCAAAAAAGAGAAGAACAGATTACCAAGGCCGCAGTAGGAGCAAAAACCTACCTGAAGTACTTTGATTTTGGTGACATGGACTATAGTTTGGCTTATATCAAGATTCTTGATGACTGGTATTGGAAAGTAGTAGACTATAGGTTTCAAGTTACATTTGGAAATATCAAAAAAAAAAACTTTTTATATGGCTTAACAATACATGTCCAATTAAATGTTCTCCTTCCTGAAATAGCGTTAAGTTCTTCAGGACAATTTAATGTATCAGCACAATGTCAAGATAATAGAAACTGATCCTAAGAACAACGAATGAAAGATATAAAACATAAATCAGCTCAGATTTGTGTACCACAATGCAAATTATGTATGTATACTCGATACTTTTGATATCCTAATTATTATAATGGTGGTATTAAAGATGCTATGTGACCAAGGTGATGGTTTTATGAACAAACTACATCTCACATATCCGGAATGTCGGCATGATTTGAGATCGAATGAGGGGTTTTATGGTAGCATCACATTTAAAAGTAAAAGAAAAATCTTTAGTTTATATTTTAAGATTTTGTTTTCTTTTTGGAGGAATTCAAATGTTCTAAAAAGATAAAGAAAAAAACATCAGTCTTGAACACTTGGATGGTTTGTGGACTAAACCAGGCATGGAGGATTGTGGGAGCTGTAGGCTGAAGCTGGATGAGTTCTGCTCACTGAAGAGCACAGAAAGCAAGAAAGACCCAACACAGAACAGCTAAAATGTTCAGACAAAGCTCCGGAAAGCCCAGTCAGCTAATATTTTAATTAGATCCATTAGAAAGGCATAAAAAACTGAAAGTTTTTTCCAGTTTTACAAGCCTAAAAAGACAACTGAGTGGTCCATTTACGTTTGAATAAAAATGAATAAGTTGTCACTTTTAATTTTTAAATGATAACAAAATATAGTTTAATACTGAAGCAAAACAGTGTTTATATTAAACTTAACTGACATTTAAAGGTTTTAAAACAAGTAGATTTGACTCTGCTGTGTCCCTGTTCTTTCATCCTTGCTGTCTGCTTGTCTCTCTTGGAAAGATTATCATGAGAAGAAAAGGCAAGAATATGGATTTAGGATTTACAAGTTCGGAAGTAGATAAGTGAAGGACTACAGGAACGTTAAGAGTGTTTTTCCTAAGGAAAGTTAAAAACCCAGTTATTGAGAGTCATAATAAAGCTGTTCCAGTCCCCCTAAAATAAAGGTTTGTACATTTTTCTTAAGCCATCCTTAGAAAAACAAAAAA
>CM074490.1:19927558-19949910 GCA_037389245.1 Oryzias sinensis
CTCAACAGCAATATTGTTCTCATGAAGAGATGCAATCCAACACCAGAGCGCCCCCCTCCCTCGCCCCCAGGGGCAAACAAAGGAGGGCTGAATGGTCGGAGCTGGAAAGCTCCACCTCGGCGCTCTGTGGTGGGTCTCTGCAGGCGCCTCAGAGAACGCCGTCGCACTTTTAACCCTTGTTCTGTCCTATGACCCCCCCCCCTTCCATTGACGTGTTCCCCCTACCATGACAAAGGTGGATAAAGGTGGAAAGATTTCATGTAATCCATGGACACCAGTGAAGATCACAAATCATTGAAGAAAAAAGGTTCAGAGCTCTGTCTAGTGGGTCTAGATGACCCAACTGTCTAGTGGGTCTAGATGACCCCACTGTCTAGTGGGTCTAGATGACCCAACTGTCTAGTAGGTCTAGATGACACCACTGTCTAGTGGGTCTAGATGACCCAACTGTCTAGTAGGTCTAGATGACCCCACTGTCTAGTGGGTCTAAATGACCCCACTGTCTAGTGGGTCTAGATGACCCACCTCCCAACGTTAAAGTGCCTAGGATAGAACAAGGGTTACAGAACGCCGTGTTCCCTGAGCTTCAGGAGTGAAGCAGAGCATGTGCCCCCCCCCAGCACACACACTTATACTAGAGCCCAGTCTTCCCATCCGCCCTCCTCAGCCTGGGCGTCGCCCCAGCAGACGGGTGGATGAGCGGGTTCAGCCTGCAGCTGACATGACGGGAGCAGAGGTCACATGACCCGGCTGGGCTGACGAGGAACCGGGCCCAGGCTCAGCCAGAGGAGACCTGATGAAGAGGCTGCTGGGAACCCGTTCTGATTGTCAGAGGGTCTTCATCTCTGAGGAAGACCTCGGACAGCTGGAGGACATGTGAGTCCAGCAGTGACCCTCAAAAAGCTGCTTTGACCTTTGAACTTAGTGGCAGGATTGTCTGATCACATCCATGCTTGGTGAGGATCCTCGACCTCTGATGGGGGGGTTAAAGTCATCATTTGGAAGAAACCTAAAACCAGAGAAACAGAAAGTGTATCCCATAATATGCCAGCCTCCTGAGTGTGGGTGTGATCAGGTGGGAGCGCACAGATTGAGGACAGATGTCTGCGGCAGCTTAAGCCGCAGGTGACGGACGCCAAAGGTGACCATCAGAGGATTCTGGGGATCAGACCCACGGATTCCAGAGGCGCGTCCTCTCTCTCTTTTTCTGTGTGCGTGTATTGGCGTGAACCGTCTGCGGGTCACAGGTGAGGCCGCCGGCGCCATCGGCTCAGTAGCTTTGACTTTCCCTGACTGTGGGTTTGACCACGACACCTGCATGGAGCAGGTTAACGCCCGCCGCATGTTTGGGGTAAAGACACCCACACAACACACAGTGTGTAGTAGTGTGTAGTAATGGTGTGTACCGTCTGCCTGTCAGTCTTTGTGGAACAGAAATCTGAGAACTGGACTGAACTGGCGTTCCAGACAGGAAGTGGCTCCAAGAAGCTAAAATAGACGTCTAGAGAGAAATAATCAGCTGTTATAATTTTCCTCAAGTTATTCATGTTATAAACTGACCAATCAGACGCCTCAATAGAAGTAGGCGGAGCCTGCTGGCCCCCACATCCAACATTTAAAATGATGGACAGATGTTGGATCAATCACTGCTTACTGAGGATGTCTGGCTCCAACATGTCCGCATGGTTTGGTTGGAGCAGGAAGTGATGACATCACAGGGTCCAGTTCTGGTTCAGACGACGGTTCTAATCCCACATCTGTCGTTTCCATCCTTACTTCTCCCTGGAGCTAAATAACATACATGAATGGATGCAGACAGGGTTGGTGTGTGCGTGGTGTGTGTGTGTGTGTGGGGGGGGGGGGGTTCTCAGAAGGTAAGACTGAAAGGTTGGCCCCTCCTTAGAGACGAACATCCAGGAGAACCGGCACCAGAACTCCGTTTGGGGCGACAGGAAACGCTGAGTCAGTGTGGAGGCGGAGCCAGCGGCTGAAGAAGTGCTAATGTTACCCCCCCACCAAGAGAGTCCAGTCACCCCCCAGGGTAAAACAGATAAGTGCAAAGGAAAACGCTGACATTTCAGGCAAATACCGGTTACCATGGTAACGTGGTCAGAAGGCAGCCTCGCTGTGTTGGAGATGGGGGTCATCAGGGGGGGCAGGAAATAACACTGAGGCTCCCTGAGTGGGGCTGGAGGGGGCCGGGGGCTGATTTAGCGGATCAGTAATGACGCCGTGGGGGGGCCACACTGAGATGAGTGGGGGGGGTCTGGGATTTGGCAGTGAGACGCGTTGGTGCTCGCTCGCCGCCGGTCCGGCCCGCTGACCTCACGTCCTCTTCCTGCTGACCTCCACATCCTGGCACTCGACGGCCGACAGCGCGATGAGCATCTGGGCGGCGTAGTAGGTGGCCATGATGATGGCTCTGGAGTGGGGCACCGGGAAGCAGAACTTATTGACGGCGATGGTGAGATCGGAGACCATGAAGAGGACGGCGCCCAGACACGCAGACAGCTTGGTCCAGGTCCACAGGTCGTTGGCCAGCTGCAGGCCGGCGACGGCCCGCCAGCCCATGAAGCCGATCAGAGCCATGTAAACGGCCACCAGGTAGGTGAAGGGCCCCGACAGGTAAGGGTACAGCAGCACGTAGGTCAGAAAGGACACGGCTGCCATGAGCAGACCCGCCCGCACGTTCAGCGGCTTCATCCCGAAGGCGGACGAATACAGGATGTGGGTGACGGCGAACATCAGGAGGCCTGAGGAACACGGAAGAGTTTTAGTGCACGGACAGAACCAAGCAGGTCGTGTGTCCGTCTGCAGCTGCTCTGAAAAACCGGGTCAGCACCGGCACACCCCATCAGGGACGCACCGATGCAACGGGGGGCACAGACCCTCATCAGGGGGAGCGGCCTGAACCGTGACCACTACATGGGGATGATCTCCTACGTGACCTTTGGCATTAGTGGCGCCGAGTGTGTTTTGACATCTCGGCGCGTTCAAAACAGCCGAACTTTATTTAAATGTTTACAGCAGCAAACAGTGCGGATCCCATCTATGTGTAAAATGTCTATCGGCTGAGGAAGCTGCTGTGTGACGTCACCGGTTTTAGCGGTGGGTGGGTCCATGTGGCCCCGCCCCACCACAGCCGACAGGCAGCTTGTCCTCACCGTGGACGAAGTAGCCTTGCTCCTGCCAGATGAGGAAGGCGTCGCCCAGAGCCGAGAAGATGAGCCCCGCCAGGATCTTGCGGGCGTCGGCGTGGGCGCAGAGGAAGCCGGAGCCGTGAGCCAGCAGGAAGACCCACAGGCAGAAGATGGGCAGGCATTTGATGAGCGCGCTGAACCACGACGGGCTGGAGGTGGGCAGCCACAGCACGAAGTAGACGCACGTGGCTTTGAAGAACGGCACCAGCTTGGGGCCTTCGCTCTTCACCTGCAAGCAGAGTAGACAAGGTCATGACCCCAGAGAGGCGTCGCTTCCCGCCGCACCGGGCGCTCCTCTTCCTGACACAAAGAGGAAACGTGGCCTAGAACCTTCTGACTCGGTCTGCGCAGTCAGCGGTGGAGGGGCTGCGCAGCTGAGCGTTGTCTGCAAGTGAAAGAGGAAATTGCTGATCTGCTGCTTTCTGTTCTCCAGAGCTTCTTCCATCCCTGCTGCCTGTCGGGGGGGTCCAAACACAGGAGGTCCAGCCGGGTCGCAGAACCCATCCCAACCCACAGCAGGGTTCAGGAGTCACTGAGCCACAGCGGAGGAAGGGGAGGAGCTCAGACAGAAGCAGAGGACTGTGGGAAAACCCACATGGGGGCAGAAAAGACTAGAGTTGGGACAGGAAGAGGGCCGGTGGGTTCAGAGGAACCAGCTGGAAAACGGAACGCTGCGTCAGCATGACGCTTTGACGCCACTTCTCTAAAGCGGCCAAAACCCGTGATCAAGCTCCACCCCCCCCGCTCTGATGACACGACAAGAACGTGCGGTCCAGGTCATTCCGGGTCAGACCGCTGGCAGTCCTGCTTCACCTCTGGACTCGGTGGAACAGAGGGGGGCAAACTGCGGCCCGGGCCTCTGCAGGCCGCTACACGACTTCATGAGGATCATCACATTTGAAGCAGTGATGGAGAGGAACAGACTCCTGTCAATCATGGAAACCCAGAGCATCCTCTCCACCCTGTTCTGGACAAACAGCGGAGCTCCTCTAGGAGGCTCAGGCTCCAAAACTGCCCGGTACCAAAAGTCATTCATCCCCAATGCTAGGGCCCTGTACAACAACACAAAGATAACCTTTACACATTTTTATTATCTCTTTATTTAGTTTTTCTCTATTTTTCACATTTCTTTTGCACATCTTTTTACCTGCACTGTTCTGTAAATAGCTTTTTAATTATTCTACCTAGATGTTTGCATTTATGCTACATTCTCTTGTTCTTGCTTTTGAGTCTTTTTCCCTCTGCTGTCAGTTGCTATGGTGACAAACACATGTCCCACGTGTGGGATCAATAAAGTATCTCTGATTCTGATTACTAGTGATTTATTTCCTGTTGTCTGGTGACCCCCCCACAAATAAACCGCCCCCGGTTTTAGGATGTGGGACACGAAAACCTCTGCTCTTTTTTCTGACTTCCTTTGCTGTAAACCTAAAGCTCTCGTCTTCCTTCCAGACTTTTCCTGCAGGGAGGAGGGAGGACAGTCATAGGGCTCAATAGTGGCCTTCATGCAGATGGGGGGTATTAAAGACAAACTCTCCCCTGTTCTCCGGTTTACCGGATCAGTCCGAACCGCCTGAAGGTTCCTGACCGTTAAGAGAGTCCGCGGGATCCGAGACTTTCCTGCTGACGTAATACAGAAACATCAGAGAAAGCGGCCGACCACGGCAGTCACGTGACGCGTGTTTTGGTCCAAACACAGATGTGCGCGAGAGCGGCAGAGCCGACAGGGGCACGAAGGGAGGTCGCCCCCCCCTCCCCACGCATCAAAGCAAAGCGAGGACTGAGGATGAAGATGATGAAGAGCAGCAGCCAGGGGCCGAGCGGAAGCCGCGGAACTGTTTCTGCTGAAACCCCAGACGGTACTCACCACGGTTACCGGGGAAACCATTTCTCCCGCGCTGTCCCACTGACCGGTGAGCGACACCTGAGCTCGCCTGGACGCGGCTGTGCAGCGCCGGACTGTCAGGGTTGTTTTTGACTCGATGCGGGGGGGCGGAGACTACACGGAACCCTGACGTCGACAAGCCTTCAGATCCAGCCAATAGGAAGGCCGGGTGCTCTCAGGAAGGCGGGGCTAAGGCACCAGGCGAGCTGTGATTGGAGGATTCAGCGGACTCTTTAATATGGAAGCAGATGGTCTTTATTTACATTTTCTGAAACAGCTGCCGCGTGACGGCCGGAAGTCAGAGGTCCAGCGCGCAGATCGGGTCTGGTTAACGGAAATGAGGAAAGATCAGAATCCGAAAAGGTTTCACATGAAAGACTGCGACGAGTCAACAAAGACAGGATACAAAAAAAAGACAGGATACGGAGCCTGCTGGTCACGTGCCTCTTAGACACCCCCCCTTCTGTTTTTATTAAACTGACAGAGACCGAATGGGCAGAACAGAAAGAAAGAAGAAGAAATTCAGTGAATAGCCCCCCCTTTTCCAGATATATCCATGTAGCTGTGGAAATCTGATCCCAAAGGCTTTGTGGTCAAAAACTCTAAACTACTTTTAAACGGGTTAGTCTCTAAACTCAGACCAGCATCTTCTAGAAAGACATCAGCAGTTTGTTCCCCATCGTCCCAACAACAAACCCGATGGACGGCTCTGTGACACAGCTGGGGGTCAGAATGACCCGGGGGGTATTCCAGAAAGCAGGTTATGCTAGCTCCCACGATAAGTTTGAGGCTAAGGAAGTTGATAACCTCAGCTTTCGGTTCCAGAAATGGAGGTATGTTTCAGGATAGGTCAAGTTACCATAGCAACTCATGCTCTGAACATAACCTGGTCCGGAGCAGGTTTAGTTGAAGCTTAGTTTGTTTACAGAGAGGTAAAGCAACATGGCGTGTCCATTTGAAGATATTTTAGTGGATAAAAAAGCTAAGAAAATACTTTTTCCACCATGAGAGGGTGATAAGACCACATATGGATGTTGGAAAGAGAAACTTTATACTTTGATCTAACTTAATTATTTGCTTCAGTTAAGATAAATCATTTTTTGTTATGTCACCTTAAAAATAACACGTGGTTTTCAGACAATTATTTTCCTTTTGTTCAAATTAATTCAATTAAGTAGGTGTAACTTTGATGCTGCTGTTAGATCGGCACCGCAAAGGATTCTGGGATATCATTCCCTTTGCCTGTCTGGACGGATTTGGGTTTAAGTGTGGGTTTTTTATAAAATGTGTTTAGTTGTATAGCTGTTTTACTGTGTTTCACCGTGTTTTGCCGAGCTATTTTGTCCTACAATGCTTACGTCTCTATACCATGAGTGAGAGTGAAGGAGAAGATGATGAGTATATATACCACCCCTAACACTATCACCTCTTATGATAGTGACGAAAAATTCTTTAATGAGTTTTTGCACTCCGTGCATTTTTTCCCCCGTTCTTTTTATTGTTATAAAAATGAGCATATCTGCCGGTTCAAACTTAGACATATGAAAGTTCAAGAAATATAAGTAATTAAGATGGAAAAAAGATTAATGGAGTAATGTGACATTTAGTTTGATAAATACGTAAATTTGAGCTGTATAAACAATTATTGAGTTTGAATATATTTAACTAAATTATTTAAATTATTTTTCAGCCTTGTTACTTTTTTGATGGACTTATAATCTTTATCCGCCGTTATTAAAATCTCAGACTCCGTCTCACTTCCGTCTCAAGTGTCGCGCTTTCTTTTTTTTTCTCTCCACGCGTTTCCATGGTGACTCCAGAAATCGGCGATCTATTGAGAATGTCTTTATGTATCCGGCGTTAACCCAGGGTTACCAAGTCGAGCGTAATTACGCCAACTCTTATCCGGTCTTTTGGAACCGACATACCCAGAGTAAGCAAGTTGAGGCGGATTTCAGCCAGAGTTCAGGCTTAAAGTCAGGCTAGTTTAAACATGCTTCCTGGAATACCCCCCCGAACTGGGTGTAACATTTTGCCAGATCCCAGACGCGCGAGCCCGACACGCGGTTCGCTTCCCGCACATCCAGAACATTCTGGGATTTTTGTGTTTTTACGATTAATAGTCCAAACATCCCTAAAAATGTACAAATATTCGGTTCAAAAGACAGAAACAACAATCAGGTTTTCATTCACATTCTGGGAAAGATGCTTCAACGGCGCATGCGTGACGTTTAGAGCCAAAAGTCCAAGATATTTCAACCAAATGTTTCGAAAATAAAAAGAAATTTGCACACGTTAGCTGTTTTGACACTAACGCCGATGTCAAACGTCTCACCGGGAAAAAACATCTCACCGGATATTGCGTAAATGTAGGGCACAACAACGGATATGAAAAAAAACGAGATTTCAAAATAAAGGGGGTTGAGATTGACCGTGTCCGAGTATTACTACTTGTAAAAATGTATCCGAACAACTCTATATTCTCAACAATATTTTGTGACGGTAAAGTGACTTTAAACAGTAGTATTAGTCAAGGTAAAATTTCCTATGTGTTTCACTCTGGTCAAGACGAGACTCTTCTGCTGAAAATCTCGTCATCCTAGCCGGAAGTGCGAGTCATAGCCTCGTCTCATATCCGGTTTTCATCTCGGATCTTTAATTTTACTCTTGCTTGTATGAACTCGCTGCCTAACGATGCTTGTTTCTGGAGTCAGTTTTTCTCGGGGGATTTAACCGCAGCCTGGCGTTCAGGTAAATCACGTGGTTCTTTGGTTGTCAGAGGAACCGGAAGTGTTCCTCCTGATGGTTTACTGACGTGGTGAGCTGCGAGTGCTAACGCTGGCTAAAACCAGTTAGCATTTGGCAGCATGAAGAAGTAAAGCAGACATTTTTCTGTTGTCTCGCCTCGTGGAATCCGTTTTTTTTTTCACAGAAAAGTTAGAGTTGATGAGCGTTTCCATTCCAAAAAGTAATCTGATTACTCCTGGCTGAGCTCCGCTTGCTTTGCTGTTGCTGAACCTTCATCCTCTGCCTCCGAAATGATGGACTTTGACAACATCCTGAACATCGCGTCTCAGAACCAGGGACTCAGCAATGTTCAGGTGAGTTTGGTGCACAGGTGAGGCTCTGACGTCACCCTCAGGCTGAGGAAAAAGTGTTTGCCCCATTTCTGTTGGCATGCTTTCACTTCATCAAACAACCGTGAATTCACTGACATGAGCTCAGAAATGACAGACCCTAGTCTGGAGTGGGGGGGTCGCCATCCCCACATGGGGAAAACACGGCAGGAGCCTCTCAGGACGCTGATTCGGCGTCCGCCCGGCCTGCGGGCCTCACCTTTCTCAGCCAGGGTTAGAGTTCATGCCCCCCCTCCATCAGAAAGAGATGTGAGCTAAAGAGCAGAGAAGGTCCGTTCTGACAGAAGACCCTCAAGACCTTTGAGGGAGTCCTCTGGACCACAGCTGACCTTCCTGACAGGTGGGGGGGGCAAACGCTTTTTCACCCCAGCATGACGGGGCACATCTACCAATGACGGGTTTTCAGGTTTATATCAAAGGTGATATTTCATCTCAGCTTCTTTCTTTTCTTCGGAGCAGAGAAGATACAGTTTGGAAACGGGACCCCCCAAGAAGGACCCCAAGTCCAAAGGTGTGAATCCGGCTGCGGTTCAGGCGCTGCTGAAGAAACGGACCAAAGAGAGCAAACTGAAAGGTGAGCCGGAGCGTCCTGCAGCCTTCAGGGCCGTGGAACGCTGTCCTCCTCCATGTTTACGTCATGCGTGTGGACGGACACGACGCGGATTGTTCTTCTTGCTTTTAGAAATGGAGATGAAAAAGCAGAAGCAGGATCTTCTGGCCAAGAGGGTGGAGTTGAAGTCGGATCGGAAAGCTCGAGCCATGGCCTCCAGGACGAAGGACAACTTCAGAGGTTACAACGGCATTCCCACGGTGGACGCTCCCAAAAAGAGGACGTCCAAAGCCGAGAGGCAGGACGACGATCTCCGACACCTGCAGGGCTTTCAGAATAACTCTGCCGACCCCGATGACGAGGACAATTATGAGTACGAGCAGACCGATTCAGAGGAGGAGCCTGAGCCGCCGAGACCAGGGA
Source organism: Oryzias sinensis (assembly GCA_037389245.1). Taxonomy (NCBI): domain Eukaryota; kingdom Metazoa; phylum Chordata; class Actinopteri; order Beloniformes; family Adrianichthyidae; genus Oryzias; species Oryzias sinensis. Next base: position 19,936,754 of record CM074490.1, read on the forward strand.
GGCCTGCAGAGGTTCACGGCAGCAGCAGAAAGGTCCCTCCAAAGCCCAGTGGACCTTCCAGACCTTCTGCTCCCCCCGTCATGAACTTTGCCGACTTGCTGAAGCTGGCAGAGAAGAAACAGTTTGAGCCCGTTGAAGTGAAACCCAAAGCAGTGAAGAAAGACGAGCGTCTCCTCACGGCCAGCGAGATCCGGGAGATGGAGATGGAACGCAAAGCCAAGGGACTGGACAAAGCCAAAGACGTGAAGTCAGAACGGGACGTCCGGTCCCAGTCCAGCTCCGGTTTGGTGAGGAAAAACCCTTCAGATAAGGAGCAGAAGGTCAGCAGACCCCACAAGAGCTCTGAAGAGAAACGGGGACCCCCCATCAGAGCAGGTCGGAAGGAGCTCGCGTCGTCTTCAACCACCAGAAGCTTTTCTTCCCCCTCCCTTCATGAAAGAGACCCAGTCAAGGCGTCTCGCAACAACGAACACAGAGCAAAGCCAGGCTTGACCTCAGCTGCTGCAAGTAAAGGTCCAGCAAGAACGCCATCGTCTCAGGTCTCTAAACCCCCAGAACCCAAACCCCCATCCAGTCAGAAATCCGGCTCCTCCAGCGACCTCGGCTTCAGGAAGGGGAACCCATCCCTGCTTCAGAAAGGAGGAAGCCGGCCGTCTAGTGCAGCCGGTGTAGGTCCAAAGCCTGGGAGCTCCCAGCAGATCAGAACCTCTCAGGGTGGACCCGCTAAGCCGGGACCAGCAGGCCGACCCATAAAATCTGCTAAAGAAAGAGAACTCCCAAACCCTGGAATTTCTCCTGGAGTCAAATCAAGCAGCAACTCAGTGATGAGACTTCCTGCAGGCGTTCCTCCTCGGACAGGGGGCCAGTCTCAGGGGAGGCCTGGAACTGCCCCCCAGCTGAGACCAGGAGGTGGCCACCCTGGAGCCACTGGGTCTCGGCCCGGTAGACCTGGAGGGCAGGTTCCAGGGCGGCCAGATGCCGGCTCAGGGCCTGCAAGACCCAGATGCACCGTGGTGTCGGAAACCATCTCCTCTAAGAACTTTGGTGGACCCAGAGTGGGAGCCCTGGCCCAGTCCGGTGTGCCGAACAGGCCGGGGATGGAACCTCGACCGGGGATGGGACCTCGACCGGGGATGGAACCTCGACCGGGGATGGGACCTCGACCGGGGATGGGACCTCGACCGGGGATGGGACCTCGACCGGGGATGGGGCCTCGACCGGGGATGGGGCCTCGACCGGGGATGGGGCCTCGACCGGGGATGATGCCGAGACCAGGAGTGCCACCCAGACCACCTGGTATGAAGCAGAAGCCCATTGTTATTCCCAATGTAACCTTAACCCTGAATCTAACTCCAACTCTTTCTTCCCCAGGACCGATGCTGCCGCCCATCACATCTGCTTACAAGAGGAAATATGAGGAGGAGGAGGAGGAGGAGTACGACTCTGAGATGGACGATTTCATTGATGACGGCGGCGAGGAACAGGAGGAGATCTCCAGACACATCAAGGAGATCTTTGGATACGATAGAACCAGGTAGGAGGTCCTCACCGTCACTGACTTGAGGAAGTGTTGATCAGCGTTTGTGCACCAACCGTGTCCTTCGTCGTCTACAGATACAAAGACGAGAGCGATTACGCCCTGAAGTTCATGGAGAGCAGCTGGAAAGACATGCAGAAGGAAGAAGCACGAAGGTACGGCGATGGAAGCTGTTTGGTCCCAGTTCTGGTGTTTCACCTGTTGGTTTCTCCCCTGCAGCCTCAGAATGGCCGTTCAGGAGGACCTGGAGGAGGAGAAGAAGGAAGAAGAGGAGATGAAGAAGAAAGCCAAGAGGAAAAAGCCCAGCTGAAGCTGATCCTGTCGCAGGATGAAGATGAAGAGAAGGGAAGGAGGACCGCCGCCCACACCAGGACCAGGCTCCGCCCCCGCCGGCCTCCCTGAGGATTTGACCCGGAAGACAGAGACTGAATTCAAATGGAAGATATGGATGCAGAAGACACTAGTTTATATGACAGAAGCTCTTAGATGGTATTTATTTTCTCCTAGAGTTTAACCTTCAGCCCGACCCGAACATCCACAGATCTTTGGTTCCGACACGCAGCAGAAATCTGCTCAGTTCTGGGTTTTCTCCTTTTCTACCAGATACCACAGTTTTCTCCAAACTGAGGAAAAACATTTGAAAAGTTGAAAGAACTTCATTAAAGTGTCTGCGTTTGTGGATGTTTGTGTTTCCAATGATGCTTCTGCTGCTGATTATCTGACTGACTGAGAGAAACCAGAAGATTTGGGTAAAAACTGGAGTTTAAACGACTTTTCCTGCTTCTCCAGGTTCATTGATCTAAAGCTTCTTTAGGATGTACCACTGGTCAGCACATTTAAAACATTTATTTTAGTTAACATATTTCAATCTTCTTCCTGGTCATCCTGATGATTTTGTCCTTCAGACGATGAAAAGCTACATCTTCATCCGACCACCTTAAAAACCGAGGTTTTCAGGCCAGAAGTAGATCAAATCAACGTCCCGTTAGCTGTCAGGGGTTTGACTCCCCCTGGATTTGAACCCAGGACCTTCCAGTCACAGGGCAGACGCTCCACCACATGGCTGTCAGAAACCGTGACATGGCGTCTTTTCCAGCATGAGTCCAGACTGAGAGCAGAAAGCCTCAGCAGGTGGAATTTCTGAGACGGGGGGGACAAAAGCCGAGAAGCTCCACGTTCTGCTGTGGAGACGGTCATGGAGGAACGGCTGCTCTGGAACCAGAGGAATCAAACCTTTTTGCTACACTCACTTCTCCTTTTCGGACATCGGTTCTGGTTCGATACGAACAGATTTTCAGAGGATTAATGCTGACAGCAGCACTTCTGGTCATCAGGCTCCACCTTCAAGTGTGCAGGGGGCGGAGTCAAGTTCTTTTCCCTTCAATGTGCTGCTTGCACTGTGGGGTGAGAGGAAAGGAATTTCATCTGTGCTGTATGTCTTTATGGATGCAGTACATTTGACAATAAAGCTGACTTTGACTTTGACTTTGACTTGAGGATGACAGAGATGATTCTGGAGAAGATCCTCCAGAACCGGGACAGAAAGGTGGTGTCATGAATGTGGCGTTCTCTCGGAACCTGCTATGGTGGAGCGTCTGATGACTTCCTGCTCTGCATGGCGCCTTTCAGAGGAAACGTTAGAATCGTTGGTCTCTATAAATCTGGAAGACGGCTCAAGTTTAGGGATGAGGGAGGTGAAAACGTGTCGGTAGAACATTAGATCTCTTTCTTTCTGTCAGACAGAAGTCAGAACATCTGGACCTAAAGAAACCCAGACACTCTGAACAGAACTAGAACCAGATCCCTGGATGTGGTGGGTCTAACATGTCCTTCAGGTTCCCCTCTCTGCATCTGTACGGGGACCAGGCTGCGCGGGGGGGGGGGGGTTCTGGAGGTCAGAACAGCATTTTCCAGCTTAGGAAGCTACAGTCTCCTGTGAGGAACGTAGGACCAGTGCCCCCCCCCCCCCCCCCCGACTGGTTGGCCTGAACAGCAGGTGTTGAAAGCAGCAACTTTACGTCATGCAGGTAAACGCGCGCGCACTTTATTCGGAGACACACCAGGTCACGGGAGTGGGCGTGTCTGTGGCAGTGACGTCAGCCTGACGCAGCCGCCTCTTTGGTTACTCCGGAAGTTTGCGGAAGTTGTGAGGCAAAACTTCGATCATCGGAGCCGCGTCACTTTGTCAGAACAGGAGAGCGAAAAGATGGAGCTCCGCGCCGAGAAGATCCAGCGGATCCTGTCCAAGGTCAGGGGGGGGGTCACCGCCAGGTCCTCGGGGAGGGAGGGCGGGCGGGGGGAGGATATGCGACACTTTACCAACTCGAAGAACCAGCTGTGCCACACATGACCAACCTGATCACTGAGGAGACAAACACTCCTGAACAAGGAAGACACGTGACGCAGCAGCTGGAGGAAACGAGAAGTTCTGCTGAGATTCTGTAGATCAGAGAACCGAAGACAAAAGTTTGGAGAGTTTGTAAAGCCTCAAAGAAGCTTCAGACGTTTCACAGTGAAGCTTCGTTCGTGTGGTTCAGAGTGAAGCTTCGTGTGGTTCAGAGTGAAGCTTCAGATGGTTCAGATTGAAGCTTCGTATGGTTCAGAGTGAAGCTTCGTATGGTTCAGAGTGAAGCTTCAGATGGTTCAGAGTGAAGCTTCAGATGGTTCAGAGTGAAGCTTCGTGTGGTTCAGAGTGAAGCTTCAGATGGTTCAGAGTGAAGCTTCGTATGGTTCAGAGTAAAGCCTCAGATGGTTCAGAGTGAAGCTTCGTGTGGTTCAGAGTGGAGGGGTGTCAGTGCAATCCACGCCCTTTTTTGATGTTCTCCGTTTGATTTCAGTACAAGTTCCGGGATTTGGCCGTTGAGGAGCTTGAAAAAGTGAACCGGATCTACCCGGAAATGCAGGTGTCCACCGCCACCTTCAGTGAGTGGGGTGGGGGCTGGGGGTGCATGCAGTGCATGCTGGGGTATTTCTACTATTGATCCTGTTTTCTCTCTTTTATCTACCTATATCTTAATCTTTTTCTGTATTTTTAGTTTCTTTAGTTATACCTGGGGGGTGGGGGGTCATGTAAATACCCTCACGCTGCGTTTTTCTGCCCTCAGCGTTCAGCGACAGCACCCAGAAGGACCTCCTAAAAATAACGGGGGTCATCCCTGTTAAGTATGAAGGTAAGCCCCGCCTCCTCTGACCCACATCAAAGACACAAGCTCCTTCACTTTTCGTGCGCCCCCATCCCCAGGTCGCTCCTACAACTTCCCCATCCAGCTGTGGCTCTTGGACTCGTTCCCCTTCACCCCCCCCATATGCCTCCTCAAGCCCACGTCCAGCATGGTCATCAGAGAGGGCAAACACGTGGACGCCAAGGGGCGGGTTCACCTGCCGGGACTGCACAACTGGGATTACGTAAGACCTCCGTCTGTGCAGCGACCCGCGATGGCGTGTTGTGGTCTTCTCCAAGTCCAACAGAACCTTTCCTCTGTCAGCCAAAGTCTTCAGTGGTGGGTCTCCTGCCTGAGATGATCGCCAAGTTTGAAGAGGACCCGCCATTGTCCTCGAAGGCGTCAGGAGAAGCTAAAAACCCGCACGAGCTCATGGCGTTCGTCTCCAACCTGCAGCTCAATGACGGTGCTTCCTCTCAGGTGGTTCTGTGGGCGGGGTCTCTGTGGTCACAGCTCCCTAACTCTGTCCGTTCCAGGTGGAGCCCAGCATCAGGACCAGCCAGGTGGGAAGGTAACGGTCATCGGGGGAGGGGATCTGGGAATGGCGTGTGTGACCAGCATTCTAGCAAAGGTGACCCAGTCAGATGATGTCATCAGGTGTGGATGGACGGTTCCTCATTCTTCTTCTTTCCTCCTTCCTTCAGTGTCATGTGGATAAACTGGTTTTCATCGACGTGGCGGAGAGCTCCACCAAAGGCGGCAGCACAGATCTGGAGATCTTCAGTCTGCCCAAGGTCACCGTGTCTGCAGGTGAGCACCGGCGGCGCCGGTTAGGGTCAAGCAGGAACCGCAGACCTCACCTGGTGTGTTAGAGAGGGTTCCCCTGTTCTGCAAAAGACTGTGTGTGTGAGTGTGTCTGTGTGTGTGTGTGTGTCTTTGTCTTTGTGTGTGTGTGTGTGTCTAACTGTGTGTGTGTGTCTGTGTGTGTGTGTCTTTGTGTGTGTCTTTGTCTTTGTGTCTGTGTGTGTGTGTCTTTGTGTGTGTGTGTGTGTCTTTGTGTCTTTGTCTTTGTGTGTGTGTGTGTGTGTGTGTCTAACTGTGTGTGTGTGTCTGTGTGTGTCTTTGTGTCTGTGTGTCTTTGTCTTTGTGTGTGTGTGTGTGTGACTAACTGTGTGTGTGTGTCTGTGTGTGTGTGTGTCTTTGTGTGTGCGTGTGTCTTTGTCTTTGTGTGTGTGTGTGTGTCTTTGTGTGTGTGTGTGTGTGTCTTTGTGTGTGTGTGTGTGTGTGTGTGTCTTTGTGTGTGTGTGTGTGTGTCTTTGTCTTTGTGTGTGTGTGTGTGTGACTAACTGTGTGTGTGTGTCTGTGTGTGTGTGTCTTTATGTGTGTGTGTGATTGTCTTTGTGTGTGTGTGTGTGTGTCTAACTGTGTGTGTGTGTCTGTGTGTGTGTGTGTGTTTGTGTGTGTCTTTGTGTGTGTGTGTGTGTGATTGTCTTTGTGTCTGTGTTTGTGTGTCTGTGTGTGTTTTTGTGATTGTCTTTGTGTCTGTGTGTGTCTTTGTGTTTGTGTGTGTCTTTGTGTGTGTGTGTGTGTGTGATTGTCTTTGTGTGTGTGTGTGTCTTTGTCTTTGTGTCTTTGTCTTTGTGTGTGTGTGTGTGTGTCTAACTGTGTGTGTGTGTCTGTGTGTGTCTTTGTGTGTGTGTGTGTGTGTGTGTGTCTTTGTGTATGTGTGTGTGTCTTTGTGTCTTTGTCTTTGTGTGTGTGTGTGTGTCTAACTGTGTGTGTGTGTCTGTGTGTGTCTTTGTGTGTGTGTGTGTGTGTCTTTGTGTCTGTGTGTGTGTGTCTTTGTGTGTGTGTGTGTCTTTGTCTTTGTGTCTGTGTGTGTGTGTCTTTGTGTGTGTGTGTGATTGTCTTTGTGTCTGTGTGTGTGTGTCTAACTGTGTGTGTGTGTCTGTGTTCGTGTGTCTGTGTGTGTGTGTCTTTGTGTGTGTGTGTGATTGTCTTTGTGTCTGTGTGTGATTGTCTTTGTGTCTGTGTGTGTGTGTCTAACTGTGTGTGTGTGTCTGTGTGTCTTTGTGTGTGTGTCTTTGTGTGTGTGTGTGATTGTCTTTGTGTCTGTGTGTGTGTGTCTAACTGTGTGTGTGTGTGATTGTCTTTGTGTCTGTGTGTGTGTGTCTTTGTGTGTGTGTGTGATTGTCTTTGTGTCTGTGTGTGATTGTCTTTGTGTCTGTGTGTGTGTGTCTAACTGTGTGTGTGTGTCTGTGTGTGTGTGTCTGTGTGTGTTTGTGTGTGTGTGTGATTGTCTTTGTGTCTGTGTGTGTGTGTCTAACTGTGTGTGTGTGTCTGTGTGTGTGTGTCTTTGTGTGTGTGTGTGATTGTCTTTGTGTCTGTGTGTGTGTGTCTAACTGTGTGTGTGTGTGTGTGTGTGTGTGTCTTTGTGTGTGTCTTTGTCTTTGTGTCTGTGTGTGTGTGTCTTTGTGTGTGTGTGTGTGTCTTTGTGTCTTTGTCTTTGTGTGTGTGTGTGTGTGTGTGTCTAACTGTGTGTGTGTGTCTGTGTGTGTGTGTCTTTGTGTGTGTGTGTGATTGTCTTTGTGTCTGTGTGTGTGTGTCTAACTGTGTGTGTGTGTGTGTGTGTGTTTGTGTCTTTGTGTGTGTGTGTGTGTGTGTGTTTGTGTCTTTGTGTGTGTGTGTGTGTTAAACTTTCTTCTTCTGCATCTGTTATTTTTTTCCTTCTACATGGGGGCGGGGGGTTGGAGCGGTGGAGGTGACATGGGGAGGTGGTGGGAGGGCCCCCTCGTTCTGCTGAAAAGCAGACGCTCCGTGTTGAACTGAGCAAGCTCCGCCTCTCGTCTGTCAGACCTGTCTGCGTCTGCGGGCTCCAGGGTTGTCGTGGTGACGGCCAACGCCTGGAGCAGCGAGCAGTCGTATGTGCGAGTGGTCCAGACCAACGTGGACCTGTACGGCGGGATCATCCCCAGCGTGGCGCGTCTCAGCCCCAACGCCATCCTGCTGATTGCATCACAGCCAGGTGGGGGAGGAGCCAATGGAGGAGGAGCTTCCTGCCTCCTGCTGCCCCTCACCTTCGTCTCTGTTCTTCCGCAGTGGACATCATGACGCACGTCGCCTGGAGGCAGAGCGGCCTCCCCCCGACCCACGTGATAGGGGCGGGGTGCAACCTGGACTCAGAGAGGCTCAGCCACATCCTGAACATCAACCTGAACACCCGCAAACCCGCCTGGGTCCTGGGGGAACTCTCCGACAGCAAATGTAACTTTCAGGAGATGCCGCAGCACCTGTCAATCAAAGCCACAGAGCCTGCTTTGATGTTTGACGGCGTTTTTCCTCCCACAGTCGCGGTGATGAGCAACATCGGCCTGAGCTCCACTCCTGAGATTTCTGCAGCATCCGCGTCCACCAAACCTCTGCTGGACAGGTGTGCCGGGTTCTGCAGCCAGCAGGAAGCTGTGGGCGGGGCCTGTTCTGACCCGTTGTCTCACTGTGTCCAGGGCTTTTGAGATGATGAGGAACCGAGGCCAGCGGTCGTGGTCTGTGGGTCTGTCTGTGGCCGACATCACCAACAGTGTCCTGACGGACAGGAGGAAGACGCACTCCGTCTCCACGCTGGCTCAGGTAACGCCACAGAGTCCTCCCCCATCGCAGGGCAAAGCAGTCTCACCTTTCTGTCCGTCCCCTTTAGGGCTGGGGGGGCATCAGCACGGAGGTGTTCCTCAGCCTGCCCTGCATCATGGGGGCAAACGGTTCCACCCGCCTGGTGGGAGCGCTGCTGGGCCAGGAGGAAGACGCCAGGCTGCGGGACAGCGTGGCGTCCCTGTCCACCCTCATGAGCCAGCTCAGGGTGTAAAGGAGGGGCAGCCAACCCGCGGAGGGGGGGTCTGCAGGAGCTCTGAAAGAGGAACTTCTGTTACTGTGCACTAAATGAAACAGAAACTGGCCTGCAGGGGGCGCTCACCACCTCTGACAGGAGGACCCAAAGAAAACGCAGACTGGCTTTGAAGGAGGACTTTATTGGAACCGCAGATCAACACTGTCTAAACGTTTCTATGTTCTGTTCCCCCCGGCTGGGGGGCCGTGGGGGTACAATAAACACTAAAGCACTGAAAATGGGTGAAGTCTTGTGGAGAATATGAAAGGTTTATAAACGGAAGTTTTGGTCAAAAACAGCAGCTGCACCGTCAGAGCTCATTCTGGAGCCCCAGTGCATCATGGGAAGGCAAAGACACTTTGAGTGCATGTGAGGATGACGGACGTTTGGCTCAGACACAGAGCTTCACTTTCTGCTGCCACCCCTGGGGGGCATCCCTGTTGCTGCTAAGAAGTCACTGACTTGGTGAGTTGCTGCCCCCCCGGAGGTCCCCTGCAGAAGTCTGGGCTGGACTGAAGGAGCAGCGACGGCTGACCCGGGGACCTAGAGTGACCCCTGGGGGAGCCCGTGTACATCAAAGGCGCAGGGAACGCTGACCGGTCCCGGGGGCCCCTGCAGAGAGGCATGGGGCAGGTGGGGGCGCCTCGCTGCTGAAACTGGCTCAGTCTGTCAGCAAAGCTCGGCGGAGGAGGGGGGGGCACGGTGTCCTGCACCCAGCTGCCTCCTCGGTCCTCCGGCTCCCGAGGCAAAGCGGGGAGCGGGTGGGTCGTAGGAGGAAGATGAGAGAGTGAACGGGGCAGGAGGGCAGGGGGCGGGGGCAGCGGGGGGAGGATGGGGTCATAGGCCCTGTCCACAGAATAGGCTGAGGTGCAGTGCATGCTGGGACTTTCCTCAGGAGTGGGGGCCAGGAGTCTCTCGGCTGACTGCCCGTCATCAGACAGGTTATCATACTGGGAGGTGTCGGAGGGGCGTCTGTCTCCGGGGGTGGGGGGCACGTACAGAGAGACGGGGAACTTCGACGGAGTCAAGGGCCGAAGTCTCGGCGAGGAGGACACCGCCGCTGCACGGGGGGGCTTCGCTTCCTGGGGGGGCGGTTTAGGGACCAAATGGGAAGCTGATGGAGGGGGGGGCTGAGCCTGCTCACAGTAAAAGAAGGGTGGTGGGGGCAGGTCTGGCAGATCCATGAAGTCCTCCCCCACCTGCATGTTGACCAGGTCCAAAGCATTTGGCAGGTAGGGGGGGGGCCACTCTACAGCTTCCTCCTGGATCTGGGGGGGTCTGGTCTGCTGACAAACGGGCGATGGAGGGGGTTGGGGCGGGCTTGGGGTGGGGGCCACGGTTGGTGTCGTTTCAGCGGAGCATTCTGGATCCTGGGCCGGTTGAGTCCAGTCGGCGCCGGTCTGTGGGGGGGGCTCCGGCTGCAGCAGAACCGGCCGCTCCTCGCCCAAACGCCTCCTGGGGAGTTCATCGGACTTGGCTGGAGGGAGAGGAGACGGAAACAGGATGAGGGAGGAAACCCACAAACAAACATCACAGCAGCGGCGGTTCTGCTGAGATGACCCGAAGTTCTGGTCCCAAACTCTGACCCAGAACCCAGTTCTGTTGCTACATTCAGATCTGCAGATCTCTCAGTTCTAGTTTTCCAAACGATGTCATGTGACCGGACTGCAGAGGCCGATCCTTTCGGTTCTTTAGTTCTGCATCCAGGAGGAACCAGGGCGTCCCGTAACCAGAGGACATCCTGAACCCCATGATGGTGACAAAGTGCTGCCGTACCTGGAGGGGGGACGTCCAGCTTCCTACTCCGCAGCTCAGACATGGCCGCCTGTAAGTGTTCAACCACCACATCGTCCCGGAACAGGAAGGAGGCCGCCAGCTGCTCCTGGAGGAACTCCCTCAGGTCCTCCAGCTGCAGGGCCTGCAGGCGCTCTGCCAACACGGAGAGAACGGGTCAGGTTCTGGTTCTGGTAAAGCAGAGACGTTCTCATTCGGCTGAAGGAAGACATCCTAACATAAAGATCAGTTCAGATAAATCAGCCAATGAGCAGGGACGATGCTCGGCGGGCCGTCCAATGAGAGGTCAGCTTGGGTTTGGCTCCCTAAGCGACCTCCATCTTTGGCGCTCGCCGCAGCAGAGCAAAGCCGCCTCACTTCTGTGCAGCTTCAAGGCGGCATACGCCATGGCGGTCAGCGTCTTCTCCCCCTCCAGCATGTAGACGTCCCAAAGGCGCAGCGTGAGCGTGAACGGGCTCTGGGGGCGGGGCAAAAGCGGAGAGCGCTTGATCAGGAACAAACCGGTTTGTGGTTGAAGGAGGACCAGACGGCAAACTCACTCTCTCTATGAAGCACTGCAGGAACCACTTGGTGGTGTACACCCCCGTGGTCATCTGCTCCTTATCCTGAGGACCAGACCCCCCCACATTACCTATGCATTCCATAAGGAAAAGCGGGAAACATGTGACCTAAATGGTGGGGAAGGTGACTAAAAGGCGGGAAAGGTGACCTAAATGGCGGGAATCATGTGACCTAAATGGCGGGAAACATGTGACCTAAATGGCGGGAAAGGTGACCTAAATGGCGGGAAACACAGACCCAGCTGAACCCACCAGATGTTTCTTCAGCCTGGGCAGCAGTTTGGACAGGATCAGGTCGTGGTGAGCCTGGAAGCGGTGCAGTTTGGGAAATCCTGGGATGAAGAACCCTGGGGGGGGGAGTGGGGTCACACCCAGAAGTTTGAATGGATTCAGTCATGACTCAGCAGTTTTTCCAGATTCTCACCGTGCATGGCGTGTTTGCTGTTGGTGAGGAGCTGTGATAACGCCCAGAAGGCGTCTTCTTCATTCAGGTACATCAGCAGCATGGCAGCGATCTGACTCATGCCCTGACAGTAGCTCACTTCCTGATGGGGGGGGGCACAAACGGGGGACACTTTGAGAGGAAGTTTCAGTTATTTTATTATTTTATTAAAAACCCAGACAAAACAAGAACGAGCTGCAGACAGACAGACAGACAGACAGAGCTGCAGACAGAGAGACAGACAGACAGACAGACAGACAGACAGACAGACAGACAGACAGACAGACAGACAGACAGACAGACAGACAGACAGACAGACAGACAGACAGACATAGCTGCAGACAGACAGACAGACAGACAGACAGACAGACAGACAGACAGACGGACAGACAGACGGAGCTGCAGACAGACAGACGGACAGACAGACAGACAGACAGACAGACAGACAGACAGACAGTCAGACAGACAGACAGACAGACAGACGGACAGACAGACGGACAGACAGACAGACAGACAGACAGTCAGACAGACAGACAGTCAGATGCAGTAGCATCGTCCACATTCAGAGCTTCATCTTCACTGAGTTTACGGATCAGACTCAAACCTGGAACTGATGCCCATATTAGGGCAGAATCACAGAGGCTTCCTTACAAGGAAGTACAGTAAATATGATTACAGCTAGGAGGTCAGAGGTCACGTTCTCCACGTTTCTCTCTACCATTTGTAAAGAATCCCCCCCCCCCTCCCCGCTCTCACTGACCCAGTTTTGAATGAGTCTGATGTTGGTGGGGGGAAACGGCTGAGTAGCTCTGTTGGTAAGGTGAGAGGCTACCATGCAGGAATCCAGGGTTCGATTCCCGGAGGGGAAGAAACAATGGAACTGGGGGCAATTACCATATCAATGACGAGCAGTTAACGTAACTCAGTGACCTAAGGGGTCCTTAGGCAAGACCCTTAACGCTACTGCCTCCTGAGCGCAGTTCAGCTGCTGCTCACCGCTCCCCAAGGGGATGGGTCATATGCAGAAACAAAGAAACAGCCATTTCCTCAGCCTCTCTGCCACGGAGGAGCAATCTGTCTCAGCTGTGGTGCAGCAGTAGACCCCTTATTAGAAGGTCGTGGGTTTGATTCCTGCTTTGTCAAAGTGTCTAAACGCCACGATGCTGTTAGTGGTACAGGTCAGCACTTTACATGAACGAGTGGATGAACGGATGAATGGATGAACGGATGCATCTGTGACCCTCAAATGTTGAAGCATTTAACGTAAAATGATTCCATTATTGAACCAGAATCTGACTTTCTTCTAAATTAGTCCACAAACATGAAGAAATCCATCTGAGCCTCGTCTTCTTACTTTAAGAGCATTAACCCCCCCCCACCCCACCAAAAAGGTCAAAGCTTCAAATACAAGAATGTGTCATGAAATACAAGAACCAGAACCAGGAGACCGGCTCACCGTGTTGTAGACAGAGTATGCTGCCAGCACATGGAACAGGGCCTGCTGCCTGGGGGGGCACAGGAAAACACGTCAAACACTGATGGAGGGGGGAGGGGGGGGTCATAAGTGCAGAGTGGTCCTGTGGCAGACGCTTTGCTGCGAATAAATGTGGCAAACGTGGACAGGAAGCCCCCCCACAACAAGCACATGTGATGTGTGTCTGCATGACCGAGGGAGGGGTGACCAACATGTATGTCTGAATGAAGAGTGGGCGGAGCTACGGCTTGGCGTCAGCGCACATTTCTGACGTTTCCTGTGGAGCTTTGCGCTCTGACAGGAAGATGA